>CM032334.1:34188161-34680579 GCA_019022515.1 Quercus aquifolioides | reverse complement strand
CTGTCTCTTCTCTTAATACAAAGGACTCTAGACTTCTGCCTCCAACAGATTTCCTCCATCAAAATAAACTTTTTCTAATTCACCTCGAATCTCTCCAACTCCAGCCTTTCCTCCTCCAATAAAGCTCGACTATCCTCAATCATTTCTAAATCACTAAGTTTTTTCCACAATTTTCTCACCCGATCTTCAATATTTCCAAAAACCTCCACATTCCATTTTTTCAAATCATTTTTCAAGAGTTTCAATTTATTGGCCAAAACAAAACTCGGAGCTCCTAGGACATTATAAGATTCCCACCAAGATCGCACCCTCTCTACAAAACCCTCATCCCCGATCGAGAATTCCCCGTAAGGCTGATTGCTCTTTGATCGGTGATTCACCGGCCACTAGATCGATGAAGAATCTCTCCAAAATCTACTCTTTGATCAGCTATTCACCAAAAAACAAATGGTATCACTAATGACGTTATAATGCTCTTACGTTTTTTATTCAATACATAAACTTGGACTATCAAAGAAAAAAAATAATAATAAACATAAACTTGGCTCCTGAAGGCTGAACGCAATTTCCATTTTATAAACATATAAATTTTCAATTATATCTTTAGTTTTGATAATTCAATAGTTACAAAAGGTTAAAAATTTAAATATTGAATGTCTTCGTTAAAAATATCGTGAAATATCAAACAATGGTTATTCAAGATATTTTATTTTATAACTAGAGGGATCATAAAAAAGTTTCATGTCTCATTACTAAGTTCGGATGAGGTTGTGCATCGTCATCCAAGAGTCTGCTTAGTGAAATTAAAATTTAATGACAGAAGGCTTATTGAATTTAGCAATTTATAGAAAGCACCATTCCACCCATAGGAAAGAATTAGATGGCTTAAATTAGTGTCCTAGATGAGATTTATCAAATATAGAAAAATAGCCACACTTTGTTTGAAAAGAAAGTAGAACTTGAATTGGACAAGTTATATATTGAAGTTTGAAGATGAATATTTTAATTTTTATTAGGGTTAGATGGACCACATTTGGATAACTAATCCATTTTAATAGACTTTATTATAATCAATAATTGGTGTTAGTTGCTTTGCGTATTACTTTAGAACAGATCTATTTCTCTACTAAGAATAGAAATATCATTGCAACCCACTTTTTCTTTTATCCATATCCTGCCAAGACAGGAGAGACTGAGTAGGCCCTAAATCTCACACAATGGCAGTGGATAGTACCCCATGAGTCTTCTTGACTTCAGGAACAGAATTAATGTAACATTCCTTTTGGGGACTTTTTTTATTTTGTTGTTGGAGACAAAAATACAACAATTTCATGCACAGTTCAATGCAAAGTGCAAACAGTGCCATCACCCAACTTGGATAGCAGCATAGATGGTTACAGGCTTGCAGCATTAGGAAAAAACTTGTCGCATTACGTACCATGCAATTGCATGTACAGGAAATTTCAACAACAACCAAAAAAAAAAAAACATTTATATATGATACATATTTTATTAGTAAAAACTAATAAGTAATAAATTAAAATTAAATTAGAGAATTTTTAGAAAGGCATACCTAGCTAATTAGTTAGAATTTATTTAGAGAAAATCAAATCTAATTTAATCATAATTTGTTTGGTTTTGAGTTGCTTTATCCAAACAATAAACTTTAATTATTTTTAAACTATCATAGTTCAGAATTTTATTTTATAAAAGATCAACTCTAATTTGATCAAAATTTGTTTAGTATAATTAGGTTGTTTTATCAAAAAAGAAAGCAATTATTTTAAACTATTAATACAGTTTAGCACTATATATAACTTTAAAATTTAATATATATATATATATATATATATATATCTGAATGATAAAGTGAAAACTTTTGAATTTTCGAAATTTTATATGTGAAAAAAATCAATAAAACATATTTAAAAATATTCATTTTATATTATTATATAGATATCTTGCAGTGACAGCTCCAGAAATTTTGTTCAGGGTGTTCCTTAAGAAGTATAAATTACACAATCTTATTTCCTTTTAGTCTTTAGGTAATTAAGTTTGATTCAATGTTATTAATTTCGTTCCATTCCGGCCAGAAAATACTGTGTCAGTAAACAAACCGGAACAATAATCCACCCTATTCCATTTTGAAAAAATTTCGGGTTATTCTGGTCTATTTCAGGATGTTTCGGTAAATACCAGCCGAAATTCAAGATTTAACCGGCATGAAGTTTGTGCTTAAAAAAAAATTGTTTTTAAAAATAAAACAAATTTATATTCTGTACACTGAAAAACCTTAAAAGGAAAAGAAATGAAATGAACAAAGGTACCTGTATAGCTAAAAAAAAATCGTATTGAAAAATTTGAAACTCAAAACTTGAGAAGAGACACTGCCGCACTGGTACTGGTAGAAGACATAGAAGTTATGAACAAGGTGGAAGGCAAAACATAGATGTAAAAGTGTAGACGAAGATGTAATAAAATTTATAACGTAGATGTAAAAGCGTCTAGGAACAGCTTATTTTGTTAAAACTGAAAATTTTGTTGCTGAAAATACTATAGATAAAGGTAAAAGTTAGCTGAAATAGTACAGTGTGGTTTATGAATAGTACTAAAAAGTGCAATAGGGTACATGAATAGTAGTAAAAATAAGCTGAATAGTAAAATAAACTGGCTAAAAATAATTTACCCAAACACACACGAAGTGTAAAAATCGAGGAGACAGAAGATGTGTGTGGTTAAGAATAAACAAGAGGAAAAAATTAAAAATGAGAAGTAATATATGTCTAGTGAGAAAAATAATAATAATAAATAATAAAATGTTAGAAATTGTGTTGTATTAGGCAGTGTGCTTAGTCAAGGAATCAAGCCACTGCAAAACCTTTAGTAGTTTTATAATAAATTTTTTTTCTTTAAGATTTTAGTTCAATTTTTTTTTTTTTTTTGAGTTTTTCATTTTTGCTTGAAAAACCTCAATATATTGTTAAGTTGCTCAAATTATGGACCAAAATTTAATTTTATTGGCATAAAAAAATTTCAGGGTGGTCCCAAAAAAATTTTTAAAGGTAAATAAATATAAAATTTTAAATTATTATATATATAAAAAAAAAAAAAAATTCCCAGGTCAGGGTGGTCCTGAGACCACCCTAGCCATGAGATGGCGCCACCACTGATATCTTGGCCGGTGGGATCAATTCTTTTTTTTTTTTTTGGGTCAATAGAAAGGAGGAATTGATCTAGTTTAAGTCACCAATTAGTGTGTGTTGAACTCGCTAGTTGCTACCATAACCCTTATGTTCTTGAACTTTAATGCATAAACTAAATTTTGTTTTAGATGGTTCAGTGGCATCATCTATTCCAATTTCCAAGTCACAATTAACAATAATGATATGGTATGGACTATCTACTCAGAGACAAGCTTTAAAAATTTGAAGATAGGATAAGTTTAAATATTTATATAATAAGGTCATGGTGCTAATGATGTGTATAAAGTTACGATGATGGTGGTGGGTGCCCTTCAATGGTTGGCTGATTTTTTAGTGATTTTCCCTTTCATATTCTCTGTGTATTTGTTTGAATAAAGAAAAAGAAACGTCATACAAACACTTTACTTTTTCCTATATGTGGTGTTATTCTCAAGTGCATTCCAAAGTGGGTTGCCACTAAGAATGGCTATTTGTATCTGATCAGTTGTGCTTCTGTCTGAACCATTTTGCTCACTACCTAAAAGGAAAGTTCTTTACATGCGAGTAAACGCACTTCGTGCTTGCATTAATTTGGTTGATTCAAGGTTTTTAAAAATAAAAATAAAAATAAAAATAAACAAATCTTTGGCATTATTTGGGGTAGGTTTTGAAGACCCTTTGAAGGAAAAGCGACTCTGATGGCTCATACACATATCATATGCTAATAAGATCTACCTTATTTTATCTTGATTCTGCAGATATTTTAATTATCGATCACATCATGCGGCATTTCTTTGAGATTATGGATCTTTCCAATGAAACACTAGGATTATTTTAACCAAAATGTTATGCTTCAATAGTTGTGCACGAATTACATATTTTTCAAATGAAGAATCAACATCTAGTGCTTGGATCTGTGATATTTAGGATCTTGTAGAGGTTGGGTAAAAAGGTGGACCTTAAGTGAGTATGAGAAGCCAATCTTATATGGTTTTAACTGGCACAGAATCAGCCCAAGAGTCATTATGGCCACCAAGAAATTCAAATTCAATCACCTCCCACGGGTTGGGAATTCCCTAGGACAGTTAAAAAGAAATCCTTATTCCATAGGTTTGTCTCTATTTGATAAAAAGTGACATGTTTATCACCACCTAGTTGTAGAGACTAGAGAACATAAGTGAATGAAAAAGAGGTACCGAACCTATATGATGGGGAATATTTGTCATGGGTCAGATTCATTGTCCTAATCAAGACTGTTAAAATCTATAAGAGATCCAGCAATCCAAATGTGGGAACAATGAAATTTGGATTGCAAGTGATTGGATATGGATAAAGGGGCATCCAATACATTTGGTGAGCTATAACAATGGCTAGAAGGCATTCTAAATTTCTATAGGAACTTCTATAATAGAAACATCTGCATTTTCAACTATAGCCTCTTTGAGAAGTAGAATGTATCTTTTCTCCATCCATTCAAAACAATTGAGGAATGTGAGTCATCAATTTTTTAAAATTTAAATGATTTACTATAATAAATGACAACAAACTAATGTGACTTGTGAGGTACAACAATTATTAGAAATATGAATCATTAATTTTTAAAATAATAATAATAATAATTTATTATAATAAATGACGACAAACTAATGTTACTTGTGAAGTACAAAAATTATTAGAAAATAATAGAGTTCCAGATTTTGTAGTGCAACATATGACCTAATAAGAGGAATGAGAGTGATAGACACGAGTATAATTTGTGAAAACATCTAATAAGTAGGAAGGTCATCCTAAGAGAGAAATTATTTACTCTTATCGGAGGAATAATGGAAGTTTTGATAATTAATGTACAAATATTGTAAAATCAAAAGTGGTTCTAATATAAAAATTAAAAATTAAAAAAAAAGCGTTGCAATTTAGTTAAATTGTGCCTTAAGACCTCTCCTGCGAAAAAAATATCCTTCATATATGCCAATGCAAAACAATATTTTAATTATATAAAAAAATAAATTAACGAAATAATGTTCTTTTTCAGTTGGAAGTTCCTCCATGTACGCGTACTCCTTCTTGGTGGCAGCCTCCTCCTGCTCCCGGTTATAAGTTGAATTTTGACACTGTGATATTCATGGACCCTTTTACGACAGGTTATGGCATTATTATCAGGAATGATAAGGGCGAAGTTATGGCTGCTTCTTCTGCTAGAGGTGACTCGGCTTCTGGTTCTAAAGAGGCAGAGGCTTTGGCTTGTCATCATGCGGTTGAGTTTGCCCTTGGCTTGGGGTTCAGAGAGTTAGTTATTGAAGGAGATAAGTAACGCCACTATTATGCGTAACATTACTGATTTTACGACTTCCTCATCTCACTTAGGCCATGTTTTCCTTGACATTCATTCCTCCCTGGTTGGCCTTTCTTGGTTTTCTGTCTCTTTTATTTATAGAGAGGGTAATTTTGTAGCTGACTTATTAGCTTGGTTTGCCAGGCATATCTCTAATGATGTTATTTGGATTGAGGACCCTCCTCCTCCAACTTTGGAATCTTTGTACTTTGATTTAGCGCATATTGCTTCTTAAAAAAAATATCAGTTTGTTTTCAAAAATAAAAATTAGTCTGTTACAGGCATTACCCTCTGCATCAAGAGATAATAGTCTCCAGTCCACCACAAACAGTAGGCTATCAAAAACCATTAAGTTACCAGATAAAGAGGAACCGAGTTTGGCAAGAACATCAACACATTTCTTGCCTTCAAGGTAGGTGTGCATGACTCTCCTGTTTTAGAACTTAGTCAATAAAGTCCTACAATTTAGGGGTGGCAAAGTAAACTCAAACCCATTTGTCCACCAAAACTAACCCACTCTAATTGAACTCAAACCCGGGTTAAATGGGTATCAACCCAATTAGACCCAATGATTATTGGCTTTTAACTAAAAATTCATTGAGCCCCATTTAACCCAAAAACAATATAGCCAAATTCAACCCAGCCCTTCCCATAAAAAATAAAAAAATAAAAAGCCCTAAGACATTTCAGTGTTTCAGGGTTTTTATTTTCTTTCATTTTCTCAACCTCCAATCACTTTTCTCTCTCTCTCTCTCTCTCTCTCTCTCTCTCTCTCAAAGAACAATGAGGCACAACAAACACAGCACAGAGACCAACGGATTTCTCGATATGGCGGCGTGGGGGTTTCGGCGTTTGTGTTTGTGTTTTAGAGTGGATTTCGGGCTGGGTTTTGGGTTGTGTTTCTATTTTGGTATGGGTTTCGGCGTTTGTGTTTGTGTTTCGGCGTGATTTCGGGCTGGGTTTCGGGTTTTGTTTGCGTTTCAGGTTTGTGTTTCGAGCGTGGGTTTCGGCCTTTCTCTACGTTTCGAGCTGGTTGTTCTCGATCTGGTTGTTTCGATCTAGGTTGCTCATATTTCTACTCTTTTTCTGGTTTTTCTGATCTAGTTTTCTGCTCATTTTTGCTCATATTTCCAATTTGTTTGTCTTTTTGGTTTTTCTGATCTGGTTTCGATTTGCGTTTTTTTTTTTTGTCTCAGACCACTGAGTCTCACTTCTTAGAAACCATATCCGCTTCTTACCGTGCTTTTTTGTTTGTTTGTTTGTTTGGTTGCTGAGAAAGTGCAGGAAATGGAAGCTAAATGCTTAATAAATTAGGCTCCTTTTTATGTTTTTTTTTTTTTAAATAAATAAATTTTGTTGTTTAGATAGTATTGTTTGCATGTCGAGAAAGTGTGGGAAAATAAAAGGAGAAGGATGATCCAATTTGATTTTTTGGGAAAGTAGAGTGGAGACTAAAGAGAGTGGAAAAGGGAATTCAAGAAAGTGTTGGAGTTTTCACTTTAATGGCATTTTGGTAATTTTGATAATTTGGTAATTGGGTGAGTTGGGGTTTACCCATAATAATTGGGTTGGGTTGGATTTAGGTTAGAAGCAATTAGTTAAATAGGTTTTAATGGGTAAATGAGTCTTATATATCCAACTCAATTATGCCTACCACAAACCTACCCAAACCCACCCATTTGACACCCTTACTACAATTAGAGAGCAAAGGTTCCAGGGCTTTATTTTCAGCAGAGTTATGAAGAAAGTGAACTAAGGCTAAAATATCCAATTCCAAAATTAGATTAGGAATTAAGATCTCTTGCTATGGTTCAAGGCAGTTTCTAAGAGCCCGCAACTTAGCCATAGGACTGGTAAGCCACCCACAATTTCTAGCAAAACCCTTCACACAGGCTTCGTTACAGTCCCTAATAAGAGTATAGACATTGCCGTGAGAACATCCATCAGCGTTGAGATCGAACCATTCGTTTGGTGGCTTGCAAAATAATTTCATATTTATTATTATTATTATTTATTTTATTTTTTTTGCTTTTTTCCTTATGTGATTAAATTTACTTTTAATGACAACGTAACAACTGCAATTTAGATGAAGAGATTTTTTGGACTTTTAGATAAATCTCAAATGCTACCTTACATGATTTTCTGTTACTTTTTGTTAAGAGCCTCATGAAAGAATCCAATTGTAACGATTTTGAGAATATAAACATTAACACAAATAAAACTTTATTATTTAATTGGAAATTAAGATCAAACTTTAGAGATAATATACTCCTACATATGTTATGAGAGAAAAGTTTGGCAAAGTAATTATTTTATAATCAGATCACTTATCAACTTGTTCCTCAAAAAAAAAAAAAAAAGGATCACTTATCAACTTCGGTGTGAAGTGGCCACGCTTTTGTAAACTTTATATACGTGATTGAAATGGATTTCCAACCCTTCACTAAACAATGTAAAATGGTTTTTGAGGCCCTTTTTTAATCTTTCTGAAAACATTTTTTAAGCAGTTGCTATCATTGTTTGCTGGCAAGTACACAAGAAGGTCACATAAGATTTATTGGGTATGCAACTTTGAAAGCGACCTCTGTTTGTCGGAGAGAAAAGCATGCATGGCTCACGCATGATAAATAAAACGAGTACGATATGTTTACAAAAATTTTTACAATAAATTTTAAACGTTAAGTTGTTATTAATTATAATTTGAAGTTACTATTGGCAATATTTTTTTTACCCACCAGCAATTGTCTATTAACATAAAATTTATTGTGAAAATATTTTAAAAATGTTATGAATCATAGCATTTCTTAAATAAAATCAAGGAAAGAAGGCAATTTTTAAAGTATGGTGTGTCGGATCCAGTTGTGTAATGCAACAATTTGTCTATTTATAATAATAGACACAGGGAAAAACTTATTGCACACTATTCATTGATATATTTTCAAGTATTTTTGGGAGCATAATTTATAGAATTGGTTTGAATACTGGGCAAGTTGTTGGGCCAGGGCTTGGTAACCCTACAATCTTTAAACCAAGTGGGCTTAATCCGATGTGGAGTTTTGGTTCATCCAGAAAGCTCCAAACCACCACCGAAAAAGAAAAAGAAAAAGAAAAATGGCAAATGTCAAATTACACCAATCTCTTTTGATGTTACAAAAAAATGAAATTGAAACTATCCGTTTGAGATTTGTGTAAATGTAATAGATAAGTCCTTATTCTTTTACAATGTGACCTTCCTAACAAAATATTCCATTATCAAAATGATTTATGCATAAACTATTATAGAATCACACTCCCATTTGAGGCTTGTTGACAAATTAGGACTGTCTAGACCCGACCAAAACCCGTCAACCCGGCCAAACCGCCCGACGCCGACCCGATTCCGGCCCGAACTGAAGGTCCAATCGGTCGACGACAGGTTTCCGTTTTCAAAAACCGACACCGGCGGGTCGAGTGGCGGGTTTGCATCTCCAAAACCCAAGCAACCCGAACCCGACCGGAGCTGTAAAAAAATCCGACCAAATCCTTCAAAAACAAGCCAGATCCGGCGAGATCTCGACCAGATCCGGCTAGATCTGGTAGGATTTAGCTAGATCCGGAAAAATCCAAGCAATTTTTAGCCAAAAATGCAGATTCCGGCGAAATCCCGGCATGTTTTTCTAGTTTCCAGCAATTTCCTGGCAGTTTTTTCCAGTTTCTGACGATTTTTCCAGATTCTGGCGTGTTTTTCCCAGATTCCGGCGATGCTTTTTTTTAGATTTCGATGCCATTTTTTTATTCCAGCAAACGACCGGCCCGACCGACGCTCACCCTCACCCAAAACCGACTCGACCGATTTTTCCGGCAATCGATTTCAGGTTTCTCCACCCCTCCAACCGACGCCATCGGGTCGAGCCCAGGTTGGGTCCAAAACCGACCCAGCTCAACCCGTGGACAGCCCTATGACAAATGATACTCCTATGAATATGAATTTTTTCCTTAAATTGAATATATATTAGGGAAGTAATAGTGTGAGACGAACATAGACTTATCTTGTATATTTATAAATGACAAAATTTTGTTACAAACCTAGTTGTAGCCTACAACTCGATCCCCACAAATAAATAAATAAATAAATAACATGGCTACATATTTTGAAAATCTAATTGTTGGATTATGTGTTCTTTATATTCTTATCACACATGTCAAATTTCGTGCAAATCAAATGTTATTTATTGTTCAATCTATAACTCATTTTCTATACATAATTTCAAACTATAAAATTTTGATTGATAACATAGCTATTGATATTTGATCTTTTGCAAAATTTGCAAACATGGAAGATATAAGAAGAAAATGTAATCTAATGGTAGATTTGTCAAAATTCACATCTAATAAAAAGATATTGAGTGAAATTGTAATTTTAGGTTACAACCAAGTTTGTTGTTAAACTTTGTCCATTTATAAATGTCTTAAGGGGAGAGTGTCATTTCTTAAAACCATGAATGAGTTTATAATTGAAAAAAGTTATATTCACAATATTTTCATCACACTTTTACAATAAATAATAAGTGACAAGTTGTTATAAGTTATTAATGAGAAAGAAAAAAAAAAAAAAAAAGTACTCCGATAGGTTATCGAACGAAAACCAAGAAAGTTTGAATTTTTGAAACACGAAATTCTTTAGAAACCTATTCAATTTCAAACATCTCTGTAGCATTAAAAGTTTTAAAGTATGCAACTCGGGCTGGGTACTGTTAGTGGGCTGGCTTGTTCAGATTCAATTCATGCCTACAGTTGACTGTAATTGCAAAAATTTTAGGCTTCATTACCCTTTATCAAATTTTTGAAATGTCAAATTAGTTCAGCGTTAATGTAGGCCCAGTGGCATGGACCTCTTTTCTCGTAGAATAGATCCAATCTGAGGATTGAATCCCTTATTTACACTTAACACCAAAATGAAAGACATATTACCTAATATCAGTGGGGGGAATATATATATACACAGTAACGAAAAGAATTTTTTTTCTTAATCTCAGTAACAAAAAGACATATTACCTTAACACTGGACTGAAAAGAAAATATTCTTTTATGAGGAATACTAACAGATACCCTTAGAGTAATGGTTAATAATTCATTTAAAAAAAATTTTTATAGGAAAAAAAATGATATTTTGACAAATTTTTTCATTTCCCATAAAAATTATGTCAAAACTTTCCTAAAATGAATTTGTGGGGGGTGAAAAGCCCAACCTAACGTATTGGGCCCAAGACCCTATTTGAAGACCACTGTTGGTCCAAAGAGATGAAAATACTCGAGCATAAGTCCATGCAAAAGGAGCATGTCTGGAGAGGGACATGGTCATAATCCGAGGAGACGTCAATTGTCTGAGGAGTCCAATATCCTCGGTTCCGAAGAAGTTTTGTCCGACAGGCGTCTGGGAAGCTTAAATGATCCCCCTAACAAGTGTAATGATGGAAATGAATCTCAGGCACGCATGAAGATAGCAGGAACGGAGAAATATCCAAGAGACAAGCTTCAACCACCACATTAAATGCACTGCACCTACTTTCCTGGCCGCATTTATGTGGAGAAGACCCCTGAACAGTGCACTCTCAGCTACCGCCACTCACACAAGGCTAAATAGGATACATGATGAGACATGCACTCAAGTGGGCGTCTAGATGATGAACAAGTGGACGATGAAAATGAAGGGAGGGGGTACTATATAAGAGGGAAAGCCCTCTGATAATAGAGGATCGAAAATCGAAAGTGAAAGAGGAGAGAACTCCATTACTGTAGCTTTAAGAATTGTAACCCAAGTTCATTCAATACAAATTCCTCTTCGGATGTTTATGTTTGCACCTGTTCGAACACGATTGAATGCCAATTTATTCACAAACACTGCAATCCAATACTGTTTAATTCATTACTAGCCTAGCTCTTTCACACACTCTCTACAAATTTATTGTCTTGGGTTCATTGGGCTCACAATCCATACCTTTTTGGGCTTGGGCCACAAAAATTGACTCTACAATTGGCGCCGTCTGTGGGAAGAGCTTGTGCAAGGGTGAAAACAACAGTTGATGATGGCAGGACAAGGTGAACAACAAGCAGAATCTAGGGCATCCCAACACGTGGACCCTTTTGTTAACTTAGAGAGGAGACAAAATCGTGAGGGCAGTGTACACACTGTGCGCGTCAGCCAAAGCCAGTCACAGGGCGGAAGTCACATGTCCCATGCAGAGAAGAATCGGGACTTGCAACTGGAAGTAGAAAAACTAAAAAGGGAGTTGCGCCATGCAAAGAGGAAACGGGCTTCCTCGTATTCTGATGAGGACCTTGATGACAAGCGGGATGTCACTTATCAACATAAATCTAGGACACCAGCCAGCGAGTCCTACACATTATGAAGAAGAGTCCCATCGTAAGAGGCAACGCAGAAGCCCATCACGTGGGGACATGGGAAACGATGCCATGAACAGGGCTCTGAATCAGATTTCTAGGTCACCCTTCACGCGCAGGATAGAGGAGGCGAGACTTCCTCGGCGCTTTAACCAACCAACGTTCACCATCTACAATGGTAAAACAGACCCCGTAGAGCACGTGAGTCATTTTAACCAAAGGATGGCCGTCTACTCCAGAGATGAAGCTCTGATGTGTAAGGTTTTCCCTTCCAGTCTTGGGCCAGTTGCCATGAGGTGGTTTGACGGTCTGAAGGCAGACTCCATCAACTCCTTCAAAGAGCTCACTTAAGCATTCGGCTCCCGTTTTGTCACATGCCGAAGAGTGGCCAGACCCTTCTCTTCACTGCTGTCCTTGACCATGCAGGAGGGTGAGTTCTTGAAGGCGTATTCAGATAGATACTGGGAGATGTTCAATGACATGGAGGGCAACTCTGATGCAATGGCCCTCAGCACATTCAAGCTTGGCCTCCCTACTGACCACGGTTTGAGGACGTCTTTATCTGGCAAACCGGTCACAAACGTGCGTCAACTTATGGACCGCATAGAAAAGTATAAGAGAGTTGAAGAAGATCAGCAGCAAGGCAAGGTAAAGGACAAGGTTATCCCCCAGGAGAGGAGGGATTTCAGGTCGGACCGTTACAACCACAGTAAGCCGCGGAGAGATTTTGCTGGGCAATCAGGATCGACAAATCCTCAAGCGGTCAACACCGTGTTCAAAGAGCCAGTGCACCAGGTCTTGGAAAAAATCAAGAATGAATCATTCTTCAGGTGGCCGAACAAGATGGTGGGAAACCCCGAGCGGCGCAACCATAATCTCTACTGCTAGTACCATCAAGACCATGGGCATACCACGGAGGATTGTAGGAGCCTGTGGGATCACTTGGACCAACTGGTTCGTGATGGTAGACTAAAACACCTCTTACACCCCTCCAGCGGCCAAAGAGGTCAGACGGGCTCAGGGCCACGAAGAGATGACCCTTCAAAGCCCCCACTAGGGATTATTAACGTCGTCTTCGCCACGCCGGGGAGAACAGGATCCTGGCCATTGAAAGTTATGTCGGTAGGCCGACCATCAGCAGGGGAGTCAAGCCGAGGTCCGAAGAGAGTTAAGTCTGGTGCCCCGCTGGAGATAGGGTTCTCGGACGAAGACATGATTGGCACCATTCAACCCCATGATGATGCATTAGTCATCACCCTTAGAATAGGAGGGTACGATGTGAAGAGGGTGATGGTGGACCAGGGTAGTGCTGTGGAGATAATGTACCCATATCTCTACAAGGGGCTAGGCCTAAAACCCCAATACCTGACACCATACAATTCCCCCCTCATAAGCTTTGAAGGAAGGGCTGTCACCCCGAAAGGTCGGATACGTTTATCTGTGCAGGCCATCTCTGAAGTGGTAGATGTGGACTTTATAGTTGTGGACGTATATTCACCCTACACGGCACTCGTAGCCAGACCTTGGATTCATGCACTTGGGGCTGTTCCCTCCACTTTGCATCAAAAGGTCAAATACCCATCTGAAGGGCAGATTCATGAGATCCGAGGAGACCAGTCCGTGGCCCGACAGTGCCTAGTGGCTGCCATTCAACATGAGCCCCAAGCCGAGTCCTCGTCCAGAGCCAAAAGAGGTTTATAGCAGTTACAGTCTCGGGAATTGCCCGTCGAAGGTTCAGACGAAGGCACTCGATGTGAAGATTTAATGAAAGTGGTTATTGGAGATGATCCTGATAAGTTCTTCCAAGTCGGATCTCAGCTGCCTCTTCAAGAGAGAGAAGAGCTAATAGAGTTCCTCAAGCAGAATCTTGATGTATTTGCCTGGAGTGCTTACGAAGCCCCAGGAGTAGACCCGGAGTTCATATGTCACCACTTGAGAGTAAATCCACTGATCACCCCCAAGAAGCAGCCTCCTCGGCGCCCGTCCAAGGAACATGCTGATGCAGTAAGAGAAGAGGTAGCGAAACTCAAACAAGCTGGGGCTATCAAGGAAGTTTTTTATCCTGAATGGCTGGCAAATACTGTGGTGGTAAAGAAGAAGAGTGGAAAATGGCGAGTGTGCGTGGACTTCACTGATCTGAATAAGGCCTGCCCCAAAGATCCGTTCCCTATGCCGAAAATTGATCAGCTGGTGGATGCCACTGTCGGCCATCCTCGGATGAGCTTCCTAGACGCCTTCCAAGGCTACCACCAGATACCATTAGCCCTGGATGATCAGGAGAAAACTGCTTTTGTCACCCCTATTGGTAACTACCACTACAAAGTGATGCCATTTGGCTTGAAGAACGCGGGGTCTACCTACCAGAGGATGATGACGAGGATGTTCGAGCCACAGCTGGGCAAAAATATCGAGGTCTACATAGATGACATGGTTGTAAAGAGCAAGGTTGTCGCCGAGCATGTGAAGGACCTTAAAAGTACCTTTGAGGTTCTAAGAAAGTACAAACTATGACTAAATGCTTCTAAGTGCTCATTTGGGGTGGGATCCGGCAAGTTTTTGGGATACATGGTGACTCACAGAGGGATTGAGGTTAACCCCGACCAGATAAAGGCCATCAACGATCTACGAGCTCCTCAGAATCCCAAGGAGGTTCAGAAACTAACCGAAATGACTGCTGCCCTGAATCGATTCATCTCTAGATCAGCGGACAGGTGTCGGCCCTTCTTCTCTCTGCTCAACAAATGGAAGGGATTCGAATGGACTGAGGAATGTGCTTTGGCCTTTCAGCAGCTCAAGGATTATCTAGCTCGGCCACCAATCATGTCCAGTCCTGAGCCAGATGAGGTATTGTTCGCCTACATTGCTGTAGCTCCCTGTGCGGTGAGCCTCGTGTTGATACGATCAGACTGTGGTGTGCAAAGACCAGTTTATTACGTAAGCAAGTCGCTGCATGAGGCCGAGATCCGTTACTTGCCTCTAGAGAAGGCTATCCTAGCAGTGGTGCTCGGTACACAGAAGCTACCTCACAACTTCCAGGCCCATACGGTCATTGTCCTCACTCAACTCCCACTCAAGGCTATACTCCGAAGCGCTGATTACACTGGGCGGATTGCCAAATAGGGTACGATCCTAGGGGCTTTCGATATAAGATATTTACCCCGCACATCGGTCAAGGGTCAGGTCCTTGCGGATTTGGTGGCTGAGTTCACGGAGCCCCAACTAGAAGAAGTAAAGCCCACGTCAGACATGGATGAAAAATCAGTTGGCATGATCTTCCAACAGAGTCCCTCCCATTGGGAAGTGTACGTTGATGGTGCGGCAAACCAAAGAGGTTCTGGAGTTGGGCTAGTGTTGATATCCCTCGAAAGGATCATTATCGAGAAGTCGTTAAGGCTGGACTTCTCGGCAACGAATAACGAGGCGGAGTATGAGGCTCTACTGACGGGAATGGCTATGGTCCGAAGAATGGGAGGAAAGTCCGTGGGGTTGTTCTCGGACTCAAGGTTAGTCGTAGGTCAAGTACAAGGCGAGTTTGAGGCGAAGGACGAAAGAATGCAGGGGTACTTGAGCCGAGTTAAATGTCTGCAATCGGAGTTCGACTCTTTCAGTTTGCTACACATCCCCAGAAGTGGTAACTCACATGCTGACTCCTTGGCCACGCTTGCTACCTCCTCGGCGCAAAGCCTGCCGAGAATCATCCTCGTCGAGGACTTGCGCAGGCCTACAGAGGCGAAAGGAGAGGCAATCCAGGTTCACCAAGTCAGGGCCGGGCCCTGCTGGATGGACCCTATAATTAAATTCCTCAAAGAAGACACATTGCCAGAAGAGAAGGGGGAAGCTGACAAAGTTCGGAGGAAGACGACCAGGTTCTGGTTATCCGAAGACCAGAAATTATATAGACGCTCCTATTCGGGACCATACTTGTTATGCATGCATCCTGAAGCGTCTGAGCTATTACTAGAAGAGCTGCACGAAGGAATTTGTGGGAGCCACACTGGAGGCAGATCTTTGGCTCACCGAGCCCTTACCCAAGGTTACTGGTGGCCTAACATGCAAAAAGAAGCTCACGAGTATGTCAAAAAGTGTGATCAATGTCAGCGCTTTGCTCCAAACATTCACCAGCCAGGGGGAACTCTTAATCCGCTATCTAGCCCATGGCCCTTCGCCCAATGGGGCTTGGATATCGTGGGACCCTTCCCTAAAGCTGCAGGAAACAAGAAGTACCTTCTGGTCGGCACAGACTATTTCACCAAGTGGGTTGAAACCGAGCCGCTAGCCAATATCAGAGACGTTGATGTGCAAAAGTTTGTGTGGAAGAATATTGTCACTCGGTTTGGAGTTCCTCACACTCTCATCTCGGACAATGGCCTACAATTCGATAGCAAGGCATTCAGGAATTATTGCAACGAGTTGGGAATTATAAACATATACTCCACTCCCGCCTATCCCCAGGGTAATGGACAAGCAGAAGCTGTCAACAAGGTCATACTGAATGGATTGAAGAAGAGGCTAGATGATGCAAAGGGCAAATGGGTAGAAGAGTTGCCACATGTGCTTTGGGCTTACAGAACTACACCTCGCAGGTCTACTGGAGAAACCCCCTTCTCAATGACCTATGGGGCTGAAACTGTCATCCCTTTGGAAACCGGGTTCCCAACATTAAGAACTAGCTCGTTTAGTCCGACCAGCAACAATAAGCAACTGGAGAAGAGTTTGGACCTGATTGAGGAAAGGAGGGAGAATGCAATGGTTCGGCTGGCACACTACCAACAAAAGCTTAGAAAGGGCTATGATGCTAACGTGAAGCTAAGGCCTCTAGAGCCTGGTGATCTGGTGCTGAGGAAAGTTGTGGGCACTGCAAAGAACCCGGCTTGGGGAAAATTAGGACCCAATTGGGAAGGGCCATATCGCATCACTTCGGGAGCTGGCATTGGGGCATATTTCTTAGAAGACCTGGATGGTCATGTAATACCACGTCCTTGGAATGTAAATAACCTCAAGAGGTACTTCTATTAATCGAATCTTTTCTTCAGCCGATATGCCAATTCGCTACGTAAAGTGTTCTCTCAAGTGTTTAAACTTAAATCTGGTCATGCCTGTAGTCCTCGGACCAGATGATTCGGGTTAGTTAGCGCTCATTCACCGTTCTCTTTAGTGTTTAAACTTAAATCCAATCATGCCTGTAGTCCTCGGACCAGATGATTAGGGTTAGTTAACACTCCGTTACAGTTCTCTTTAGTGTTTAAACTTAAATCCAATCATGCCTGTAGTCCTCGGACCAGATGATTAGGGTTAGTTAACACTCCGTTACAGTTCTCAAGTGTTTAAACTTAAATCCAATCATGCCTGTAGTCCTCGGACCAGATGATTAGGGTTAGTTAACACTCCGTTACAGTTCTCAAGTGTTTAAACTTAAATCCAATCATGCCTGTAGTCCTCGGACCAGATGATTAGGGTTAGTTAACACCCCGTAGCAGTTCATTAAGTGTTTAAACTTAAATCCAATCATGTCTGTAGTCCTCGGACCAGATGATTAGGGTTAGTTAACACTCCGTAGCAGTTCTCTAAGTGTTTAAACTTAAATCCAGTCATGCCTGTAGTCCTCGGACCAGATGATTTGGGTTAGTTAACGCTCGAATACGGTCGTTCCCCATGGTCCTTGAACCAAATGACACAGGTTAGTCAATGCCCCCCACACAGCTATTGTCACTAGGGCTTAGCACTAAAATTCTTGATTGCGTTTAAATTGATTCTAACTTATGGTTGTCTTCCTTGGTTATGTTTAATTCAAAGCCGAGGGGTAGTACCACTTTACATATTTGGAAAGACATGTGAAACTTACATAATTACTCGCTGCAATCATTACTTATTAATAACTCTTATACGGACTGTTCTCTTCAATATCAATTTCAATTACTCATACCATCAATATGATATACTAATCAAGTTTATTCGCATTATTATGTTATAATTGCAATGTACAGTAATAAGTTAAGACATGTATCGAAAACATTAGAAACAAAAGGGAAGCCATTTCATTAATAAAGAGAAAGGGGTTTACAATTCCTTAGATAAAAACAAAAGTAAGTACAAGTGCAAAATAAAAGCCCCTATATCTAAGTCTTCGGTTGAGGGGCCACAGGGTCGGCAGCCTGTTCTGTCCGAGTAGCAGCAGCCTCTGGGGCCTGGTCCTTGGGCTCAGAGGATGTATTCCCCTTTTCCAGCCCTGTGCCTTTATCCTTGGTTGGCTCAGCTGGTTTGCCCTTGTCACCTGGCTGGTCAGACTCCTTGGAGGCCTCAAGGTTGGCAGGAGGAACTTGGCTGGCCAGGGGTTGGTCCGAGGCCTTTGGGAGCTGGGTAGAAGGATCATCCACTGGGAGCTCTCGGATCTCTGGATCGTAGTATATGCTCCCAGGCAGCCTTAGCTCTGAGTCGGCAGTGACTCCAGCAGCGTCCAGCGCCTTACTCCAAGTTATATGGCAATAATCTCGACTAACCGAGGCAAATTGCTCCATAAGCTGGGACGAGGTCTCATCCACCCCCAGCTGGTATACCGCCTTTCTCTCAGCCTCGACTGCCTCCTTGGCCAGTTTGGCATTCTGCTCAGCTAGTCGGGCGCTCTCCTTGGCTTTCTTAAGCTCAGCTGTAAGCCCTTTCACCAACTCCCTCTCGGTTGCCAAGTTGATCTCGGCCATATGCAGCTGCTTGTGTTGCTCTTCAGCCTGTTTTTCAACATTTTTGATACCCGCATCGAGGCTTCTCTTCTGATTGGTCATCTCTTTAAGGTCCTCGGACAGATGGGCATATTCCTCCTTCAGCTGGCCCAGAGATTTCTCCGCCTCGTTTCGAGAGCAGATCGCTGCCTGGGCCTCAAGGTGGTTCTTCTTATTCCACTCCTCGGCCACATATATCTGCTGGGTGACCTACATAATGAAAATTCTGAATATAAAGCACAGAAAAAGGAAAAAAGCAAAAGTGTCAGTGATTCAACTAATCGGACTGAGCTCGCTTACCATTGTCATATCCCTCTTAAGGGATTGAAAGAGCTCCTGTTGGTTGAAACGCCTGTAGGAGTCCATATCGTGGGGAGGGAGGAGTGGCTGCTGTAGAGCCTCAGCAACATAGCCTGCCCTTCCTCCATCGTAATTCCTGAGGGAGGTCTCCCAGGAGATTGGAGCGCCATTCAACTCCAACCTTGGAGACCAGATTCGTGGTCCTCCTCCTCGGCGGACATCTGCCACTAAGACCTCATCTCGGCTTTCAATGGACGAGGCCCTCTGGTTCCGGTGGTCTTTCACCACCTTCTGCTGCTTGGTCCTTTTGGATGGCTGCACTTGCCTTTCCTCAACATCAATGAGGGGCCTCTTCTTCCTCAGGTCAGGAATGGGCTTTAAGCCGGGGTCAGGAACCTGAGATGGCACTGGAGGCAGATTCACCACCGGTTGGGAAGTCTCAACGCCTTTCTGCTCGGCCTTTTTGCCCCTACCCTTCATTAAACTTCTCAAATCCATGTCGTCGTCCGAGCAGTCTTCAGAATGATCAGCTAGCAAAGTATGGAGAATTCCTGACTATCTGTCGGTATCTTCCTCGGTGTCTGAGACCTCTATCACTCGATTTCCTCCTGAAGCCTCTCCTCCGAACTGGAATTTGTCTATTTGCTCCTCTAGCGAGAAGGTGGAAGAGCCGACCCTCTCACCCTCAACCACCTGTTCGAGGGGAACTTGCTGGAGTGGTTGGACCAGAGGGGGTATAGCCTGAGGGTTTGGATGGGGTACGGGTGCAAGCTCGTATGGCGCCAAAAAACCCTTCCGAGCAACGTCAACGCGTTTAAGGCGATGATCTCCCTGGGTAATCACGTTGCCGACTGGTTGGAAATTATTCGGCTTTCCTGTGTATCCCAGAATAAGGGGAGCCGATCTGAGCTGACCATCCTCGCTCACGAAAATTTCTGATCTTAATAGAAAATTAAGGGCGGCGGTGTTTGTAAGGCTGAGCCGAGGAGAAACGAGGTTTTTATCTGTTACAAGTCACAGCAGAACTTTGTTAGAGACTCAGAAATAGCAACACAAGAGGAATTAAAAACCATTAAAAGACGAGGATCCTAAGCCTATGATTAGTGTGCCTAAATCTAACATGTCCCACCTGGCTTTCCATGCTTGGTTGGGCAATGATGGCCGTCATGCCATGCGCCCGAGACGATCACATAATCGTCTTTCATCCCTTTGTTGGATTTGGGGAGGCAGGAAATGAGCCTAACAATGTCGGACCGGGATTTTAAATAATATCCCACTTCTTGCTGGCTATGGCACTCGTACATATGTACCACGTCGAGCCAGGTGAGTCCTAATCCTAGGTGAAGGTTAAGATCCTCAATTGCTCCTAAGATCCTAAACATGTTAGGCGCGCACTGCCAAGGAGTAAGCCTATGGTTTCGAAGATAGCTAGTGGTGATGGGACCCATGGGGATTGTCATTCCCCCTTCTAGGAAGGCGATGAGGGGGATCACGACTTCTCCCGTTTTCCGATCAGTCAATATTTTCTCCGGAGGGCAATACCTTACCCCCACGTTTGGAGGTATGCGATATGTGGCCCTAAATTTCTCCAACTAGGCAGGACTGTCCACCCGATGCTGGAGTTTACCCATTACGCTTAAACGGAAAAATGGAAGCACTGTGTAGCAACCGGGGAGTAACCGTTCAAAGGGCGAGAAAGTTGTCCGAAGAGAGGACTGAAGGCTCGAGAAGAGGAAAACTTACAAGAACTGAACTGGAAATCGATCTTCAAACGTGCAGAAGGATTCTTGATGACTTTGGGAAGGATTAAAATCGGCGACTGAAGGAGCTCGGAGCAGTTATGTGCTTGTTCTTGTTGGAGGGTCTGAGAGTTGCAAAGTAAGGAAGGAATGACTTCCTCTGAGGTTTTATACGGGGACAAACGAAGGGTCAGGGGCATTCCCGCCCAAATTCTGAAGAAGAAACCACAGCCATTGGATCTGCAGCCCACCGGTGGATGCCAAAGACAGAACGTCGCCTGGAGTAAATGGCAGCGCCTCGGGAAGACTGAAACGACAGCGGCATTAATGAAGCGCCTACTTCTATGCCTACACACGTGCCAGTTCAAATTTTTGTCTGTTCTCAAGGTCCTATTCCGTGACCGGTCAAAATCCTACTTTTTCTCTTCGGATGCGAGGGAAAAACTAAAATTTTGAGGGGCTATTGTGGGGGGTGAAAAGCCCAACCTAACGTATTGGGCCCAAGGCCCTATTTGAAGACCACTGTTGGTCCGAAGAGATGAAAATACTCGAGTATAAGCCCATGCAAAAGGAGCATGTCTGGAGAGGGGCATGGTCATAATCCGAGGAGACGTCAATTGTCCGAGGAGTCCAATATCCTCGGTTCTGAAGAAGCTTGGTCCGACAGGCGTCTGGGAAGCTTAAATGATCCCCCTGACAAGTGTAATGATGGAAATGAACCTCAGGCACACATGAGGATAGCAGGAACGGAGAAATATCCAAGAGACAAGCTTCAACCACCACATTAAATGCACTGCACCTACTTTCCTGGCCGCATTTATGTGGAGAAGACCCCTGAACAGTGCACTCTCAGCTACCGCCACTCACACAAGGCTAAATAGGGTACATGATGGGACATGCACTCAAGTGGGTGTCTAGATGATGAACAAGTGGACGATGAAGATGAAGGGAGGGGGTACTATATAAGAGGGAAAGCCCTCTGATAATAGAGGATCGAAAATCGAAAGTGAAAGAGGAGAGAACTCCATTACTGTAGCTTTAAGAATTGTAACCCAAGTTCATTCAATACAAATTCCTCTTCAGATGTTCATGTTTGCACCTGTCCGAACACGATTGAATGCCAATTTATTCACAAACACTGCAATCTAATACTGTTTAATTCATTACTAGCCTAGCTCTTTCACCCACTCTCTACAAATTTATTGTCTTGGGTTCATTGGGCTCACAATCCATACCTTTTTGGGCTTGGGCCACAAAAATTGACCCTACAGAATTATTAAAGATTTTTCTAAGGATACCCGTTAGCATGACCCTTCTTTTATTTTATATATAACGTTGCATACTCTCATGTAATTATTTTTATTTTTTTTTGTTTTTTTATTTTTATTTTTTGGGATCTTAATAACTGTAAAGTGTGTAATATTAGAATTTATGCTTCCCGTAAAGAAAAAATTTAATGTGTAGCACAAGCGGATCCTCACATGGTTAGGAATTTTATTATTATTATTATTATTAAAGGTTCATTATAAGGCAAATACTTTTTCATTTGTTTAAACATAACTATCAAAAGACTTTAAGCCAATTGGGCCTCCCCATCACTTTCTAATCAGTGTCAAGCTTCAAAGTTTCAAAAGAATCAAATGCACCTAACTGCCGCCAATCCTTTTTCAAAAACTAATAAAAATTGTTAACTAGTGTGCTAATTATAAGTTCAAATACATTTAATGTATTACGTATTAATTATTTTAATTTCCTTACGTCTTAAAAAAAATAAATTTAAATGCTATACAAATATGTAAATTACCATGTACAAATACTTCCATGCACGATGAATGAATTATTTCATTTGTATTTTTTATTTTTAAAATGTGTATTGTTGCTGATAACATTTTTTTTTTAGTAATAGGAGCAATATACTGTAATCACAGCTATTCATTCACTCAATTGTCTTGCACTATCTTTTGTCTGCCGATTAGCACTAAAAGGCCTAGCAATTTTTCCTTTAAAAAAAAAACATAAGAAAAGAAGAAAAAAAATCCCAAGCTGACTATGTGAGCCAATAACTAATGCTTTTGCTTTGCTTGACACCTTAAGCCAAACATGGCCATTAGGTTATAGCCTTATAACTAAGGGTATCAAATAAATAGATTTGGGTTAAGCATAAACGGGTTGGATATATAAAATTTTAACTCATTTAACCATTTATTCATTATAACTCATTTAACCAGTTAATTATAACTCAAACCCAACCCAACTTAATTATTATTAGTAAAACCCAACCCACCCAATTACCCAATAATTAATGAATATATATATATATATATAACAAAAATACCACTAAAACTTCTAAAATTTTCAAAATACTCTTAAATCTAAAAAATTACCAAAATGCTCTTAAATTTTCAAAATGATCAAAATATCCTCCAAAACCCACTAAAATTATTGAAATATCCTTAAAACCTAAAAAATGAACAAAATACCCTTAGAACCTGAAAATGACCGAAATGCCCCCGGAACCAAAAAAAAATTACCAAAATACCCCGTAACCTAAAAATGACCAAAATACCTCTAAAACGTAAAAAAAAAAAAACATGGTATTCTTTTGGATTCCTCCTTCTGGTTCGTGTAAATAATGCTTGAGTCAGAAATGATAAATCATTCTTGATTGTAATCTGCACGAATCATGCAGGCAAACCATTCCATGCATGGATCCAATCACTATTAGGTGAATTAGCATTTTTAATGTTCCCAGTTGAGACGTCAAGAGCTTGAATCTCACTTTATCTCTTAAAATGTATAGTAAAAATAAAAGATTAAATTGTAAATTTTACCCTTAAAGTTCGAAGTAATTTTTATTTTGTCCTCTAAAAATAAAAATCTATTATATTGTCCCCTTTGGTTATTGTGGGGCCCGTGGGCCTGGGAGCCCCAGCCCACTTTTAGGCTGGCCCAAGGCCCATGCCGAGGAGGGACAATTGTCCCAGGCCGGTGTCTATGGGCTTCGGCCCTTACTAGGCCCGCGCCGAGGACACCCCTTCCTCGGCACTCCTAGTCTAAACTCCAGGTGGTCACATCCACACTTAATGCACTTACCTAACTCCCCTGGCAGCATTAATGCTGATAGGACCTCTGAAGCGGCACAGCCTTGGGTGCTGCGACCCACAGTAAGGTTGGGAACATAGCAGATGGGACAGGTTCTAAAGCAAGGAGCCTGGATGATTGACAGCTGTAAGGCTAAGATCAAACGAAGGGGACTTATATAAAGGAAAGCACCCCTCTTGAGAAGGGGGTCTCCTCGGCCGTCCGAGGAGCAACCCCCAAGCCAAGAAGAACAGGGCTAAGTCCCCTCGAAGAAGGGAGCCTCTGGGGAACCGGTGGCAAGCCGGTTAGCGCCAAACCCGTCGTCCCACTTTCTAAAGAAATGTATTGTTGGGGGATCAACGACAAATCGAGCCCCTACAATTGGCGCCCACCGTGGGGCGGGTTAGTGCGCCGACCGGCGCAACCGGCGATCGTTCTAAACAGTCACTTCGCAAAAAATAAATAAATAAATACAGTCGCAGCAAAATGGAAGATTCAACAGCAAACAAAAAGAGAAGAGAAAAGAGTCTGATATTATTTCATGAAAAAGAAAGTTACAAAATACAATCAGAGGCTCAGGCAGGCTTGTTTTACAAGTTTTACTACAAACTAACCCTACAATCAGAGGCCCAGGCGGACCGATTCTAGAGCTAGCTAGGGGAAGGGGAAGTGTCAACCCGTGCTCTTATTGGCATCAAGAGAATGGGGGAGCTTGACAATAAGAGGGCGAGAGGGGGCTGAGGCTGGCTCGCTTCAGGGTGGAAGCTTGAACAAAGCGAGGAGCAGACGCAGGGGCTCCGGGACGCCCTCCCCCATGATGTTCCCTTGATTTTCTCCAACTCCCACAAGCGTCGGCCGTTGGAGACGGCAACACTCGGGCACCGCCCATGACGTGAGTTCGCGTGTCTCCTCCGGCGGAAATGCGCTCCGGGGAGAAACGTTAGGTACTTCAGCGACGTCCCTCCTGGCCACCGCGTACGACACTGCCGGTGTTACGCCTAGACTCTGCCGCGCCAGAAGCCCAGTGGGGGCTGCGGCCACGGCAGCCCTTAGCCCCATATCTCCTAACTCCGATCACAATTCCGACGGGGTTATTAAAGGGGCATGGGGAGCGGAAATGTGGTGTTCTTTCTGTTTGAGTTGGGAGGCTCATGGAGTATGAAGAAACCATCCCCCCAGAAGGCCTTATATAGAGGAGGAGGGTTGGTGAGAATTAATTCACGCAGAATTCGAAAAGTGAGTTACCGAAGCGGCGGACAATAATGAAGCCACCAAATTCCAAGGGGGCCGCAGACCGTTGTACTTCTGTTGATTCACGAGACCATTAATGAAGGCGCGTCTCGTGCACCGAAGCGTCAGGCGCAGAACACGAACGGCCAAGAGACGCTTCCCAGATAGAAGATGGGGACTCGAGCTGGAGGCGAGATCAACGCCACGTGTAAAATCACTGTCCGACCGAAGGAGGAATCGTCCCCAGAAAAACGGTCCGAGGACAAACCCCTACTTACTAAAAAATGAAAGTGTTAGACAGAACCAAGGCTCTGCATGGTCCTCGGACTCAGACCTATGGGGAAACTAATTACTTCAGAAGACCAAGTGTTAGACAGAACCAAGGCTCTGCATGGTCCTCGGACTCAGGCCTATGGGGAAACTAATTACTTCAGAAGACCAAGTGTTAGACAGAACCAAGGCTCTGCATGGTCCTCGGACTCAGGCCTATGGGGAAACTAGCCACTTATCTACTCTTGAAGGCAGCACCTGTGCCTAGGTCTTGCATGGTCCTCGGACCCAAGCCTACGGAGAGCTAGCCACTACTCTTGAAGGCAGCACCTGTGCCTAGATCTTGCATGGTCCTCGGACCCAAGCCTACGGAGAGCTAGCCACTTATCTACTCTTGAAGGCAGCACCTGTGCCTAGGTCTTGCATGGTCCTCGGACCCAAGCCTACGGAGAGCTAGCCACTACTCTTGAAGGCAGCACCTGTGCCTAGGTCTTGCATGGTCCTTGGACCCAAGCCTACGGAGAGCTAGCCACTTATCTACTCTTGAAGGCAGCACCTGTGCCTAGGTCTTGCATGGTCCTCGGACCCAAACCTACGGAGAGCTAGCCACTACTCTTGAAGGCAGCACCTGTGCCTAGGTCTTGCATGGTCCTCGGACCCAAGCCTACGGAGAGCTAGCCACTACTCTTGAAGGCAGCACCTGTGCCTAGGTCTTGCATGGTCCTCGGACCCAAGCCTACGGAGAGCTAGCCACTACTCTTGAAGGCAGCACCTGTGCCTTGGTCTTGCATGGTCCTCAGGACCCAAGCCTACGGAGAGCTAGCCACTACTCTTGAAGGCAGCACCTGTGCCTAGGTCTTGCATGGTCCTCGGACCCAAGCCTACGGAGAGCTAGCCACTACTCTTGAAGGCAGCACCTGTGCCTAGGTCTTGCATGGTCCTCGGACCCAAGCCTACGGAGAGCTAGACCCAAGCCTACGGAGAGCTAGCCACTACTCTTGAAGGCAGCACCTGTGCCTAGGTCTTGCATGGTCCTCAGGACCCAAGCCTACGGAGAGCTAGCCACTACTCTTGAAGGCAACACCTGTGCCTAGGTCTTGCATGGTCCTCGGACCCAAGCCTACGGAGAGCTAGCCACTACTCTTGAAGGCAGCACCTGTGCCTAGGTCTTGCATGGTCCTCAGGACCCAAGCCTACGGAGAGCTAGCCACTACTCTTGAAGGCAGCACCTGTGCCTAGGTCTTGCATGGTCCTCGGACCCAAGCTTACGGAGAGCTAGCCACTACTCTTGAAGGCAGCACCTGTGCCTAGGTCTTGCATGGTCCTCGGACCCAAGCCTACGGAGAGCTAGCCACTACTCTTGAAGGCAGCACCTGTGCCTAGGTCTTGCATGGTCCTCGGACCCAAGCCTACGGAGAGCTAGCCACTACTCTTGAAGGCAGCACCTGTGCCTAGGTCTTGCATGGTCCTCATGACCCAAGCCTACGGAGAGCTAGCCACTTATCTTCTCTTGAAGGCAGCACCTGTGCCTAGGTCTTGCATGGTCCTCGGACCCAAGCCTACGGGGAGCTAGCCACACATATAGAAAGTAGCAACTGAACCAAGGAACTGCGTGGTCCTCGGACTCAGTCCCACGGGGAAACTAACTGCTTACCGAAGAATTGAAGCACCAAGCTGACCATTTGGGGAAGAACCAGCTAGCGAAAGGCCTTCCGGAATATGAGGGGGCCGTGGGTATCAAAACCCTCCTCCCCGTCCGAGGGAACGTGCAGCAGGATTTTGAGGGGCTATTGTGGGGCCCGTGGGCCTGGGAGCCCCAGCCCACTTTTAGGCTGGCCCAAGGCCCATGCCGAGGAGGGACAATTGTCCCAGGCCGGCGTCTATGGGCTTCAGCCCTTACTAGGCCCGCGCCGAGGACACCCCTTCCTCGGCACTCCTAGTCTAAACTCCAGGTGGTCACATCCACACTTAATGCATTTACCTAACTCCCCTGGCAGCATTAATGCTGATAGGACCTCTGAGCGGCACAACCTTGGGTGCTGCGACCCACAGTAAGGTTGGGAACATAGCGGATGGGACAGGTTCTAAAGCAAGGAGCCTGGATGATTGACAGCCGTAAGGCTAAGATCAACCGAAGGAGACTTATATAAGGGAAGGTACCCCCTCTTGAGAAGGGGGTCTCCTCGGCCGTCCGAGGAGCAACCCCCAAGCCAAAAAGAACAGGGCTAAGTCCCCTCGAAGAAGGGAGCCTCTGGGGACCGGTGGCAAGCCTGTTAGCGCCAAACCCTTCGTCCCACTCTCTAAAGAAATGTATTGTTGGGGGATCAACGACAAAACGAGCCCCTACAGTTATGTATCTTTGAATTAATAAATAAATAAAAAGAGCATATCCATCAATATTCATTAATAAAATGGCCGTTAAGTGCCACCTCATTATAAATCGACGTAATTTTAATGCTTTTAAAAAATGACATCCTTTTTGTCTACAGAAAAAAAAAAATATATATTTAACACTTTAAAAAAAATTATGTTATTTTTTTCTTTTCTAATTTTTCTTCTCTCTAAATTTTTTTTTTTATATTTAAAAACAAACACCCAAAAGCTCAAATAAAATTATCTAATAATCTTTTCACAATTTTACAATATCCATACGAAAATCCAACAATATTACAAACTCTTTTTTAAATGAATGAAGCTTGCTTAGCTTGCAAACGACATGTAAAAATCCATAAACTAAAATAAAATATGACAAAATTTAGTTACAAAATTAGTTATAGTATAAGACTATAAACTTACTTAATATCTTTTTATTGGAGGTGAATTTTGATAAATCCACCATTGAATTACACCTTCTTCTTATATCCTCCATGCTTGCAAAATTTCTAGAAATTTAAATTTCAATAGCTATGTCATCAATAAATTGTTTAAATTGCAAGTTTTTGTAGTTTAAAATTATGCATAAAATATAAGTTTATATATCATATGGTAAATAATATCCGATTAACACAAAATTTGACATGTGTATTGTAGGGTCACAATTTACGGCCCAAGCCCAAAGAAGAATTGAGTGATGGCCCAATGAGCCCAATGCAATAAATTTATAGAGAATGGGTTAAAGAGCTAGGCTTTAATGAAGTTAATAACGGCTAGTATGGATTTAGAAGATGATTAAGCAAGAACAAGACTCATTGGATTGAATAAATTCATTGTCCGAGGAGATAATTCGGAGTATATATCAATACAACTGTTTATAAATACAACTTTGATTACTACAGTTTTTCTTGTTCTTTTTTCTTCGATCCCCCTCTCGTGGAAGGTCTCTCACATTATATAGTTCCTCTCAAGCCATCCTGATCCTACACTTGTCAATCATCTAAACTTTCACTTGAGTGCCTGTCCCATCAGACGCCTTCTTTGGCTTTTTGTAAATAGTGGTAGCTAAGACTGCACAGTTCAGGGGTCTTTTCTACATAAATGCGGCCTGAAAAGTAGCTGCAATGCATTTAATGTGGTGGTAGCAACTTTTCCTTTAGATATTTCTGAGTTCTTATCACTCCAATACATGCTCGAAGCTCATCTTCATCGTGCAAACCTCCTGATATGTCACCTAGGTTGCTGGACTATATATTCGAACTATATTTGTCGTGTCCGAGGAGGAATTACTCCTCGGACCATTCTCCATCCGTTCCTTCTTTATGAGACTTTAAACTTAGGGTCTCTTCTCAATCACTTATCCCTCCTCGGACACGCCCCTGTTCCCAGATAAGGCTCGGGGCCCATTATACAAATTTGGGCATTTATCCCTATAATAACCCCTCAAATTTCCAGTTTTTCCCTCACATCTGAGGAGAAAAAGTGGGGTTTTGATTTACTTCAAACTCAAGGGCTAGGAATATAAAAATCCCTGAGTTTACACGTGTAGGAGTATAGTTTTGTGCGCTTTATAATTGCTGCTGACGTTTCGAAATCCACGAAGCGCCATTAATTGCTCCAGGCAGCGTTATATCCCTTACATCTAACGGTGAGGCATTAATTTGACAGCTGATATTTTTCCTCAGGATTTGGGCGAGATAACTCCCATTCATTCTTTGCCCTCTATATAAAGCCTTGAAGGAAATCATTTTTCCTTTACTTTACAAACTCTCAAGCTCTCCAGCGATCTCAAGCATTCAAATTCACAAGACTTGTTAACTCGTTAAGCTTACCATACCTGTTTCCCTAGAAATCTTTGAGAGTTTTTCTAAAGGTTTCAAGGATCATCACTCACCTTAGTTCGCGTAAGTGTTGATTTCTCCGAACCTTTCTTTTTCTCCTCGGCCCTTAAATTCTTATTTCTCTAGTTGTCATTGTCGATGTCTTCCCCTCTAATTTGTTTGAAATGTGTAGATTTAAGCATTTAGTGAACAGCCCTGCCAAGATAGAGACCTTTAAGAAAGAATACCACATACCGCAGGAAGTCACCCTGCAGTACTGTTCCCCAGAAGAAATAGTAACCAACCGAGAAGAGGGAAAAGTCATAATCCCTATGATAGCTTTCATAGAAGGGGGAATGACTCTCCCCATGGGTAGTATTACAAGGGACTATCTTCGCAATCATAGGATATGCCATCACCAGTGCGTACCTAACCTTTTTAGGATCCTAGGGAGTGTTGATGCTCTGAACGAGCATTTGGGCTTGAGGCTCACCTGGCACAACATAGTCCACATGTACGAGTGTCACAAACAAAAAGTGGCGGGATTTTACCTCAAATCCCAATCTGATATTGTTAGGCTCATCTCGTGTCTCCCCAAATCTAACAAGGGGATGAAAGACAACTACCTGATTGCTTCGGGGGCGTGGCATGATGGTCTTCATTGCCCAGTCGAAGAGGGAGAGCCAGGTGGGACATCTTAGATTTAAGTCTCCTAACAATAGATTTAGACTCTTTAGCCTTGGCCTTGTTTCACTTCTTTTTGTCTTGTTTTTTCATAATAATGGATTTCAACTTTTTAACTGTGCTTTGTTCTTCTTTGGTGTTAATAGATAGAAGGCACGTAGCTCCTCAGATCAGCTTGACTAACGTTGCAGCCCTTAACTACTTGCTTGAGATTCGAAATTTTCGTAAGTGAAGACGGGCAGCTTCGGGCTGTCCATCTAATTTTGGACTTCCAGCACATTTCAGAGTTATTCCAAGAGGTCGGGAACACCATAAGAGCGGGTGACCAACGTATAGCTCGAATCGACATGTCTCGGCCCAATTTTTTAGCTCCGTACAATCTTCCACCAGTAGCACACCCCTTTCCACAAGGTGGTCCTCTAATCATCCAACCAATTCAACAAGTTCCCCTTAAAGCAACAGCAGCCGGAGAAGGGGTTGCTTCATCTAATTCCTCGCTCGAGGAAGAAATTGACAAGTTCCGTTTCAAAGAGGTGCAAGTGATTCACATCTCGAACACCGAGGAAGAACCTGACAAACAATCAAGCGTCCACGCACCAGTTCTAGTAACTGCTCTTACGGACGATACTTCGGAGGAAGACGAAGACAAAATGGCCTTGAATAAAGGGAAAAAGACTTTAAAAGAACTCATGGCTGCTAGGAATCAAGTGGCGGCGCCAAAGACGACTAACAAGCCGCAAGTTCCGACTGACCTTCTGCATCCTCCTCCTCTCCCTATGGGTACAACTGGACAACTTCCTGGCCTTGATCTAAAAAAGAAGAGGAAAATGCCAGAGGTGCCCGAGGTAGAGGAGGGTGAGATGGTTCCCTTAAAGGGGGCAAAGCAGACCAAGCGTCCGAGAGATAGGCGAGCTTCCTCCATGGAAAGTAGGGAAGACTCCCTAGGAGCTGAAGTGCGCCGACCACCGAGAGCGTGGTCTCCATGGCTGGAGGTGGATGGTGCCCCCATCCCTTGGGATGCCTCAGTCCGCAACTTCCAAGGGGGCACGCGGGCCATATTACTGAAGCCCTTGAGTAGCCATTACTTCTGCCAAGGGACATGGAAGCTTACAGGTGTTTCAAGCAACCAGATCTTTTTCTGTCCTTGAAAAGGGACCTTGCTATGGTAAGTGATTCAACCTCTTCTTCTAGTTGCGCACTTAATTGCTGTTTTATGCCTTTCACCCTTCTCATGTCAGATTTTTTATGCTATTTTTATGCAGATCACTCAATAAGTCTACATGGTTGAGGAATGGGTCAGGGATGCTCGGAATAAGGCCCGAGCTGAGGCCCAATCCTGTTTCGAGACTGAGAAGAGTTAAAGGGCACTCAAAGAGGAGCAAGCAGTGTTGTCTGAGCAGCTGAAAGGGGCGATCCAGGCCAAGGATAGCGCCAAGGCGGGCTTAAAAACTGCAGAAAGACAGGCTGAGGATCAGTGCAAACAGCTGCACATGACAGAGATAAATTTGGGTACAGAAAAGCAGCTGGTCCTGGACCTTAAGGCCGAACTTCAGAGGACTAAGGAGGCTGCTCAGTTAGATAAGGAAGCGGCGGAGGCGGAGAAGTCAGCGTCCTATCTGCTCGGCGTGGAAGAAACGCAGATTAGGCTGGTTGGGAACTTTCAGGCGTTTGCCGGGAATACCACGGCGTATCATGGAGCAAGGCTCTTGACGCTGCAGGAGTCCCGGCAGACTCCATTTTAAGGCAACCTGGGAGAGTATATTATCATCCAGAAATTCGCGAGCTCCCAGGTTCTGATCCTTCTCCTCCTGAGCATTTTCCAGTGGTGTCAGAGCAGCCCCTTACAAGCCAAACTGCTCTCGCTCCTACTAAGGCCTCAAAGGGACCTAACTAAGCAAATGACCAAGGAAAGGAAGCTGAGGGATCTAAGGATAGGGAGAAAGTCCAGGAGAAAGAAGTTGCTTCTAAGGCAAAAGCAAAAGAGGCTGAAGGAAACAAATCTGATCCCAAGGCCACGGATATTGCTTCTTCTCAACCGAGCCAAGCCGTCTATCCTCCAGCCCCCAAGACCAAGATTTAGAAATTAATACTTTTTGTAATAGTTTTTTTTTTTTTTTTTTTTTGAACTGTTGTCATTGAGTATAATGTATTTTCTCCCTTTTTGATTAATGAATGTACTTTTCTGTCTATCTCTTGTGTCTTTATTTCATATACTTTCAGGCTTTTTGTTGTTGCAAATAATCTTGAACTATTGCCACTTTAGTTTCAATAAGAACCAGCCAATAATATTACCCCGCTGCTAATACAAGTAATTTAACTAAGTACTAATGAAGGCTGATTCCAACAAAAATAAGCAGTGAACTTGGTAAAGAATGAAAGAAAGAGATACCCTTCACATTTATCAATACTTGAACAAATAATCAAGGATTTTACCTTATTCAAATTTATCAAACTAAGGATTTAGTCATAGATTTAAACATTTATCGAGGCATCATTGAGCGTTCATTTCACCCAAGTATGTGGTCTGAGGAACATGACATGACTTAGGTTTTGTTTAACACTTATAAAAGTTGTCATTAAGTGTTAACCTTCCTATATCATCTAGTCCGAAGACTTCAGGCATGATTGAGTTTGAGTTTAAACACTTATAAAAGTTGTCTTTGAGTGTTAACCTTCCCATATCATCTAGTCTGAGGACTTCAGGTATGATTGAGTTTCAGTTTAAACACTTATAAAAGTTGTCTTTGAGTGTTAACCTTCCCATATCATTTGGTCTGAGGACTTCAGGCATGATTGAGTTTCAGTTTAAACACTTATAAAAGTTGTCTTTGAGTGTTAACCTTCCTATATCATCTGGTCCGAGGACTTCAGGCATGATTGGGTTTCAATTTAAACACTTATAAAAGTTGGAATAACAGAAAGTACAAAGCCTTTATATAACAAATAAACATATTGATCAAGGAAATACTCATTAATAATAATACATTTTCAAATTGTTTATATTCTACGGGCGTGGTATTACATGATCATCTAAATCTTCTAGAAAGTATGCCCCGATACCAGCCCCTGAGGTAATACGGTATGGCCCCTCCCAATTGGGCCCTAGTTTTCCCCATGCTAGGTTCTTTGCAACGCCCAGAACTTTCCTCAGCACTAAATCACCAGATGCTAATGGTCTCAGTTTCACGTTGGCATCATAACCCTGTTTGAGCTTGCGTTGGTAATATGCTAATTGGACCATTGCATTTTCCCTCCTCTCTTCAATCAAGTCTAAATTCTTATCTAGTAACTCATTGTTACTGCTCGGACTGAATGAACTGGTTCTTAATGGTGGGAAACTAGTCTCTAAAGGGATAATGGCCTCAGCCCCATAAGTCATTGAGAAGGGGGTCTCCCCGGTAGATCGACGAGGTATGGTCCAATATGTCTAGAGAACATGTGGCAGTTCTTCCACCCATTTGCCCTTCGCATCATCTAGCCTCTTTTTTAGGCCATTTACTATGACCTTGTTAACAACCTTTGCTTGTCCATTACCTTGGGGATAAGCAGGGGTAGAATATCTACTCGTAATTCCCAACTTACAGCAATATCTTCTGAAAGATTTGCTATCAAATTGAAGGCCATTGTCTGAGATGAGGGTATTAGGGACTTCGAACCAGGTAACAATGTTTTTCCAGACAAACTTCTTGGCATCCATATCTCTGTTTGCCAAGGGTTCAGCCTCGACCTACTTAGTGAAGTAGTCCGTGTCAACCAGCAAATACCTTTTATTTCCTATTGCCTTGGGAAAAGGGCTCACAATGTCTAAGCCCCATTAAGCGAATGGCCAAGGGCTGGACAAAGGATTAAGGACTCCCCCCGGTTGATGTATGTTTGGTGCAAACCGTTGGCATTGATCGCATTTTTTCACGTATTCTTATGCTTCCCTTTGCATATTTGGCCACCAATAACCTTAAGTGATGGCTCTGTGCGCCAGGGTTTTGCCTCTAATGTGGCTTTCGCAAATTCCTTCATGTAATTCCTCGAGGATTAATTCAGTTACTTCAGGATGTACACATAACAGATATGGTCCTGAGAATGAGCGTTTATATAATTTCTGGTCGTCGGACAGCTAGAACCGAGGAGCCTTTTTTCGTACCTTGTCAGCTTCTGACTTTTCTTCAGGCAGAGTATCTTCTTTCAAGAATAGCACCACAGGGTCCATCCAGCTAGGCCCTGCTCTGACCTAGTGAACTCGGACTGTCTCTCTCCTCACCTCTGCAAGTTTGTACAAATCTTCTAAGAGGATAACCCAAGGCAGGTTCTACCATGAGGAAGTCGCAAGTGTGGCTAGGGAATCAGCATGTGTGTTTCCACTTCTAGGGATGTGCAACAAGTTGAAAGATTCGAACTCTGATTGCAGGTGTCTAACTTGACTCAAGTATCCCTGCATTCTTTCATCTTTCACTTCGAACTCTCCTTTCACTTGGTCGACGACTAACCTTGAGTCCGAGAACATCTCTACTACCTTTTCGCCCATTTTTTGAACCATGGTCATTCCCATCAGTAGAGTTTCATATTCTACCTCATTATTTGTAGTCGAGAAATCCAGCCTTAATGACTTTTCAATAGTGATCTTCTCAGGAGATACTAGCACTAGCCCCACTCCGGAACCCTTATGATTTGCTGTACCGTCAACGTACACTTCCTAGGATAGGGGACCTTGTTGGGAGATCATGCCAACCGATTTCTCATCCATGTTCTGTGTTGACGCTACTTCTTCTAAAGGGGGTTCAGTGAACTCGGCCACCAGATCCGCGAGGACTTGGCCCTTGATGGAGGTACGAGGCATGTATTTGATGTCAAAAGCCCCTAGACCAGTACCCTATTAACGATTCTTCTCGTGTAATCAGCACTTCGTAGTATGACTTTAAGTGGAAGCTGGGTGAGGACGACAATTGTATGTGCTTGGAAGTAATGGGGCAACTTTCGTGTACTATGTACTACCGCCAAAATGGCTTTTTCCAGTGGTAGATAATGAACCTCGACCTCATGCAGCGACTTTCTCACATAATAAACTGGTTGTTGTACGCAACGATCAACTCGTATCAATACCAAACTTACAGCATAGGGGGCCACAGCGATGTAGGCAAATAGAACTTCATCCACTTCAAGACTGGACATGATAGGTGGGCGAATTAGATATTTTTTAAGTTGCTGGAAAGCTAAGGCACACTCCTCGGTCCACTCAAACCCTTTCCATTTGTTAATCAGTACGAAGAAAGGCCTGCACCTATCTGCTGAACGAGAGATGAACCGGTTTAAGGCCGCGGCCATTCCAGTCAATTTCTGGACTTCTTTGGGATTTCGAGGTGGCTGCAAACTGTTGAAAGCCTTGATTTGATCGGGATTGACCTCAATCCCCTTGTGGGTTACCATATAGCTCAGGAACTTGCCTGATCCTACACCAAGTGAGCACTTGGAAATGTTTAAGCGCAACTTGTGTTTTCTAAGAATTTCAAAAATGTTTCCGAGGTCTCCTATATGCTCAGATACCACCTTACTTTTCACTACCATGTCGTCTATGTAGACTTCAATACTCTTACCCAATTGTGGCTCAAACATTCTCGTCATCATCCTTTGGTAGGTAGATCCCGCATTTTTCAAACCAAAAGGCATCACCTTGTAGTGGTAGTTCCCAACAGGAGTGACAAAAGCAGTCTTCTCCTGATCATCCAATGCTAATGGTATTTGATGATATCCTTGAAAGGCGTCCAGGAAGCTCATCCAAGGATGGCCTACAGTTGCATCCACTAGTTGATCTATTTTAGGCATAGGGAATGGGTCTTTCGGGCAAGCCTTATTCAGGTTTGTGAAATCTACGCACACTCGCCACTTCCCGTTCTTCTTCTTTACCACCACAGTATTAGCCAACCATTCAAGGTAGAAAACTTCCTTGATTGCTCCTGCCCGTTTGAGTTTCATTACCTCGTCTCTGACAGCATCTGCATGCTCTTTGGATGGGCGGCGAGACGGCTGCTTTTTAGGGAATAATGGATGGGTTAACATTTAGATGATGACAGATGAAGTCTGGATCTACCCCTGGGGCCTCAATAGCGTCCCATGCAAACACGTCGATGTTTTTTCTGAGGAATTCTACCAGCTTTTCCTTCTCTTGAGGAGGCAGCTGAGATCTGACCTGAAAGAACTTTTTCGAATCATTACCAATAACAACCTTTACCAAGTCCTCACATTTCGCCTCCTCGACTAAATCATCAAAGGGCAACACCAGAGGTTTTAACTGCTATAAATCCTTTTTAGCATAGGCCGAGGACTTAGCCTCAGGTTTATGCTGGATGGCAGCCACCAAGCACTGTCTAGCTACATACTGATCTTCCAGGATCTCCTTAACCTGGCCTTCAGACAGATATTTGACCTTCTGATGCAGAGCAGAAGAAATAGCTCCTAGGGTGAATAAGCATTCACGACGATGAAATCTACCTTCACCACTTCTAAACAAGTCTGCACAGGTAGTCTAATTTGGCCCTTCTGGGTGACAATCTTCCCATCAAAACTCACCAAGGGTGAACTGTAGGGCGTTAGGTCCTCGGGTTTCAAGTTCAGCCCCTTATATAAGTCGGGATACATTATCTAGGTACCACTGTCTTGGTCCACCATCACTCTCTTCACATCATATCCCTCAATTTTGAGGGTAACCACCAAAGCATCATCGTGAGGCTGAATGGTTCCGATTTTATCCTCATCTGAAAAACCCAAAACTGGTTGAGTTTCCATTCTAGCCCTCTTCAGATCATGATTGGCATCCTTGGTGAATAGCCGAGCTACAGACATTACTCTGGACGGACAGGATCCAGTTCTCCCTGGTGCAGCAAAGATAACATTTATCGTTCCCAAGAGGGTTTGGAAGAATCATCTCTCCAAGATTCTGAGTTTACCTGGCCCCCCCGACCACTGGAGTGGTGTAAGAGTTATTTTAATTTACCTTCATGAACAAGTTGGTCCAGATGGTCCCACAGACTCTTGCAATCCTCTGTGGTGTGTCCATGATCTTGATGGTATTGACAATAGAGGTTGTGGTTGCGCCTTTCGGGGTTTCCCACCATTTTATTTGGCCGTTTAAAGAATGGTCATTCTTGATCTTCTCTAGAACTTGATGCACTGGCTCTCGGAACACGGTGTTGACTGCCTGAAGATTTGCCGATCCTGATTGTCCAACAAAATCTCTCTGTGGCCTGCTGTTATTGTACCGATCCGACCTGAAATCCCTCCTTTCTTGAGGGATAACCTTATCCTTTCCTTTCCCCTGCTCCTGATCTTCTTCAACTCTTTTATACTTATCAATCCTGTCCATCAGTTGGCGCACATTGGTAGCAGGTTTACCAGTCAGAGATTTTCTCAAATCGTGCTCAATTGGAAGGTCGAGCTTAAAAGTACTGATGGCCACTTCGTCAAAGTCATCATCCATCTCGTTAAACATTTCCCAGTATCTATTCGAATACATTTTTAGGGTCTTACCCTCTCGTATGCTTAAGGATAGTAGGGAAGCCAAAGGCCGAGGAGCCCTACGACATGTGATAAAACGGGAACCAAATGCTTGGGTGAGCTCCTTGAAGGAACTTATAGAGTCTACTCTCAGGCTGTCGACCCACCTCATTGCGACTGGTCCTAGACTAGATGGGAAAACCTTACACGTCAAAGCTTCATCCTTGGAATGGATAGCCATCCTCTGGTTGAAATGGCTCACATGCTCCACAAGGTCTATTCTACCATTGTAGATGGTGAACGTTGGCTGATGAAAGCGCTGAGGAAGTCTTGCTTCTTTAATCTTATGCGTGAAAGGCAACCTGGAGATTTGGTTCAGGGCCCTACTTATAGCATCGTTTCCTACACCTCTACATGACGGGCTTCGAAATCGCTGCTCATGATGATGTTCCTCTTCATAGGAGAAAGATTCACTGGGTGGGGTTCGAGACTTCCGCCTGTAATTAACGTCCATTTCGTCATCAGAAGAAACGTCAAAGTTCGGAGAAGCTTGTTTCCTCTTTGCATGGCGTAACTCTCTTTTTAACTGATGGATCTTCAGTTGCATGCTCTTGTTGTTCTTTGCATGGGAGATATGGCTCCCCCCGCGAGGTTGACTCCTGTCAGGGTGTGTGGTGTGGATACTTCCTTCACAGTCACCTCTCTACTCAAGGTTAAGAAAAGGGTCACCGTGCTGGGATCCTCTCGATTCTGTTTGTCGTGGACCTGGTTCTGCCATAGTTAACCGTTGCTTTCAATATCACACAAGCTCTTTCCCACAGACGGCGCTAATTGTAGGGTCACAATTTAGGGCCCAAGCCCAAAGAAGAATTGGGTAATGGCCCAATGAGCCCAATGTAATAAATTTGTAGAGAATGGGTTAAAGAGCTAGGCCTTAATGAAGTTAATAACGGCTAGTATGGATTTAAAAAATGATCAATCAAGAACAAGACTCATTGGATTGAATAAATTCACTGTCCGAGGAGATAATTCAGAGTATATATCAATACAACTGTTTATAAATACAACTTTGATTACTACAGTCTTTCTTGTTCTTTTTTCTTCGATCCCACTCTCGTGGAAGGTCTCTCACATTATATAATTCCTCTCAAGCCATCCTGATCCTACACTTGTCAATCATCTAAACTTTCACTTGAGTGTCTGTCCCATCAGACGCCTTCTTTAGCTTTTTGTAAATAGTGGTAGCTGAGACTGCACTGTTCAAGGGTTTTCTCCACATAAATGCAGCCAGAAAAGTAGCTGCAATGCATTTAATGTGGTGGTAGCAATTTTTTCTTTAGATATTTCTGAGTTCTTATCACTCCAATACATGCTCGAAGCTCATCTTCATCATGTAAAACTCCTGATATGTCACCTAGGTTGCTAGACTATAGATTCGAACTGTATTTGTCGTGTCCGAGGAGGAATTACTCCTTGAACTGTTCTCCATTCGTTCCTTCTTTGTGAGACTTTAAACTTGGGGTCTCTTCTCAATCACTTACCTCTCCTCGGACACGCCCACATTCCCAGATAAGGCCCAGGGCCCAATATACAAATTTGGGCTTTTATCCCTACATGTATTAAGAGCATAAAGAACGTGCAATTTAATGGTTAGATTTTCAAAATATGTAGTAATATTTATTTTATTGAGTAAGATTTTAACATAAAGTTATAACCAATTTTGTAACTAAACTTTGTCCAATAAAAAATAAAAGAAAATAAAAGAAAGTATCACATTTTGTTTTATTTCGTGGATTCCAATTGGGGTTGTGGATCCATGGGTCACGTGTTTTGCATAAATTAACTTTTTTGTTAAAATTAACACCAATTTGGACGGAAGGGTGGACTATGGTAGTCTCTCGTATTAAGGGTATGTATGGTTAGGGTAAAAACAGGAAGGATGGAAAATAGAGAGAGAAAAATATGGTGGAAAATGTTATTTTCTACTGTTTGGTTTATGAGAGAAAACAAGAGAGACATAAAATATGAGAGAAATTTTTCCCTCCGATTCCACTTTTTTTTATCCTCCCAATTTGGGAGGAAAATGAGGAGGAAAAAGTGCTGAAAGATGCACTTTACACTAATACTCTCAATTTAAATTGCATTTTTTTTCTTTCTTCTCTCTTCCCTAGGCAAAAACGTTGCCCCTCTTTTTGCATTTTTTTTTCTTTTTTTCTTTTTATGGGCAATCACGTTGCCAATTGTCACTTTTTTTTTTCTTTTCTTGGGCATTAACATTGCCTCTTTTTTTTTTCTTTTTTTCTTTTTTAGGGTTTGGGCATGATAGTTTATTTTTATTTTTACTAGATGTGATTTTTTTTGGAACATGTTTTTTATTTTTATAAAAAAATTTGGGTGATTGCTCTTTTTTGTGTGGTTATTTGTCACTTTTTTTAATTTGACATCATTCTTTAACAAAGGTATATGAGTAAATTTATTCAAACTCATTTTTTCTATCCCTCCACTTTTCCACTCCCAATCAAACAAAAATGAGAGAAAATAAAATCTTTTTTATTCTTCCACTTTTCTATTCTCTCATAATTTTTTATCTTCCCACTTTTCTACCTCTCCAACGAATAGACCCTAAAGGTTTAATTTAACAAATCAAAATTTAGGGACACCTGCAATTCAGGATGAGAAAGTCAAAAAGTGTAATTTGCTTTGTTTTATTTTAACAAACGTAATAGTTGAGAATTGACTTTATTTTGAATTGTTTTTATAAAATAATCTCTTAATATTATTACTTTTTGTATATTTTTACCTTTATGCCCTTATTTTTACCTTTATTTGTTTGTGAATAAGTAATGTTTTAATTATGAATTTTGAAATTTGCTTCTAGAGACATAAAAGGTATTTCAGTAAATTTGTTTAAAACCAGCCCATTATATTTCATCACTCCTTCCTTATCCGGCCAATTTGGGTAGACACTCTCACACTCACTGCTGGTCTCCTCCTCCACCGGGTGTCTTCAAAATCAATGTTGATGGGTCTTCATCTGATATTGAGGAGTCCTCCAGCATTGGAGTCATTATTAGAGACTGCAAAGGCCAAACAGTTGCTGCCTTTTGCAAGCCCCTTCAGTCCCACTACACGGCTGAACAGGTGGAGGTGTTTGCATTGGAGCAAGGTATTCGGCTTGCTCAGGAGTTACAGCTCTCTCAGGTCATATTTGAAAGTGATGCTCTCAGAGTGATCAATGCCATCAATGATTCTGCCTTTGGGGGTCCTCACAGACACATCATCCAGGACATCTCTCATGCTCAAACATCTTTTGATTTCTGCTCCTTCAGGCACCTTAATCGGGCTTTTAACTTTGCAGCCCATGAGCTTGCACAATTTGCCCGTAGGAATAGATCTGTCCACTTGTGGAAAGGGGTTACCCCTTCTTTTTTAGTTCCATTTGTACAAGCTGATATGCTGCACTAACCTGCTTTGCAAGCTGTTCTATTGTACTTCCTTTTTAATTGCAATGCAATCTTATCTCCCCTTCAAAAAAAAAAAAATTTGGGTAGACACAAAGGAGTGGGCCCAGCAGAAATACAATCCATCATTGTAACTAAACAGCGGAAATTCGGACATTTCCTATCTAATCCCTTTCTCTTCTCCCTTCTTTTTCCGTATCCAAACAAAGTGTTAATTTCGCTAAAAATTAAATGGAGAAGAGATTCAAAATATGAAATTGCCTTAATTTTTAAAGTTGAGAAATTAAATAATTGTGAAGAGATCCAAATGAACACAATTTATAGTTTGAAAAATCAAATTAACTTTACCCACTTCAATGATTGGATGAACAAATTATTAAGTTAACATTTTATTTTTTTAAATCACAAAAGGAAACGAGGAGATTGGAATATGTGAGCTTCACTTTATATAACGTGGTCCTATACCAATTGAGCAATCCCTCAAAGTAGCAACAAATAAAATAAAACAGCAAGATTAAAGCTAAGTTATATGACAAAGCAACACTCATAAAAATATCTGGAAGCCGCAGATGCTAGAGAACGCTAGAAGCAGATTAGATCACTATCTTTTTATCCAGATTCTAGAAGAAGGTTGCATCACAAATAAGGTAATAGAACAAGATATATAGGAATTTTTTTTGTCTTGACCAAGCTCCTAATTTCATTGCAAATAAAAACAATTATCCTACAGCCATATACTGAGTTTAGAAGTTAGAACCTCTCGAAAAGCTAGACATCTTGCTGTTAAACCTATTTATGGCGTTGAAACTGAAATATTCTGCAAGAATCTTTCTTTCACCTACAAAAGTTTAACCACCCCCATTTACTCTAAGAATTAAGCTAGACTCAATAAATTGTTACAACAGCTAAGAAGTATCAGTCTCTTATAGGTTAAAAGAAAATTAAATAAAATAATAAAATATTTAGACCGTGACTCACCGCAATTTAAAACGAGTGTTGTAAAAATGTAAAGACATTTTAGGGATGGGCTCCTCTCCCGTTCCTTTTTCTCCCGTTCTCTTCAGTTTTAAAATAGATGGATGCCACGTGGAAACAAAACAATCCAAAGGCCAAAAAATAAGCAATGAAATTCTCTCTCTTCTTTCTCCACTCTCCTATTACTTTCACTTGTTTTCTCTCTCTTTCTACTCTTTTCCCGCTTTCTCTAAACGGACCAAACCTGAGCATCATAAGCATCAAAATGAAAGGGATAGAGGATGTGAATTCTGTGCAACCCGAAGGAAAAAAAAAAAAAAAAAGCCACGAAACAAATCTAATTTTTTATTTGATAATTTTTCATATGGAGCTAAGTTGGCACCAAGATCAGAGCTTGCTGGCCGTAGAAAATCGGTGCTTGAGGAGACCAAAAAGAAGTTAAAGATCTCTATTCTCTTAGGGGAAGCCAAGGAAATATTGCTGTGTAAGGTGGGTGTGAGATTACCATCCTTACCCTTATACCCAACCTTCCATTGGGAGGAACCCAATCTGACCACTCTTGCCAAGAATGATAAAATCCCAAGCACAGCACTCACATCCTTTGTTCTTTTTGTTTTGATGCCTCTGATAGTCTGATGCTCAGGTTTGGTCCGTTTGAAAAGAGAGATAAGAGTTGAAGTGATGGAGAGAGAGGCGAAACAAGAGAGAGAATTCCGTGGCTTATTTTTTGGCCTTTGGATTGTTTTGCTTCCTTTCTCTTATTGAAATATACTACCCTTGAGGACTAAGTTGAGCAACTTGTGAAGAGAAGCAATAGTAACCCTTGAAATGATGTGAAGGTGTTTGTGAAAATGCTTAGGCTGGTGGTAGAAAATTAGATTTGTTTCGTGGCTTTTTTTTTTTTCCCCCTTTGGGTTGCACAGAACTCACATCCTCTGTCCCTTTCATTTTGATGCTTATGATGCTCAGGTTTGGTCCGTTTAGAGAAAGAGGAAAAAGAGCAGAAAGAGAGAGAAAACAAGTGAAAGTAATAGGAGAGTGGAGAAAGAAGAGAGAGAATTTCATTGCTTATTTTTTGGCCTTTGGATTGTTTTGTTTCCATGTGGCATTCATCTATTTTAAAACTGAAGAGAACGGGAGAAAAAGAAACGGGAGAGGAGCCCATCCCGACATTTTATTGTACTTTTAGACTTTTTCTTAGTTTGATAATATGCATAGACGAGGTATTACATGGGTAAATAGTTCATTTTGCACTTGAAATTGCATTTATTGAATCTAACAGTGTCAATTAAAAGTAATAAGTAACGTGGTTTGGCTGTATGGGATACATTTTTAAATTTATAATTATTTAATTTGAATTATGAAATACATATACCTTTAAATTTATCTTGTAATATTTTCAACAAAACTTGAGGTCTGAAATTTTTGTAATTTGGTTTAATTCCTCAAAATATGCGCATGAGGTAAGAGTAGGGGAGGTGACTTTCAAAGGGGCCTCAAAAAAAAAAAAAAAATCAATCTGCAAGCAAAACTTGAGGTAAGAACTTTTTGTAATTTGGTTTAATTACTCATAACATTAAGGAAGGATAGAAGGAGTGATGGGGTGATATTCGAAAGGGTTTCAGCTCCAATGCAATAATCTAGGCTTTTCAATCAGATGAGAGATCATTTATCATCTACGGGCACATAATTAAGGAGACAAAGTGGTTGGCAAAGTGCTTCAAAAAAGCATAATTTATGTGCTTGCTCAGAATTTGTAGTACAACAACTAATAATTATTTCATGTATTAAATATATGCATTTTCTTTCTTATAGTGTATGGGCTCCATGATCATGTGAAACCCTGTTAAATATTAGTTGTAGGGACCGGGTTTGAGCACTTTTGCATGTTGAGAGAGTGGACTCAAGCCCAGCTGACCCTGCAATGAATTTATAGAGAGCGGGTTCAAGAACTAGGCCCTAGTGAGGAATGCAACAGCCATGCATAGTTGCTCGTGGATTTAAATAGTATGAACGTGGATTAGAACGAAGAATGATGCTCCTCGGCCCTTCTCTTGGGAGCTTGCAGTTTCTATTACTTCTTTAGTGATTGGTTACAAAGGCTTCTGGGAGAATACAGGTTACTACCGTGTTCTTTTTCTCCAGATCTCCCGTCCCCCTTGCAAGAGGGATTCCTTTCATTATATATTCCACTCTCAATTGATCCTAGCCTTATATTTGTTGAGCAACCAGGCCACTACTTGAGTACTTGTCCCATCAGCCGCCTTTCCATTCTTCCTGTGGGTTGCAGCAACCAAGGCAGCACTGTTCTGGAGTCCTCTCCTCATTAATGCGGCCAGAACGTTAGTTGTGGGCATTTAATGTGGAGGTGATAGTTCATTCTGGACTTGCTCCTCCACCATGCTTCCATTGCTGACGCGTTGTACTTGCTCTTTTCTCTTTGGATACTCAGGAAGAATCCCCTTGATGGTGTGTTGCCTGTTCACTTTATGGTCTCGGATGTCCGAGGACATAATTGTCCTCGGCGTTGTTTATTGGGCACCTGGGCTTCTTACTTTCATCCTTGGACCCTAGATACCTCCTTGGCGTGGTCCTTCGGGCCTGGTTCGAAGTGGGCCGGGGCTGCCTGACTCTCTGGCCCCACATTAGTATTGATACACCATGTTTTTTTTTATGCAGAAGCGAAAGCATAAAGTATAAAATATAATAACACACGAGGGTTACATGGTTCAACCTAACGGCCTATATCCAAGAAGGAAACCCTAAAGGGCTACATCAATAATATATTATTAAATATATGCATTTTCTTTCTTATAGTGTATGAGATCCACGATCATGTGAAACCCTGTTAAATATTAGCATTGATACATCATGTTTTTTTTTATTTTATGCAGAAGCGAAAGTATAAAGTATAAAACATAATAACACACGAGGGTTACGTGGTTCAGCCTAACGGCCTATATCCACGAAGGAAACCCTAAAGAGCTACATCAATAATATATTATTAAATATATGCATTTTCTTTCTTACAGTGTATGGGCTCCACGATCATTTGAAACCCTGTTAAATATTAGCATTGATACATCATGTTTTTTTTTTTTTATGCAGAAGCGAAAGTATAAAGTATAAAACATAATAACACACGAGGGTTACGTGGTTCAGCCTAATGGCCTATATCCACGAAGGAAACCCTAAAGGACTACATCAATAATATATTATAGTGTAGTACAAATCTTGTGTTACAATGAATCATAACATGTGTATATATAGTAGACTAAACCCTAAACTAATAAACTTCTAGTACAAGTAGAAGTTGGCTTACATACAAAGTAGAATTAGGCTTGGGTCTATGCTAATGGGCTAATATTTCTTTAACACCCCCTCTCAAACTCAAGATGGAAGCTTGATGAAATCTTGAGATTTGATAAGGTTGAGAAGATCCCTTGAATGAAGTTTGGCTCTGTGACAGTAGTTTGAGGAAGGTAATGGTCTGGCAGTGTTGATGCGACTTCTAATGGTGGCATGACTATACCGGAGAGTTATGACGGCAGCAGTAGGAAGTCAAAAAAGATGAACGCAGCGAAAAAACACCGAGGAAGACAAAGATTGCTCTAAAATATACTGCAAGGACAGAAAACCATGGTCACAAGAAGGTGGCTCTGATACCATGTTAAATATTAGCATTGATACACCATGTTAAATATGCTAGTATGGATGCAGAAGCGAAAGTATAAAATATAAAACACAATAACACATGAGGGTTACGTGGTTCAGTCTAACGGCTTATATCCAATGAGGAAACCCTAAATGGCTACTTTAATAATATATTATGGTGTAGTACAAATTTTGTGTTATAATGAATCATAACATGTGTATATATAGTAGACTAAACCTTAAACTAATAGACTTCTAGTAGGAGACTTAGCTTGTCCACAAAATAAAATTAGGCTTAGGCCTATGCTAATGGGCTAATATTTCTCTAACAAACCTTAAGTGCTGTAAGAAAGATAATATACTCACAGATGTACATTAACTTTTTCCAAAAAGATGGGCAAAATGAGCTCTCTTTTTTTTGGTCTTTTTAGCAAAATGATTGGACCAAATGGGATTAGGTGGGGGGCCTTTCGGTGTTGAAACCTAACCATTAACAAGTTGGTGGGGTTAGATTACAAGCCCAACCAGGCCTTTAAAGAAGACTGGGCCAGATCGGCTCTATAATCAGGACACGTGCCAAGTTTCTTGTAACAATGATTTTATTGACTGATAAAATTTAGATATAATCTTAGTTTGCATGTTAGAAAACCCTAGAAAACGAATGAGATCATGTCAATACTATGGTCAATATAAGGTTTGAATTTGATTAGTCTACCAAACACCTCTGATTGGCTAATTGATTACCTACTAATTTATTTATTTATTTTAATTCAATATGAAAATGTTAGGAGTCAAACCTCAATTCTCCCTTCAATTACTCACTACCTAACATTCAACTTAGGAATTACTAGGATTTGCTATCGATTCTTTATGGTATATTGGTATTTGTGCAACCTAACATGTACTATATGTAGTATAATACTTAGAAGCAAAATTTATACGGAAACTTATTAGGTACTTTCGGAGTATCATAAATGTATAGTCTCTCATTTCACATGAATGGTGGGTCTTACCATGAATTTAAGAGGAGTACGCACCATTCACGTGAGACGAGGGAGTACGTATTTATTGTACTCCGAAAGTACACAATAATTTCTCAATTTATACCGGTACATTATTATGTTTTCTCTCTAAACAGAGATGAAGGGTGAAAGTCATTGTTTTAATAATTTTATAATAAGGATGCATGAAGTTATAAGGCAACGGGGTTCATCAATAACATATATAAAAATCATTTGATTTATAGCGCAAGTCTAAACTAACAGTATTTTTTAGCCCAAAAAAGAGAGAGCCTAAAAGCAGTATAATAATTTATACATAGTCCAAGTCTCCAAGATCACATCATAATTAGATCATCATATTGCTAACTGTGTTGACCTTCTAAAAAACTCCTATATTGCTGCAATTTCCCTTAAATTTAATGGAAAATTTGTATTTAAAAAAATTTGTTTGCGATATAATTTGAATTTTTTTTTTTTTTTTTTTTTTTTTTTGAGAAACTTGAATTTTCTATTGAATTCGATAAAATATCTTTAGGACTTGGAGCGAGAGTCGAGAAGTATTATTACCACTAAGTTTTTTAAGTTTAGAGAAATATTACAAATTTACAACTACACCATAATTTATTGAAAGTAGCATTTTTGCTCAAAAAGAAAAAGAAAAATGTGAAATAAACTATCGTAAAACATTCTTTTGAGAAGTGTAGTGTTTTTGTTATGTTATTATTTTGGATAAAAGTATTTGTTGTTTCTTAGATTTTAGTATTATATGCAATACATAAAATATCTAAAAATAGATTATTCTATTGAAGGAGATTTTTAAACCTTATTTTATAAGGCCTAACATATTAAAATTTAGAGATTAAACTCAATAAGGATGTGGTGTAAAAACTTATGTTTACACCATCCAATAATATTGTGCCACGTCAGATTTTTTTAAATAATTGCACACGAAATATTAAACCGTAATACACACAATTACTATCTATTTCAATAGAATAAAACCCTAAACTAAACTTCTTCTAGAACCAATACACCTTAGGAAGTTGCCGGTAATATCAATCAAAGTATCAATCAAAGCTTCTGATCTAGGCTTTCTGATCTAAACTCAAAGCTCAAAAGGTAAGAGGTCATGGCTCATGTATTTTTTTGATTTTCAAACACCACTTTTACTTGTACTGGAGAGCAGAACTCTTGCCAACGCCAAGTCCAATCACTATTTCAATAGATTGTTTTCATATTTTCAAGATAAGTTACTATCATATTCTATAAAATAATGAATGGACTTGGAGTTGGCAGGAGTTCTGCTCTCAGTACAAGTAAAAGTGGTGTTTTTAAATAAAAAAACTACATGAGCCAAGACCTCTGACCCTTTGAGCTTTGAGTTTTAGATTAGAAAGCCATTAGAAGCTTTGATTGATTCCCAGCAGCTTCCCAAGGTGTATTGGTTCTAGAGGAAGTTTAGTTTAGGGTTTTAATTTATTAAAATAGATAATAATTGTGTGTATTATGGTTTAATATTTCATGTACAATTATTTTTAAAAATATAACGTGACACAATATTATTGGATGGCGTAAACATAGGCTTTTATAAGATTTGAAAGTGTAACAAATTAAATCATCAACCCATAATACACCCAAAACACAACTTGTCTCATTTGAATGGGATAAGGTTTAGTTTATTACTTTCTAAAATCTCAATGTTTAATTTGTTTCTTTTGAAACTATTAAATTTAAATTGTTATGCCCCATATCATCGGATCTAAAACGTAAATTATCCATGAAATTTTGATTTTGTCGACCACTAAACAAATAAAATGAATAAAACTCGTAGTTTGGAGAACTTAAAATGCATATCAACTTGATCGAAGATTAGAGATGAACATTTGATTCTTCAATTAATAGAGTTCAATTATTAACATTCACTAGCCTAATTGTATGATGAATACAATTAATAATATATATTTTTTTTTTTTGAGAAACAAACACACACACACACAAGGGAGAGGGAAAGGAGTTCTAACACAAAGGCACACCACAACTTCACTCAAAAGCCATGGTAACTTTTAAGGGAGGGTGAGGTAAGTTATATATATAAATATATATTTCTAATTCATCACCCACGTTGTTGTAAGAGTAAAAGGTAATATGACACTTCCAATGATCATTTTCTTTTTAATATTATTACTAGACTCATGTGCAAAAACCTCATGAAATAAAGAGGAGAGAAACATGAGTTATCAAAAAAAATCAAAGTAAGAGTTAACAGCAAGGAGGTAGGAACTTTGTTGACACAAGCTTTATAGAGAATAAAATGAAAAATTATAGAATATAGGGAACATTTTGAAACATAAGATATGTGTTAAGAACTAAATATGTAATTATGCAAAAAAAATATTTACGGATCTTAGTAAATAGTAAATGGATCGTAAAGTTTAAGAACAAAAAGAATAAATAGATATGAATAAAAATTACAGCTGTTAAATAGTAAATGGATCTTAAAAATTAAACTTTAGTTAAGTTTGTTGACTGAACCATGGTTTAGAAAAGCCTTCTATGTATCTCAAACTACAAGACTCGTGAATCGTGTGAAAATTTAAAAGGAGGACTAAACTTTAAAAAGAAAAGTAGGAAAAAAAAAAAAATATATATATATATATATAAATATAAAAAACTAAAAAAAGACTCAAAAGAAAATACAAAGTAATTAATGAAAATCATTCTTAGAACCCCAAAAAAAATCCAAAAGTAAAGGGAAAAAAAAAATAGAAAGGTTAATAAAACCCACACTTGTCCAGACTCGCTCTTTTGGGCAGCCCGAAACGCGATCTTTTACATATAATGAGGATGCTGCCCGAGCTGCCCTAAACCTGACTGAAAAATTACGGGCAGTCAGTCAGTCACTCACCTGTACTCTCTCTCTCTCTCTCTTGTCTCTCTAAGCCCTTTTGTGATATTTCTATATCTTGCTTTCTCTGTGTGTTCTACGATCACGATCGGACGGTCCAGAATGCACGGAGCCTCTTCTGCTTGTTCCCTGAGGTTTTAGACCTTCAAACCTTCAGATCCAGCATCTCCGCCTCTTGATCTTTCTTCCTGGTACGCTTTCTCTCTCTGATTCTCTACCTCTTCCTCCAATTCTTCTATTTCACCTCGAATTTTCACGCTTTTACTTTCATTTCTCGCTTTTTATTTCTCCTAATTACCTTGTTTCCGCTCTTAATTTCATCGTTTCTTTCTTCTTCACGATTTTGAGGCTTACAGCTTCAGTTTCGGTGAGTCTTAACCCTTGTCCTTTCAATTTTTTGGTCTCCGGCGAGTTTTGCTGACTTTTCGGTCAAAATTACCCGCTTTTTTCACGTTTCTGCGATTTTGAGGCTTGCAGGTTTGGTTTAAGCAAACCTTAGCCCGAGGTCGTTTCAAAATTTTCGTTTTCCGGCCAGTTTCGTTAACGTTTCGGTTAAAATCACCTGCTTTTTTCTGCGTTTCTGTTAAATATTTTTTTTCCCTGTCAAATTAACAGCTAAGTTCGTCGCCGGAGAATTTTTCTCTCTGCAGTGAAAGTGTTCCTTTGTCTTTTTTCCAAAAACTATCCGTTAGAAACAAAAACACCTTTTATTTTCACTGTTTCTTTTCTCCTAACCAAAAAAAAAAAAAAAACTTTTTGCATAATATTTTGATTATTCTGTTTCTTCCTTAAAAAAAGAAAAAAGAAAAAAGAGAGAATTCTCACTTTCTCAGAGCGTTTGTCTGTGACGTAAAATGGTGCAAGATCCAACGGCTGTGATGAGAGTGTTATAACGGATCTGACGGACGGTCAGCAGCTAATATAATTTTTATTTGTTTTTTGTTTGCGCAGGTCTTAGCAAAATTCAATTTTAAATTTTTCTTTGTTTGCGGCGAACAAACCATGGAGGGTAAACATGGTCCAGTGGCAGTTACTCTTGCTTACGGTGCGCTAACGTGCGCTGGGGAGGCCTTAGCCACTTTGCTTTTCTCCACTCTGCTCAAAACCCAGCTTTTCACCCCGGTAATTATTTTTTTTTTTCAGTTATATTATTCGTCTTCTTTTTCGTTTTTCTTTTTTTCCTTTATTTTTTTTTAACAGCCAGTTTTGTCTGGACTCTGGTTTTCAAACGGTAAAATTAGTTAAGCTTTACCTCTCCTTTTGTTCTCTGAAAATTTGCTTGTTTTTTTCTTATGGTCCATGCTAACATGCGCCGATCTCTTTTTTTTTTTTTAATTTAAAAAAAAATCCCTAATTTGTGTTGTGTTGTGTTTTTGTTCCGGTGTATTTACGTGTACGGTCTAAATTGCGCCGGTCGGTAGAAGGTGTTTTTTTAGGCGTTTTTGGCCGAGACCGGTGAGGTAATTTAAATTCACGGCCCTTTGCTAACGCGAGCTGGGGGTTAGGTTTAACGTGCGCACTGGGGGTGTTGGTTAGGGGGGTAAAGTGGTAAATTGGGTTCGGATTTGGAAAAGGAATATGAACTGGATTTTTGGGAACTAGCTTGAGTTCCACCACGTGGGACCCAGTTGGGATATTTAAAAAAAAATCTATTTTGTCGTTTCGTGGATGAAGGAGTGAGAATTGAAAAAGTCCAAGTAGCTGAGCGGATTGGTAAGTGGTAACTTGTTGGGGGAATCTTTTGTTTATTGGGGTGTGTATGTAATAGAAGGAATATTCCTTTTGGATATGCTTCACAACTTACACGTGTGTGCTGTGTGTATCGTGTGCCCTTCCCACGTGCAAAAGTTTTTGGACCCTTTAAGAATTAAAAAGAAAAAATCCAAAACAAAACAAAACTGTCATTTAGATCGGATCAGACCAGACAGAACACACGTAGTGTTGAGTATAGAAACATAGAACACACGTAGTGTAAATCCCTTGTTATTTATACTTACAGCCTGAATTCCCGATAACGGATATTATTCTTGTCAGTTTGTCAATATATGATGTGTATTTTGTTATAAAATTAGTAATGTTTTTAACATTTTTTGTTGTTGTTGTACTTTTTAGTTTATGGGAAATTCTTTGATATTATGGTGACGGTTTATAAAATCATCTACATATAATTTTTAGTTAGATGAGTTGTTTGATTAGTATGTGATTTGTTTAAATAATTTTATGAGTTGTTATTTAATGGTGGTTATATAAATTATCACATAATGGGTCAGAAGAGATACTTCCAAATCAGTTTGAAAGATATCCTTATCCAACTGATTTAGTCTCACTCTACAATTTGTTAGATTTGCAGCATGATATTACACTCTAAGTTTGGCTTAACTTCTTGTTGAAAGCTTATTTTAGTAAAATTAACAGTTGTAATCAGAAAAAAGGTTTTCTAACAAAAGTAGTAATATGGTCCTTGGCCTATTTTAGACTCTTAACCCTATCTACCATATCTTAACCTGTAAGGCCAAAATAGGAAGCAGCATTAGGGACCTGTTTGATAAAGTGTATAAACTTGCTTATATTTTAAGCTAGTTTTTATTCTTTTATATACTAGCTTTTATTAAGCTTATTTTTTTAGCACAAGCCTCAATGAATTTAAGCAATTCCGAAGAGGCACTTATAGTACTAGGTCATAAAAAGCTAAAACAAACGGGTCTTTTTACTTTTAGTATTCTAGGAAGTTGACTTGAATGTGTACCACAATGCCTGTATTTAGTACTTTGATTTTACGATGACAAAAGCCTTATGGCGTGAGCCTAAAGTAAGCATGCACCAACCTCAAACTATTGCCTTAACAGAGAAAAGTGAAAATGAAATAATGTTGTAACAGTGAATAAAGACATATCATATCATTGAGTCCAATCATATTCGCATTGTCTTAGGTGGAAGATGTCCGCTTGCCTATTGGAATCATATTTTCTCTTTGTGATGATAGCATATTCCATTACCATGACAGTCCTGGCATAATTGCCTTTTGAAAATGCAAAATTAGTGTAAACCAACTTTACTCTCAACTCCTCGCCCTATACGATTCTTTAGACAACAATCTGCTTGATTCTTAGGCTATAACTATGGGATTTATGGCCTTTTTGACCTAAACAACAGCTTTCAGAGTGAGAATGACCCAACAGTTACATAATAACTATAGCATTGATGCTTCATGCTTTAGCTTATTATATATGTGATCTTTATTTTGTCCTGTTTTGTTTTCTTCTTTTTACTGTTTCCTGAATTTGTACTGGTACATATGCCATACCTTTTATTTTTTTCCAGAATATTTATTGTCTGTAATTCTTAATTGCTTAATTTTCTTTTTGTCCTTGTCTTCAATTCCATGATATCTTTTCTATATTCTATCTACTTGACCTGCTGTGGAACACAGCTTCAGGATCCTAGTATCAAAGGTAATCAAAACACTGAATACCAAGACAAGCAAGTTGATGCTGAGGGAGACGATGACAATGACGATGATGGGGATGACGACGATGATGCGGATGGCGGATTTGGAGAAGGTGAAGAGGACCTATCATCTGAAGATGGAGGGGAGTTCCCTAACAACCCCAACAACGATAAGAGTAACTCAAAGAAGAGTGCAGATGGCGGGGCAGGTGGAGCAGAAGAGAACGGGGAAGAGGAAGATGATGATGAAGAAGATGGTGAGGACCAAGATGACGACGACGATGATGACGATGATGATGACGACGATGGTGGTGAAGAGGATGAGGAAGGGGTAGAGGAAGAAGAGAATGAGGAGGAAGAGGAGGACGAAGATGAGGAAGCCCTCCAGCCCCCAAAGAAGAGGAAGAAGTGAACCAAGAAAACTGTAGAGCCTCCTACGAATACTGTTTTCTCTATGTGACTGTTATCTAACTTCTTGATCCTATTTAGCTTATGAGGAGGCTTGTTTAGGATGATGGTTTTATTGGTTATTATATTTCTATTGCACGATTAGAGTACTGTATAACTATTGAGCTGCGGCAATGATAAATTTGACAAAAATGTTATGGATTCAGTTTAGCTGCTTTCACTCAGGTTTTATTATAGAGGTTATGAGCATATTAGTTATTAGGCTTTTAAATAATCATATTTCTGCAAATGAGCTTATTTTTTCGTTTTCTTTTTTATTCTATTTTATTTTCCCTGCAAATGAGCCAGACTATACGTCTGGACCTCCTGACATGCTCATCAAAATTGATAATTAAAATTTTCATCAACTCAATTTATATTTTTACCATATAGACTCAAATTTTTACCAACATAATTTGACAACCAAAATAGTTTTAGCCGGGCAAAAGTGAAAGTGGGGTCTTCTGCTATTTGGGCAATTTTTGCTAACAATTTTGTTATGTGACCTAAAAAAGCAAACATATTAATTAAGTATAGCATTTTGAGAGAGCAATCGAGCAAGTTCGTTTAGGAGTCACTTCTAATTTATTTATATTTTAATTAAACTAAGTAAAACAAAAATAGATCCCAATTTTATTCATCGGGATTGAATACTAAACCGACGACTACATTGTCAATTTTTTACCGAATTGGCCGCCCCAGGCAACTTCCAACACCTAGGAGTTGAATAGCCTATCAATTGTCAACTAATTTGATCATAAATTTTTAATTTTTTTAATTCTATAGTTACAACATGAAGGGGAAAATTGAACCTTAAACTATCCGTTGGAAACACACAAAAATGAACGAAATTGGTATTTAACCATAACTGTACAACTATACAGTTAGTTGGCCCTGATTACGAAGTATATGCATTACTAACATCTCGAGTCTTTAAGACTCGATTTTTACTTGAATAAATCGAGTCTTTCAGGCTCGGTTTTTTGAAATTGACGTGGCCTACTGCCACGTGGAATTCGAGTCTTAGAGAGTCGAGTTCTGACCGAGCATCCACGTGGAGTACACCTGACGTTGATAATGACGTGGACGACACTTAGAAGTCGAGGGTTAGAGACTCGGTTACCGAGTCTCAGAAACTCGATTTTTAATTGTGGTCAACACTCTTGTCTGTTTCAGTTAGCACGTGTGAAGAATCAGAGAAATCAGAGCTTGGACATTTTTTAAAAATAACGCCTCTCTCACAGTCTTTCACCTCTCCAGCCTCACTCACAAAGCTCTCTCACCTCTCCAGTCTCATAGTCTCTCACTCACCCTCTCCCTCTCACTCTCACACTTCAGGGCCTCTCTCAGTCACCCTCTCCACCCTCAGTCACCCTCTTCTCTCACTCAGTTTGCACTCTCACATTCATTAGCTTCGGCGAAGAGTTTGGTAAAGCCACAGCGAGGTGTACCGTCTCAGGCCTCTCCTCCTAAAGTTTGATAAAGTCCACCGAAGTAGAAAACTCTCACTCACAGAGCTTTGATCAGTCTACGCGGTCTGTGAAAAAAAAAAAAAAAAAGGTGAGAAACAGTGTTTATATATAATGGGTTTCACCGTTTGGTTGCCAAGAAACAGTGGGTTTGTGGGTTCTGTTTTGAATTTCTAAAAAAGGACAAAACTTTATATTTGCTGAGGATTTAATTTTAGTGGGTTTGTGGGTTCTGTTTTGAGAAACTTTATATTTGTTGTTTGAGATTGAATTGGTTTGTGGAAATCAGATTATGTTGCTGGGTTTGTTTATATTTGCTGAGGATTTAATTTTAGTGCTTTGTTGGTTGTTCCTATGATGAGATGCAATTGTTCACAAGTCTATAGAAATTTTAGAAATTTTGATTGAGTTTATGTTTAATGGTGTGATGGTACCATGTTTTAATCAAGAGAGAAAGCTCTAGTTATTTTTTGGGATTTTTTCTTCGCCCGGTTTGTTTTTTTACATGGATGCTTAAATTGTGAATTTAAAATTGTGTAGAGGTCATAAAAATACAATATGTTGCTCTGCTCTGAAGTTCTCAGTTATTGATATGTGTTAAAAATAAGGCTGATTTTTCATTGTACTTATATGTGAAGATTGATACTTCAAATTATAGTAAATTTAGGTTTTGGAGATTAAATTTGAAGAAGTGTTTCTTTATACGATTGGGGAAAAAAAAAAACTGACTTTTGTTTTGCACGGTACTAGAAACAATCACAGGCAGCATAACTGATTTTTGTCAATGATTTTGGGGGCAGAGACAAGTTTTAGGGGTTCCTTTTTGCCTTGAACAAATCCAGCAGCTTTCTTCTAATGGGCTGCCCCAAACTTTTTAAATGCACAAAGTTATTACTAAAGTATAATTGGCTTGCTTAAAATTGGCCCTTCTTATAGAAAAGTCCAATACAGTTAATTGATAATGCTGTTTGAATTTTACTGTTGAAAACTTATGATTTGTTCCAATCACATTCACTATTCTTTTGCAGGTTGGGCCAATCACATTTCAGACCAACTTTCAGCCACATCTTGTCTGGACCTTTCATCAGGTTGGGCTGCTCTCATCTTAATCCTTTATTTATTTATTTTTTATTTCATAAATATGCTTATCTTAATCCATGCTTATAGTAATAAAATTAATATGTATGCCTCATTTTTCAGTTATGAAAGTGGTAAACAGGCTATATGTAGGTCTGATGGTAAAATAGGTTGTGATATGTTTTAGTTATAAGGTTTTAGTACAAACGTTAAATCAGGGATTGGAAAAGTTTCTGTACAAAAATTCCAAAGCTGTAGGCCATTGCGATAGAAAGTCAAATGGAGCAGATTGATCATGCTCTCAAAAAACCTTGGACATCCTATTGGAAAAAGAATAAAAGAAAAAAAATAAAAATAAAGTCTTTGCATTCCTTGCAGACTTTGATTGGCATATTGTGCTTGAAGGTTTTGTAAGAGTGGTTTGGATTTTATTAGGGAACTATGTTTTTCCTATGTAGTATGTACAGTTTAATAATATTGTCATTTAACCTATCTCTGAACACTTTCTGTTGTAGATTCTTTACATGTTGTCACATTGTGCCTTGACTAAATTATGCTATGGTTTTACCCGGGCCATTTGGATATCAAAGATTGAATTAATCTCTTCAGAGAAAATGCAGTCTTCCATTTTGTGTAGCATCTAAGATCAGTTCAAATATGCCAAACCTCTCAGGGTAGAATTAGTAGTTCATATTGGCTTGTACATTTGTGTTTAATGTGTTAGGTTGATTATCTTTTGTTCAGTGAAAAGCACCTAATCACGGTTAGCTATGTCTCTTGCATGATTTGTGAATCTCTTATTGGTCTAATTCTTAGTTTGTGATAGAAATGCTTGTGAGATGGCAGAATCTCTTTTATGCAAAAAATCCATTTCATTCTTTAAAATATTAATGGTCTTATTATGATTTTACTCTTTCATATGTAATAGTGTAAAAATAAGAAATGTAGATTTTTATTCAGATTGTTTACCTTTCACAGATTAGATTGATAATTAGGAGAAGAGACTACATTAGATCATGTGTTTTTTAATAGCTTTTGCAGAATTTAGCACCTACCAGGTGCGGAGCTGTTGTAGAACCTCTTTGAGATTTTTTTTAAATTGCAACGTTGATGATTTAACTATCTGTGTGTTGTTAGATATCAGATTTGTAGAAGTACATAAGAAATGAGATACGATAGCTGTTATTTAGAACACAGTAGACCAAACCTAGTCAAAATATCAAAGTACCCCTTTATCTTTCAAACACAGCTTAACTGCTAAACTTATTTTCTTTTTGATAAGTGCTTTACTGCTAAACTTATGCAGCAGGGGATTGCCGACCACCTAATGAACCAGATGACTTTAGTTGGTAAGCTGTGTGGGCAAGTGGGAGCAACTGTGTTGTGTCCATGTAAATGATGATGTTTGGATAATTTTTGGTTGCTTGGATGGGTTCTGGATTGTGGTTATGGGTTTAGATTTGAGTAGTATTGTCAGTATGGTCGGATATAGTGATTTTTGTAATATTTTGGTAGCAATGGGAGCTTTGTTAATGGCCGGTGGCTTAGGCTCATTCCTCTTTTGCTTCATAGCACTTTCCTATAGGATTTAAACACTGAAGGGAACGAGCGGTAGTTCCTCGTCCTTTTAATTGGGGATGTGGATTAGAGATGACACTAGTTTTCTAGTAGTAGAACAAGGAAATCACAGTGCGAGGTTCTCCAAAATTTAGACTATAAAAGAAAATAGCTTGAAAAACAGCCTTGACAACTTGGAACAAGGACGCTATTTTGGCAACCTGCAAACATGAATAATAAGTACTTGGGAATAAGGGTCAGCAATGGGCCGGGCTTCTTTTTACTTGGCCCATGGGCATATTGGGCTGTTGACCAGTCAATAGGCCAAATTGGGACAGGCCGGAAGTGAAAATTCGTCCCCCATGGACCTATGGCAATACCCAATTTGTTTATTTTTAGCAGGCTGGACCTTATAAGTCGGGTCTAATGGGCTATCCCTGAGCGCTTCAATAGGCTTATAAAATTTAATTAAAAATTATAGTTATATTGTAGAGAAATGTGATCTACAATATTTTCACAATGAATCCTAAATAGCAAGCTGTTACGGGTTCTTATTAGTGGGTTAAAAAGTAATTTTAGTGATAGATTCAAATTATAATTAATAATAACTAATCACTTATGATTTGTTGTAAAAATGTTGTAAACATAGCACTTCTCTATATTGTATTACAAAACACAAACCACATATTGTCACATTGATCTATCAAATATACTTACAAAAACTATTGATTAACTTGTACTGATTGGAATAAATAAATAAATTGATGTATTTATCAATATATATTATAGAAAATATTAGAGTGAGGATAGTTGCATCATTACAAAATGTCTAAATCCCAACTTGAAAAAAAAAAAAAAAATCCTAGCTTTGACCATTGGTGGAGCCCAGCTAACAGTAAAATATTTTATTAAAAAAATAATTTATTTATTTTGTTTAAAATATTAGAGTGAGGATAGTTGCATCACTACAAAATGTCTACATCTCAACTTGAAAAAAAAAAAATCTGAATTCCTTTGGCCATTAGTGGAGCATAGCAAACAGTAAAATATTTTTCTAAGAAAGGAATCTTTTTTTTTTTTTTAAGATGGGAAGCAATGTTTTTTTAATAGAAAGAATTAAAGCTTATTTACATCTTCTTTTACAATCAAAATCTATTTAATTTTTTAAATTAAAGGTTTAACCTTTTTATTTTCTACCTTTTAATTAAAAAATAAATGTCCAAGGGTTATTTTTTTTTTTTTAAATAAATCAAAGTTACTTGACTACTAGGAAAATATATAATTCATAAGCATAATTTAATACAATTACTTTAAGTATTCTAGCGATTAAGTGTGCGTGATCTTAAAGTTTTTCTCTCATGTTTCAAATTTGACTCTGATTCTTCCAAATGATTTTGTTATAAATTCCGAGTTATTTGATTGGCCCATGACCTGCCCCACTGCGCTAGTAGGACTATGCTACTCATGTACCTCAACAATACTGGGTTGGGCCAACAATTAGCCTGGTGAGCCAGCAGGCTACTAGGCCAGGCTATGAGCTATTATAGGTGACCCTTATTTGAAAACAATTAGATATCATTCAAAGAGAAGATCCAACACCACAAAATTATGTTGAAGAAGCTTATATATGTGAGGAGTTTCATGAGTTTCTTTATAGAGGAGCAATTTCGGAAATACAAAACCAAAATTCTCTAGTTAACAGGCCCAAAATTCAGAAGTATAAAATAGGAAAAATAAAATAAAAGAGTCATATATAGATAAAATGAGGAGAAATAATATTTAAGAACTAAAAATATACCATTGTGCACCTTTGGTGCTATAATCATTTTACAAGTATAAGTACTAGGGGGGGGGGGGAAGAGTCAGGGTTCAAGTTTCTAGGAGGAAGCTTCACACACATATACACTTAGATTAGGTTAGAGTAGAATTTCTATCATACATTGCTCTTTAGTCTCAATACATTGCTCTTCAAGTTTTGCTTGCATTATCTTGGATGAGGCTGGGTTGTAGTTTTTGTTTGTAGTTTCTATTTGTTTTTGCAATAAACTTTTTTTCTCTTCAAAAAAATAATAATAATAAAACGCCGCCCTGGAAAACGATTAGCGTAGTTGATTTTGTCAAGAAACCGAGCCCCCCGCCTTACCCAAAAAAAAGGCATAGATATTTCTTTATACGAGGAAAGTGAGGCATATCATGGATAGATTTTTTTGTGAATAATTAATGGAATTATTTGTTTCTTCCAAACATCTCTTTGTCTGATAATTATTTAGCTCTCTCATGAAAATGATGGATTACCAACTCCACGCAAGTGAGAGCTACTCAGAACTTGGCTCTCATCGAAGGTGCAATTTTTTGTTTTCCCCAATTGTATGAACACTCTCACTCATTCAAAGCTATAGTTGTCATTCTTTATAAAAATAAAAACAAAAAGGTTTTTTTTATATATGTTGAAATCATCCAAGGCTATGCTCATACAAGTATAAGTCTATGAAAGAGCAAATTCAAGGAAGAAATCATTCAAATTGTGCATAGTGACGTATGAAGGATTCTGCCAACTTCATACATACTTTTGTTCTAACTTAGAAGTTGATGAAATATGAACTGAAACATGTTGATTCAAAAATGAATTTTTTATTGTTACCACCCTCAAGTCAAATCCCTAAAATTATAAAAATACTAATAATGATTGAATGCACAAACTAGGTGTTACCAAGTTAGTTCTAATATTACATGTTATGATTTGAAAAATAATTGGTCACATTTGCTTTCGAGGCAGGTTTCGCTCCTTGAGCTTGTTGGATAATGGTTACCTAACCAACCTGATTTTTAAAAAAAATATATGTAATTGGGCAGCGTGTGTGTTAATATTTGTATGTGTTTTGAATTTGTCTTTATTGATGAAGGAATAGGACCATTCAATTTATATCTCAGAAGAAGCATGTGATTCAGTACTATAGTACCACTCACTTTTGATTGCATAACACACACTTACTGTTACTCACTATGTTTCATTTCAGTATTATGTGTTAATGAGTCTTCATGCGAAAGATATCTTAAGTTAGTGCAATGTTAATACCCCAAGCAACTTAATATATATACATACTTTAAGTTAGTGCTGCGGCAATTCATTTAGGGAAAAGTAGAATTAAATTGGGGTTTGGGTCGAGAGTGCTTGTGTTACTATTGTAATCTTCTTATTTTATAGTGAAACTTTCTTTGTCAATTTATGTGGACGTAGGCATATTGTGCAAATCCTCGTGTCTATATATTTCTTCTCTTTTCTTTAATCTTGCCTAAATGGGTTTATTTTCGCAACAATCATCTTTAATAGAGAACTGATAAATAATCAAGAGTAGAATTTATTTTTTTAGAATCTTTCTTACATTGTTTTTGTTTTTGTTCTGAACAATATCTATTACATGCTAACTGCTTATCATTTTTGTGCAGTATGGCTGCTGCAAATGCTGGACGGATTAACCATGCAAAGCCTGGTCCTATTGACAACTCGGTGTTGACACAGCAGGCCAACCATCGGTCCGAAGCTATTTGGAATAGGTAGGTAAAACGCAACAGTCAATCTTTAACTAATGTACACCAATTTAATTTATACAATGTACATGCTTTGGCATATATTAATCCATTGTTCTGTTCTGTGTAGGATCCAGGGACCCTTACCTGCCGTAGCCGTAGTAAAGTGTTCTCCAATCGAGAGCCAATGGTGGACGACCGAGTCGTTAACATCATTAAGGCACTTGGTTTGGAGGGACTCCTCTGGCTCCCAGGTGGAGAGATTGACCATGGCCTGATAACGGCCTTAGTGGAGCGATGGCGGCCCAAGACTCACACATTCCACATGCCGCATGGTGAGGTCAGCATCACATTGCAAGACGTGGAGGTTCTTATCGGGCTTCCTGTTGATGGTGCCGCTATAACAGGGAGCACACAGAAAACCTGGACTACAGTTTGCCGGGATTTCCTTGGGTTTCAACCTGTAAATCAAAACCAGCATAAGCAACTCAATGGTTAGAGGATTCTCATTAGCCGACTCTTGGAGCAAGTTGCTGAACCATTGCCGCCTAATGCTGAAGAGGATTAGCTGCATAAGTACGCACGCTGCTACATCCTAGAGCTATTAGGGGACACAATATTCGGCGACAAATCCGGCGATAGGGTGCATCTAATGTGGGTACAGCTATTGGAAGACCTTCGCAACCCACAAGTGTACAGTTGGGGAAGTGCTTGCCTTGCATGGATGTACCAAGAGTTATGCAGGGCAAGTGATAGGGACACCAATCAGATCGGTGGGTGTTTATTGTTGGTCCAGTATTGGGCATGGGCCAGGTTCCCCTATTTGTGCCCGGCAGTTGAGCGTGGCCCGCCAGTGGGTGCTTACGGTCCTCCAGTGCGTGCTCCACTATCCTTAAAGTAAGTCTCTATTGAATCCCATCCCCAATTGAGTAAAATCCTATAAGATTATCTTACTTGTTAATGTGATTACATTATAGTTTTAATCATAACATTATCTTAGTAGGAAAGTTGTAGATATTGATCTCTTGGTCTTGATTGTTGTAGGTGGTTGTGGGTCCCAAACAAGAAAAATAGGCCTGCCAACATCTTTAGGGACAGGTATCGCGAGCAAATAGCTTCAATGTTGCCAAACCAGGTATGAGAAATCAACGTTTTACACGTTTAGGAACAATCTTATAGGTTTGGTGAATTTTGAAATATAAAGCTTAATGTGTTGTGTACTTGTGTTGTTTGCTGTTGTAGGTGGTGTGGCAGCCATATGAAGCTGAGTTCGAGAACCTTCCGCTGTGGTGCGTTGCAGGGAGGGCCGTGTGGACGGCAACAGTGCCGCTTGTATGTTTCCACTTAATAGAGAAATATACGCCGGATCGTGTAGTTCGTCAGTTTGGGACGATCCAAGAAATTCCCTAGGCTGTTGACACTAATACAGTCCTACATAAAATTGATTTGAGGGGGAAGGTCGGTGTGGATTGGATGCGGAAACATGCTGTGCATATAGACCACTGGGGTAATCACCTTCAACGACGTTTTGAAGTAGTGCTTGGTGAGATGCCTCCACACCACGAGTACTTCGGCTGGTTCAACAGGGTAACTCGGAGGTTCATCGATAGGCCCGGTGCTAAATTGACTATGCTGGTAAGTTCTCCAAGTCTTCTACATCTTACCGTACTTCTTAGCATAAAGCCACTGTTTACATAACATGATATATGTTACTACATTTTCTGCTTAGCACTTGCTCTCCCTATAATTTGCAATTATTACTACCAAAACTCAATTCAAAACCAACATTTATTTTATTATCGATTGGCATTGTTGATGATTTAGGCATTACTAATATATGTGGGTTTTCCATGTGCAGGTTTCACTTGTCAACCGTTTGTTGCGGCATCACCCAGTGGGCACGGAGGAACACACTGACATTAATGATGTGCTGACGGCAGTGCATCATATTGACCGTGTACAACCTCCCATCCCTGAGGCCCCGAATGAGGAGGCAGCTTCTCCTGCGGGCCCAAGCACTACTGAGGGCCCAAGCACGAGCACAGCTCCTACTGGATGTCCCTCTCGTCAGCCTGTTGCTACCCCTCGAGGCCTCCCTACCCCCGATCCCTCTCCATACACCCCACATCCATCTTCTAGGCTTACCATCCCTTCATCCACCTCACATCCATCCCCTACCCTCACCATCCCTTCACCCATCCCACATCCATCCCCTAGCCTCACCATCCCTTCATCCACCCCACATCCATCCCCTACCCTCACCATCCCTTCACCCACCCCACATCCATCCCCTAGCCTTACCATCCCTTCACCCACCCCACATCCATCCCCTAGCCCCATCATCCCTCCACCCACCCCACAGGAGTTCCCTGAGCTGTCACCCATTCCATCATTTGACCTGGGTATTGGTCCAACCCCTCCTCACATGCAGCAGGAGCCACCGTCCCACACTACGCCTACTGGCCCTTCTTCGGCCATCGACCCACCCCCTGTTGAGCCTGAGCAGGCTGTTGGGTTACCTGCAGTGCCAGAAGGTCGGCCGAAACGCATATCAAAGGCACCTCCTTGTGGGACAGGGGGGCACAAACATGGACACAAACCTGGGCCCGAGGCATCTGACGAAGGACATGCAAGACCTCCTCCTCGTTATACAAGACAACATAAGGTTCAAAAAAGGTAACTCATCCAATACCTTATTCCTTTGTAAGAGCGAAGATACCTTATTCCTTTGTAAGAGTGAAGTGGATGGTGAGGTTGTGGGTTTAACATATTATTTTTGTTGTTTTCATTGATTTGAATTCAATTTGATTCATTCAAGGTGAGAAAAAGAGACTTTACCAAATCAGAGTTCAAACTGGATCACGCTAATACGCCTTTGCAAGCTTGCGTGGATGACTTTTTCATTGCTATAGCTCAACCCGTTCAAATTATGTGTGTGTTTTATTCAGGTTCTTCTTCATCAAAAGTGTCATTCTCTTATAAAACTTTTGCTATTTTCTAAACATATGAAGCACTGCTGTGTGTGTTGTCCAGGTTCTAAACATAATTTTAAACAGCAAACATCAACAATTGGCTAGAAAAGTTAGCAAGAAGTTCATCCCATGGTTTTGTCATATGCGGGATGGTTTTCAACTACTGCATCAGCAAAAGTTAACCCTAGCTTTAATGATTCTTTGTTGACGAGATTCTTCTTGCTTCTGCAGGTCTTCCATTTCTTTATATTTTTCCCTCAGGGTCCGAGGGGAAAATATAAAGAAATGGAAGAGTTGCGGATACAAGAGAATCTCGTCAACAAAGAATCATTAAATGTAAAGAGAATCTTGCTGCTGCTGAAGCGGAACTTTAAAATCTGCCTCCATATTACATTATTCATTTTGGTATGTGTCAATTCTTTTTGTCCTACTTTACATGGGAACACTTTTTCTGTAACCTTACATTGAAGGTGGCTGTTGATTTTGCAGGCAGAGCAGAAAGGAAGCTCTCTAGGTAGGCCTCTCTGAAGTCACTCATCTTCAGGTATCATACAACTATATATTTGAGTCAAACTGCCATTAACTCCGCATTCAAGTACTTCTGCGTGTATATATTTGATGAATCAGTAAGAAATATTATTGCAAGCTCAAAGAAAAACGGTACGTACATATTTTCCCTTTCCTGTAATACGGGGTATATAAAATTACTGCAAATAAAGGAGGAAAACCACTTTTGTATGAGTATATCTGTCATGCATTTCTGTAGCCTGTGTTCAGTCTCTTTTTTTGCCTCTGCATATCTTATTTTTTGTTTAGCATGACTTTTGCCTTTGCTTCACTAGAGAACTTCTTGGTTGCAAAGCTTATGATTGGCTGTTATGCTTCCTTAAAAAAAATGTATTCTATAAAGATGGGAGGTTTGAAGCTTGTTTAAGTTGGCTTTTTTATATGTAACCTTCCTTTTAATTTTCAAATGAAATATAAACATAACTTATAGTGCAAAAGTACTTTATTTCTGCAACAAATCTTGACTAAACTTATTTATGAGGCTGGAAAGTGGAAATTAATAAACTGTACCATCATTTACCATGAATTAGTTTTAAAAAAAAAAAAAAACAATTAATCATTACAAGTGGAAGATTTACAGTTGCAAATAGACTATCGCTCTCTCTCTCTCTTTGTGGAGTTGGATATCAAATACTTTGATCTTTGTCTCTCTAATTGGAGATTTTGTGCTCGTAGGGATTTTTCTATGCTTGAGCTTTTGGATTTTGACTAGTTTATGTGTTTTGGTATTTGATGTGTTTGGTTCTGGTGAAAACTGAGGATAGGAAACCGAGTGAAAGTGCTATTTTAGATTAGCTTTGAAAGACATTATTGCTTAATGAGAAAATTTAGATATTGTTGTACTTGATTTACAGTGACCGCTTTTTGTTAGAGAAATTATAGTTCGATTGCTTGAAAGTGATTTGTTATTGGGGATTTTGATGAACAGTGAATGCAGAGGTGGGAATTGATGTCGTTTATAACACTTAGATGAAACTGTTTTTAATTGTTTGCTTGGAATTGAGGGAATTTTGGAATTTGAATTGCGGTAAAATTTTGAAGCTCTGCTATGTGAAGTACTATGCTATGTTTCAATTTTGAGTTTGATTGGGTTGTCCAAATTTTTATGTTTTATTTATGCTTGGAAATTTTGAGAATCTGTTTGAAGATGGGGCCAAATTGAGAAATTCTGATTTCAGTGTTGTTTGTCTATTTTGTAATCATTTGGGTCCATTCTTATGTTGTGTAATACTGCTTTGGCTGTTTGGAAATCCTGATGTAATAATTTTTTTGGTGCACCAACAATTGGACAGGGTGCTGGTAAATCTACTGTCTTGAACAGTTTAATTGGTCATCCTGTTTTGGTAAGTTTGGATTTTATGTGGTTCTTTTTGATTATTTCGTATAATGTATAGAACCTGGAATAGCTTTATTTATTTATTTTTTCTCTTCTTCATTCAGCCAACTGGTGAAAATGGTGCCACACGGGCGCCCATAAGCATCGATTTACAGAGGGATGGTTCTTTGAGCAGCAAATCGATTGTTTTGCAGATTGCCAATAAATCTCAACAAGTTTCTGCAAGGTAGTAACTACTACGGATAGTCTCTTATTAGATCAACTTCATGTCTTTATGGCTGGAAATGTTTATACTTGCAAAAATCATAATCTTTCTGAGGATTTCACTGGTATCACTGACCTGCCCTGTGGGATGTCTGTGATGCTTATCCCTTACAAATACTGTGGGATGACAGGAAGTTTAGTGATAATGTGACAAACACTGTGGGATGGTTCTCTTCAACTGTTTTATGTATTTTATTTGATTGTTGTGGTTCTTCTGCAGGTGCGTTGCGACATTCTCTACAGGATAGATTGAGTAAGAGTTCCTCAGGCAAGAGTCGAGATGAAATATATTTGAAGCTACGCACAAGCACAGGTCAGTTCGTAATTGATAGTCCTTTATCCCTCTTAACTTATGCTCTAAAATTTTATTCCTGCAGATTTTGTTTGGGTGGATAAATGCTTCGGGGTTGTTTTTTATTTTACTTTTATTTTATTTATTTTATTTTACTTTTATTTTATTTATTTTATTTTTATTGGTACTTTAGGGTTGTTTCCTTTTGCTGCTTTTCCTGACTTGCTTGATCGATGTACTTTTAATGTTTAATTTTGATGTAACTTTTGTACACTTCCTATGTACATGGGTGGTGCCCTTTGTCCTTTGAGCTTATGTAATGAATTTTCACAAAAAGAAAAAGAAAAAGAAAAAGAAATTATGCCCTAAGATTTACTTATGAAACGTTTTTTTGTGTGTGCGTGTGTGTATGACTGCCTAATTTGCGAAATGAGAAGTTTTTCCAAAAATTCTTGATATGAGATTGCAAAAATATATTTTGTTATAGCTCAAAAACAACATTTATTTACCTTCCCCACAAAAGAGAAAGCCTTGTGTACTGGGTATGACCTTTTATTTTTTAATTGCAATCTTACTTGGGCTTTATGTATAATGCTCTGAATATGAGGGCGTCAATTGTTTTGTTTTTGTTTTTTTCAAGTTGAGAGGTTATAATGGACATCTGTATTGGGTTTGTTCATCATTTATTTGATTCCCTGCCATCATAAGTATTCTTTGATCTCATTGGTTTCGTTTGTTGCACTTATTATATATTCTATTAACTTTATTTCTCCTCAGCTCCTCCCCTGAAGTTGATTGATTTACCTGGGCTGGATCAACGGATCATGGATGAGTCAATGGTAAGTTATGCCTAGTACTTTTAGAGTCTTAGACCTTTGTTTGATACAAGGATTTATATGGCCAAGACCCTAGAGTTCATCATTCTTGCAATGGGTTCTGTCGGATGTGTCCAATTGATTTATTTATCTATCTACTTTTAATAAATAGGTTCTCAATGAATGGTCTTGTCGTAGTTTGTGTGTGTTTGAATTCGTAGAAACAGTTTTGATTAACAATTTTTTAATGGTTCTTGTATAGGTTAGTGAATATGCTGAGCATAATGATGCCATTCTGCTAGTTATAGTACCTGCAGCCCAGGCACCTGAAATTGCTTCGTCTCGAGCCCTTAGAGTTGCCAAGGAATTTGATGGAGATGGTAAATTGCTTTTATGTTTCTAACTTATTTCTGTGGGACAGGAGGTTAAATTTGACTTTGTTCCTTACTGTGAACTAAGTTCTGTTGTAAATAATTGTGCCTTAGTGCATATGAGGCACTGCTATCCAAAAGTTCATGCGCTCTGTTTCCCCTCTTTCCCAAATGCATTCATCCTCTTTCTCTTTGTTAATCATTTGATTCTATAAGTAATTAAGTGGGGAATTGTATGTTGATTACAGGTACCAGAACCATTGGTGTAATTAGTAAAATAGATCAAGCTGCATCAGACCAGAAAGCTCTGGCTGCTGTTCAGGCTCTCCTGTTAAATCAAGGGCCCTCGAGAGCATCTGATATGCCATGGGTTGCTTTAATAGGTCAATCGGTTACAATAGGCTCCGCATTTGGATCTGTTGGCTCCGAGAGTTCCTTGGAAACTGCATGGAGGGTAGAGAGTGAAAGTCTAAAGTCCATACTAACTGGAGCCCCTCAAAGTAAGCTTGGGAGAATAGCTTTGGTGGATTCTCTGGCACAGTAGATTCGCAATCGTATGAAAGTCCGACTTCCTAATATCCTCTCTGGGTGGGTCTTTTGCTGATACCATAACATTTTGTTTTGAAATTTTTGTGTCTTCATGCATTTTTTGGATCAGTTGTTTTTCTTTTCTTCTAAAATTTAATTCTGGTAATGACTAATGTTTTTACTTACAACAAATGTGACTTTATTTCCTTATTTTTGTTATAATTCTTGAGAAGTTTGGATTTTGGAGTTTTGTGATGTATGGAGGACAAAACTTATATGAGGAAGTTTTCAAATGTTAACTTATTATTAGGTTACTCATACAAATTTCTCCTGATTTTTAGCTCTGTAAATTGGTCATAGTTTGCGCTTCCATCTACTACTGACATGCAGGTTGTATTTAGCGAATAAATCTAGTTTATTAATTTGGTTTACATGCATTTTTTTTGATAGGTGAAAATCAAATTAATTAGGTTTACATGTAAAATTATGGCCATACATATAATTTAAGACTGAATACCTTTTCGAATAAAACAGCTTATGAATGGATTTACAGTCTTCCCTCTGCCATGCATGTTGTGATTTTCCATCTAATTTGGCTCCTTATCAACACCTGTCCTTCACATTTGTGCAGGTTGCAGGGCAAGTCTCAAGTAGTTCAGGATGAGTTGGTAAGGCTTGGTGAGCAAATGGTGAATAGTTCTGAGGGCACCAGGGCTCTAGCCTTGGAACATTGTCGTGAATTTGATGATAAGTTTCTCCAACATGTTACATCCGGTGAGGTGAGGTTTTCTGTCCTTTTTATTTTGTTTAGTTCAGTAAACTTTAGTCTTAAGCATGTAAATTTTACAATTTGAAGGGTTTTATTTATTTATTTATATTTGGCATATAATCTTTCGAATCCCTTCAATTTATCAATAAATCAAAGTGTTTATTATTTTGAAATTTATCTACGTAATATACCTTCTCGTAGTCAAGAAGTTTTCCTCATTCATTGATCAACATTTGCCCTTGCTGACCTTGGGAATTTTATTAAAGGTGAAAGATCTCTAATGTTGTATCAAGGTTGTTAGTTGCTGCCCATCTCAATTCTTGTCAAAAAAAAAAAAAGCAAATCACTATGGAGAAGCTTACCTTTGAAAAATGGAGGCAATTCCACTCTAGTGGGTTCTCTAAAGCTGTCAGGTTTTGAGTTGACGGAAAAGAAGTATATTTTAAAACTACTTATAAAAGAAGAAGAAGAAGAAGTGTATTTTAAAACTGCCAAGGAAAACTTTTAACTTTAACTGGTGTGTACCAGGCAGTGGTAGCAAACTCAAAAGTCCTTATAAGTTAGTGAATGTACTGACTACTGAGTCGACAGGTTTCCTTGAACTTTATTCTAAGAGATCATTAATGTAGTATGAAGACAATTTTGTGATTACATAAATATTATATGGTAAGATGAGTTTATAAAAATAGATATAATTGCTCTATGCTTCTTGCCAGCATTCCTCTTCCTCTTCCCTCGTTTTCACTCAAGAAGCTGTGTATGAAATGACATTTTGTTTCAAGTATTTGTATATGGTGATAGTAATATGTTTTTTTCAGAAATTCATCTGGTGCGATTCTTAGCTTTCTTCACATGTTTTTGGATAGCCTGAGCCATTGGCAATTGCCTCTTTTCTTCAACAGTAACTGAACTATTTGTGGCATTCCGCAGGAAATGATATTCTTATGATATTCATTCAGTCAATTGCTTCTTGAGTCATGTGTTTGAGCTGCTGCTGTTACTAATTTTTTTGCAGGGTGCGGGTTGGAAAATTGTTGCCAGTTTCGAGGGGAACTTTCCAAATAGAATCAAGCAACTTCCTTTAGACAGACATTTTGATATCAATAATGTCAAGAGGGTATATTTTGTCCTTCCACTATTTTCCAAATTCCCTTATTTTGGGTTATCTTGTATTGTTTTTCAATGTTTCTTTTTGAGTCTTCCTTTGACCTTTCCATTTTGAAATTTGTATTAGATTGTGTTAGAAGCGGATGGTTATCAGCCATATCTCATATCCCCTGAAAAGGGTTTAAGATCCTTAATTAAAGGTGTCTTGGAGCTTGCAAAAGAACCATCACGACTCTGTGTTGATGAGGTAAATCCAGGCTTTCACGACCATCTAGATTCTAACTTATGACTTTAGCAGGCTTTCCAAAATATTTTTCTACAATATTTTTCTATTGAAGGCTTGAGAGACTATCATTTCTTGGGTTCTATCAATCAGCCTTCACATTCTTTACAATGACTCAAAATTTTGGAACATGAAGTGTTTCTAGTTATTTGGTCCAGAAGAGCTTTTCTACAGTTAATACATGCCATTCACACTCTTCTGTATAATCTTTATTTGGATCATTTGTGCAAACGAATAGGTACACCGTGTCCTGGTAGATATAGTTTCTGCTGCTGCAAATGGTACACCAGGTCTTGGAAGATACCCTCCTTTTAAGAGAGAGGTATGGTGCCTTACTTTATTATCAAATTTTTCTTTGTTATTTTTTTTTTTCTAAAAATAAATTGTACTGTGTTCAATTGTATGAAGTCAAGTTTGGGTGGTATAACTTCACTTCTGTTTTTATCTTTCTGTTTCGTGAAACTTAATCAATGTTAACCTTGTACAAGGTTATGGCAATTGCAAGTGCTGCTTTAGATGGGTTTAAGAATGAAGCAAAGAAAATGGTTGTTGCACTAGTAGATATGGAGCGAGCTTTTGTGCCGCCCCAACATTTTATCCGTTTGGTGCAAAGAAGGTATTTTTTTTAATTATTCTTTTGCCTGAAATATGTGTTTTAGAATTTGGTTTTAGTTTCTAAGGCATTTGGTTTCAGATTGTGACATGTCATGTTGCATGGGTAACAGACCATAACATGTTTGACAATTTTTGAATGCTTTTTTTTTTTTTCGTGCGCAAAAATGTTGAGTTAAACTCTACAATTGTAATGTGATGGCATGCCTACTTTAAGCCTTTAGCGGCTATATCATCACTACATAACTTGAGAATTCTATATAATCTTCACTTGATTGAATTTCATCTCTTTCTCTCTCCCTCTCTATCTCTCAATTTTGTCTTCTTCCTGAGTGTATTATCAAAATAAAGCATCTGGTTTCAGATTTTAGCATGTTTGACATTTGTTAAATGCTTGCAATTTCTGTAAAGCTGTTGAGTTAAAAGCTTTGCCATCATTACATAGCTTGAGAACTCTATTTAATGTTTGTATTATGAAATTGTGTGTCTTTCTCTTCCATAAGTGTGTCTTGTTCCTGAGTGTGTTGTGTTCATTGCTAGTTCAATATTTAATTGTTTGTACCATTTTCCAATATTTACTTGCAACTAGGCTTGAAGTTAACCACCTCAACCCTTGAAGTTAACCAAGATCCAACTAGGCTTGAAAAGGAAATCAGGACTGCAGCAGCTTCAGTGAGCCCTCAGACACGCTTCAAAGTTGATGTTAATGCCCAAGAGAACCGCTTGAGTGGATGTGCTGTGATTTGTGATGGTATTAGTGTTGTGGTTGTTGAAGGTGGACACAAGTCCATAAACAGGTATGGCAAGGTTATGCTTAAACGCATAATTTGGGCTTCTACTGTAAAAGAGGAGAATGAAGATGAAGATGAAAGTGATGATAAACCTCCTAACAAATGCGTCTTAGTTTGGCAAGGGAATGTTGCAAAGATATGTTAGAAGGCCAAGCTTTGATAAGTTAGGTTTTTATTTTTTTTTTCCCAGCCCCTACAAACTCTGTCAAAAGACCTATACAATTCCACATTTTCTAACATTTTTTCTTATCTCTCAGTTCACGTGAAAGTTTCTTTTGTATTTGAAATTTACATTGTTTATTATTTATTTTTCATAGATGTAAAGGCTTGGCCTTGGGTACAGGGTACGGAATTTATTCCCATAATGAAGACGCCAATTAGTCTCTTTTGTATTTACCAAAGATTAAAAAAAAATGCCTCTACGGAAAAAATTCTATCGTAAGACTTATGTTGCTTAAGAATTAATACCAATCAATAGAAATAAAGAGATTGTAGGTGAGAGCAAATCACTAGAAGTAGCCATTGATCTATACCACATGAAATTATTTCATTATACCCAAACATAAGAGTATTTATTGTCATATAGAAATAAATGTAATTATAAACTTCTATATACATTGTTTTACTTGAACTCAATCATGCTAAATATATATCTTTTACTCAAAACATTTGTACCATAATTATTAAAATATAAGAAAACTGAATACGTTAATTCTCTACAACCAAACTGACAGGACACTTGGAGGAAAAAAAAAATGAAAACCCTAAATAAGAAATTTGAACTCGAAACCCAAAATATGAAGAAATATAGTTCTAAAACAAGCCCAAAGTTGTAACATGACCATCACAGCATGACCTACTGATCTTCATGCCCATTGTTGTCATCAACATCACATTCACAATCCACCTCCCCATCACATAATTCTTAGATTCGAATCCAAGCAAATAAACTAAAACTAAAGAAAGATGTATAACTTTAATCATAAGTGACAATGCAAAAAAAAAAAAAAAAGGGGGTGGTGGGGGGAGGTTATAACAAAGGAAAAAAACACAAATCTATACCCAAATCTCAAATTTAATCCAAAATACCAAAGAGGAGAAAAACTAAGCATTTAATATGTCAAGCTAGCAAAAGCAATTAAGTTGAGAGAGCACTCGCAAACTTGATCCCAATAAATTTCCATATTGATAGTGGAGTACACTCAACAACGCATCATGGGAAAAAAATCCATCACAAAATTCGACTTTTTTTTTTTGTAATTTTTTTTTTCTTTTTTGTTTAACACAAAGGTCCTAAATTCTTAAACAAAACAAAGAGGGAAAGAATTCATACAACTCTAGAAAAAAATAAAAAATAAAAACTGGTTTAGCTATTTGCCAAATTGAATTCACTAAATTTTATTTGTAGTAGAATTTATAGAAATTCAAAATAATGTTTATCCGATTTGCAGTTGATTTAAAATTTGAATGGCTCTTCGTGTAAGAATTAAAAAACTTGTCCACATGAAATAGAAATATTGCCGAGTTTAAGCTAAAAAGCATTTGTTGGACATTAATACGTTCACATCTACTTTTTTACATTTAATTTTTTATATTCAATTTTTTTTTTTACTGTGAAATGCCAGGCCAGGCCGAGACTTCTTCAATATTTACTGCGAAATGCCACTGGCATAATGCTTAGAAATCGAGTCTGTTAAACTCGATTTCTAGAAATCGACGGTTTAAAACACGATTTATAAAAATCGAGTTTTAGAGTCTCGATTTTTACTGGGAATTTTTTTTTTCTCCCCACTATTTTTTCCTTCTCCCACCTGCATTAAACCCAGATCCACAAACTAGGAACTTCTTTTTCCTTACCCCACGAGCATAATATATATATATATATATATATATATATATCTATATGTTTTTGCTACCACCAGTCAAAGGGAGAGCACATGAGATATAAAAAAAATTGGATTAAGCAAGTTACTATTCATGGACAATACAGTTGCCCTATGACCTACATACCAAACAGATTTAACCACTACATAAGGCACACAAATAAAAACGCCATTACTAGCTATCATTTTCACTTGCCATTTTCGACATTATAGGCAAACGTTGCACAACACAACTAATGTAACGAGTACAATGGATAACGAATAGTTCAATTACAACAACATTCAGCCATAAACAAAATAACAACTGAGTCGATACAACATAGTCTACATAGTCGCCTAGCACTTGTCCATACTGAAGATAACCAGAAGTCCCACGTACAATGCCAATCCAAAATCGAGTCTCTGGTCACCTGACAAACATTGTTGTACGGTCGTTAGTTCCCAAATGCGAAGAGCAAAAACCAAATGAAATTCTAAGCATTTTATATAAAAATAGTGACAACACTTGCCTAGTTTGTAACACTACCACTTGTCGAAGCCCCATGGGAACCGCTTGTCAAAGCCCCACATGAATTGGGACATCTTCTGCGGTTATGCCCCTCTTCATGACACACTCCGCATCGCTGCCTCGGTTGAATCTCCCTCAAGTCCGGATCTTCCCTCTGGCTTCCCCGTTCTCGCCGTACCCCATCCATTTCATTCCTTAATCTTGACTTCACAGGCGACCTTTGGCTCGCAACAGCTGTGGGTCAGGCACCCACCGTGGTCCGCGAACGTCCCTCCACAATGACTCTAACAGTGGCACCACAAAATGATGTGCATATGTGTCAATGGCGTTCTTCAAACTGTAACAAGGGTCAATATAGCTTGTGGCATTGAGGTGCAGACTTTGAAGAACTTTAATTGCATGTGAACAAGGGATCTTAATGTTTTGCCACTTTCCACAACCACATGTTCTAGCAAATATGCGCACCTCATGACTGTGGTTTCCCCCTCCACCTCTATGGTCGTTGTACGGGGTAACCACTTGATATATACCAAGTTCATGATTAAAATTCCTCACAGTGTGTCCAAAAAATTTCTGCTCATTTTTGGTATAGATCCCCATTGCATAATCACTCCACACCTTACCTTGAGAGAGATCAGAAGTAATTAGTTTATTTCGATCGTGGAAATATGCAACAATTTTGCACCAAATGAACTCCACCATTGCAACAATGGGCAATCCACGGGCACCTTTAAGTACCCCATTAAAGCACTCAGAGATATTGGTTGTCATTGCCCCGTGACGTCTTCCACCATCATGTGACTGGGTCCATTTGTCCAAATCCAAACTCACTAGATATGTACATGGCATATAGCGTGTAATATTGGGATCATCAGGTCTTACACCCCTCAACATATTAATCTCGGCATCCTTAATGGTTTGCATTATGAATTCAAATTTAGCTTCATTAGTCGCATATCCAGCTTTCAAGGCCAATGCCTTGAGAGTCGGGTCATCAAAGTGTGTGTTGAAGTTGCTAGCAACATGTCGAAGGCAATATCGGTGAAATACCTTTTCTCTTCCGTCCTGACCTCTAGGCTACTCTCGAATGGCGCATTTGATACCTTTATGTCGGTCAGAAATAATGCAAATGCCCTCGGCAGGTATGACATGCTCTATCGAAGTCCTGAGACACTCTAAAAACCATCCCCAACTAGCCCCTGACTCCTTGTCCACAACAACAAAGGCAAGAGGCAAAACCTTTTGGTTAGCATCGGTTGCCATTGCAATCATCAACACCCCTCGATATTTACCATACAAATGAATCCCATCAATACTGATCACCGGCTTGCAATATCTGAATGTAGCAATGCATGGAGCGAATGCCCAAAATACATAGCGCAGTAACGTAGTATCATCTATGCCCCTAGGTATGGTGTAATAGCTGTACTGGGTACCCGAATCCTGATCCAAGTATGCCAACAACAACTTTCGCAACCTTTGGTAAAACTCCTCCCAATCCTCATATATCTTAGCAATTGTCTTTTGTTTTGCGTCTCATACCTTATAGTAAGAAAGTTCATGCTTGTACTTAGTATGTATGATCTCCCAGAGCTCATCAATAGGAGCAGTGTGCTTTTGTCGCAATTTTTCCACAATTTCTGATGCAACAAAATTAGAATCCATCATTTTACCGTCTCTTCGCCGGCCAAAGGGTACACAAGTATGTGGATCCACATAAGACGTGACCATCCACAAACCATTAAGTTTATCATTCTTGAATGCCCCAACGTACCACTTACAGTTGGTGTCAATGCATGCGGTGCACAATTTAGTTGTGGTCGACCTCCGGATAATAAAATTTCTATTATCACTTGCTGCATATATTATCAATGCACGCTTCACCGCCTCTTTATTTGCAAAAGTCAACCCTTTACTAAAATGCATCTCATCTTCCCAAGTAGAAACAAATGGTATCTGAAGAGCTGAAGGATCAACCATATTTTCCCAAGTATTTACGTAAAAGGACTCGCTAGGAGGTGCGTAGGCAGTGGTCGTATATGTATCATGCTGGACGCCAATATCTTCGTCTGCATCACCTTCATCATGGTTCTCCATATTTTCCTCTTCAAAAATGGGAACAACTTCATGGTCATCCACATCGTACTCAAAGTCGCCTTGGTCAATCCTCTCTTCGTACTCGTCCACATCATCAACATTTTCACCATCATTCGTAGCATGATCTTCGTCTTCGTCTTCCTCCTCTAAATGTGTCTCTTGAGGATGGAGGGTTTCACCAATATTGGCAACATGATCTTGAGTTGGGAGCGTATAATCTCTCATTGTATACTCTCCCATTGTATGCTCTCCCATTGTATACCCTCCCATTGTAGTGCATCCATCATCTAGGACTGTAAATTGTAAAGACGTAGTTGTTTGTTGCACCGTCTCAGTATAAACTTCGACAAGCGCCTCCAAACTTACGTACAACTCGACAGCATTTACTTGGGGCATTTTCTGGATCCTATTAAACATCATCTTTACATGTTTGTCCTCTTTGATTGCCATATACCCATAATTTATCCGCTCATGAAGGACTTCTTGTGGGTAACGATAAGTAATCTTTATGTCATACCAAGCACGGTTCAAATTCAATTCGTCCATTATTTTCCTCTTCAAATCATTCAACGTCTTCAACTTACGACGTATCATCATGTAGTAGCAGTTGATACCCTCCCCTCTAAATGGGAATCCGTCAATTCCTCTAGAATTGTCAAGGGGTTCACCGAAATATACATTGAACTCAATATTCTTTAGAGATTGTGAACCTATTAGAGAGTCAAGTATAATATGTTAGTGACATATTTTTATCTCTTTCATTTAACATCAATTACAAAACTTTTTGTATCTACTCAAAGTACAAAAATAACAACAAAAGTCATGAGGATGTGCAAATGAATGAGTGCAATTATGTAACATCATCATTCCGGTGCAAGAAAATTCATAGCATACCCTATTACACTACTATTAATGAAATAACAGGGTTCATTAGATAAAAAAATAAAAAATAAAAAATAAACACTACTGTGGATATGATCATGAGCAATCAAAATTAGACATATCATCTAATTCCAAAATCAAGGCATTAATATACAGTCAAATATACCAAATGTGATATACAAACTCAAATTTACTCCAAATTATGGAGAAAAGGAAGCAGATAGCTTCACTAAAAGCTAGCAAAAAGACTTCCTGGATCATGAATAAAAAAGATATATATATATATATATATATATATAAATATATAAACATATATATATATATATAAAAATATATAAATAAAAATAAATGTATATATATATATATAAATTTATATTTATATTTATTTATATATATATATATATATATATGTTTATATATTTATGTCTATATATTTATAAAATATACGACTTTTAGTAGTCCTATATTTTACTAGTCATATACTCACCCCACATCACATACACGCACACAATCATTATCATTTCATACTAACACAAAAAAAAAATCTAAAGACAAAAGTCACCCCATTGCAAAATTTCAAATCAGCTCTAACAAAAATATAAATAAAAAAATCAAACCAAACAACAATACAATCATTAAAAACCTAACAATACAAATATACCAAGAATACATCTTAAATATATATCAATCATTCTTTCATACTCAAGCAAAAAAATGAAATCAGAGTTTAGAGAATAATATTTACTCTAATTGATGGGATTTCAGTGGTTTTATCACATTACACGTTTATGTTAAATGACTATTTTATTTTAATTTTGTTTTCTTATGATTTATATTAACTTGGACCGAATTGGACTGGATGGACCGAATGGACTGAAGTGGACCGAAGTGGACTGGATGGACCGAATGGACTGAAGTGGACCGAAGTGGACTGGATGTACCAAGGTGGACCTAATAGACCAAAATGGACCGAATGGACTAAATTGGACTGAATGGAGTAAAGTGTACCTATGGGACCGAAATGGACCAAAAAGAGTGAATGACCAAACTGAACTGAATGGACCGAATGGACTGAAGTGGACCGAAGTGGACTGGATGTACCAAGGTGGACCTAATAGACCAAAATGGACCGAATGGACTAAATTGGACTGAATGGAGTAAAGTGTACCTATGGGACCGAAATGGACCAAAAAGAGTGAATGACCAAACTGGACTGAATGGACCGAATGGACTGGATGTACCTGTGGACCTAATAGACCAACGTTTAAGTAGTTATTTAATACTTTTTTGCAAAGGGCAGCTCTTATTTTTTGGAGCAACATTCGATATTTTTAGTAGATGGCAAAACCAAAATGAAGCAATTACATCACCAAATCAATGATTATAATTTCATACTCAAGCAAACAAAAAAAATTAAAGACAAAATATCAAAACCAAACAACAAACAACCAACAACTAACTAGAGAGTGAGACCCTTACCTGACATGAGGATGTGCTGGGATTGTATGAGAGTGAGAGGGAGAGTGAGAGAGGGAAGACTCAGTCAAGCTGCTGTGAAAGTGAAAGTACCAGTGAAAGTGAAAGTGAACATGTATGAGAGAAAAGGAGTGAATATGTGAACAACTTAAGAGAACATGTGAAGAATCTCAGACACTGAATACGGAAGGACTTGAGACACTGAACACGTGAAGACAAAATTTCAAAGCAAATATTTAGGGACCCAGACCACGTGTCAGATTTAGATCACTCTTCAAAAATCGAGTTTTTGAGACTCGGTTTCACTTTTAGCAAACCGAGTCTCTACGGGTCGAGATCTATGCGGCGTCTACGTGACAAATTTAGCAACTGAAATCGAGCTTTTAAGGCTCGGTATAAAAACCGAGTTTATAAGACTCGATTTCCACGTGGGAAACTTTCCACGTAAGGGTGCCACAAAAACATTGAAACCGAGCCTCAAAGGCTCGATTTTTAAACTGAAATCGCCTCTTTTAGGCTCGAGATGCTACTATGTCATATTCTTTCCGGACCGGGCCAACTAACTATAAAGTTTGATTTTTATTGCTAGTTACCCAGATTCCCCCACAAAAATGCCAGCCAATGAAGCTACAAAATTTCTAGCACAACTATAAAAACTAATAAATCTGCATATCATACATAAAAATGATCCAAAATATTGTTTTCTAAGTCACTAATCTCCGTCATATATAGACATTTAGGTTTTTTTATAATTATTTTAAAGCTGTCATTTTTGTTATGTTCTTTTTTCCTACATTTGTTTGGCAGTTATTTTTATTTATTATTAAAAAAATTGTGATAATTATTTGGAATCTGAGATTCCCTTTAGTTCAAGATCTTCCTTCAGGTAAAAATATTTTTTTTCCTGTATTTATGTGTAAAGGTTATCTAAAGTTTGATTTGGGTTCATTAAAGGAACGCTGAAACCAATTCATGGGTTTTCTTTTTGAAATTTCCGTAAGGTAATTGGTAACATTTCTCTACCAAAATAAGCCTATATATATATATATATTTTTTTTTTTTTTTTTAATTCGTATTTGTTCTTTGACAAGAACGTAATTACCAATTGGTAATTGTTTTTATTTTGGAAGTTTCAGAGTCCAATTGTAATTTTCCCCCAAACTGAATAAATTCCAACTTCTGACCCAAATCCTAAATCCCAAGCCCAGCTCACCCCAAAAGCAGATTGAGCACCCATAAGCACGGTGTTTTTACTCCATCTAGGCCTAGGGCATCATAAAGAAATTTATTGCACTCTCAATTTTAGTAAGTTAATTCTACAACAATATAAATATATATATATAAAGCAGGAAAAAACACTACACGTGGTTGATTGCGTACCATCTTTAAAAGATGTGCCCATTACTCACATTCACTCTTATCATCTAACTCAATTTACCTTTCCTTCCCTTGTCTTTTTGGGTACAAAAAGATTTTTTTTTGGGCGGGTGGGGTATACCAGGACAATGGGCCTTAAAATTCAACTTTTATATAGCATAACAAATTTTCACAAATATTTTTTAAGTTGATAGTAGTCCCAATGTTACACAAATCTAAACGCTACACATCAGACATCTCACCACACTTACATAGTGCCAGCTTTCTACGTAAAGTTCAAAATTTCCAAGAAGCCAACCCTATGAATGATTCAAAAGCTCCAACTTTATAATTTAATGAGGTTCCGTATGCCCTTGATACCTAAATGAGGCTATTTTCAAGGTTTCTGCTACATTTCCATTTTATTTTTTTAAGGATTAGGTGAGAAAAAGGAAACAAGCTGCATGATACATCATCCACTATTACGGATCTCTGATCAGCAACAAGAAGCTCCTCTAATTTATCCCCAGAACACAAAGCTTTTTAGCTTTAGCAGATATAATAAGGAATCTAGTGAAGCCAATTGTTAAATCAGAATACAATACACAATCACAATTGTTGCCACTAAAACTCATAACATGGGATTATCATCAACCCTGCCACCCACCAACCAAAAAAAAGCCATTCATATAGTTTCATTGAAGTTCACAACAAACTCATTGTATCCATCATATTCATCATCAATGTCTAGGCAGAGGACCAATATACAAGAGTAGCTTCAAAATTTTTATTAAAAAAAAAAATTCTAGCAAATTATATCCAATGAAGATCACAAGATCCCTCAAAACATTTATAGTATACCTATTATGGAATGACAAAGATGTCAAGAGCTCAAAATTGTTGACAAGTAACAGCAACATAGAAGAGAAATAATATTTGCGAGCCTTGACATTCATTCCTATGCCAATGATTTGTTAAAGAATATGTATGTTTTCACTTTCTGTTGTCATGATTTACCTCCAATATTTTCTACTTTTGTATACACACTATACAAAATGTTAAATTTTTTTCCCATGAAAAGTAGCTAGAAAGCATAAAAGGAGACAAAACAATTCCACTTAAAATTACTGTAACTAATACTACATATAAATGCCTCTGCAAAATTTTATCAATCCCCTGATCTTAAGTACCTTTGAAAGACCCCAGATAATGTTGAATTTATGAACAGGTTACAAACAGCCAATTCCAATTCATTATAATGCAACACTATATTGTACCTTCAAATGGATAAACCCAAAGCTTAATAAATCCTAGCTCACTCATGGGTATCATAAAACCTCATTCAGATCTTGTAAATATGACAAAGATGCTGCCATAATGCCCCTTTTTTTTTGAATAAATGATATAACTTCATTGAAAAAAGAAAACAATACAGGAGATCAAGGCACACAGGGAGTGTACTAAGGATTCAGAAAAACAGCAAACCAAAAGTGGGCATAAAAGTGGGCATTATGATGCTGCCATTATGCCTTCACCAAGTAACAATTAGAACTTCAGAGTCAGCCTTTTCCTTTCGTAAAAGTGGGCATCCATAACTAGATAATGGACCCAATAACACTTAATTATCACAAACTAAAATCAATAATAGGATGAAATGTGTAGCAGCCTATGTATAATAAAAAGGAAAATATCCTTCTTTTTAACATAAGTAAATTTTGGCCCCAAGGAGCGGGGGAAGGGGAGATTTGAACTAATAATTTCCACTTCATGAGGCGTACTTCCCAACTGACTGCGTTGCCTTTGGGGTTAGAGAACAAAAATATGCTTTAAGCATCATTTTAGTAAATACTAAAGAAAATAAAGAATCCTAAAAATTAAATAGATTTCTTGGACACTTATCAGAAGTGAATTCTCATAAAAACTGACCACAGGAGCATAAGGGGGCCTGATAAATTGAAAATAACCTCCCATAGCCCAGTCCAAAGAGAAAACAATCCTTAGTAGATCTTGCAACATAAAAAAATCTTTAAAAAATTGACACAAAATACCACATTGCAAATCAAATTCTTCACCCACAACCAATAAGCAATATGTTATATTCCAGACGCCTAGGACAGAAATTCAAAAAAGAAAACTTTTTAGCAAATATCATGAAAAGAAGTGGGAGAAAACAAACACGTGTGCAAGAAATAATAAAGAAATCAAAATGCCTTGAAAGAAATACATTAAAAATAGCTGATTATTACAAGGAGGTTAAAACAAAGATGGAGAAGAAGAAGAAGAAAAAAAAAAGTCTACCAATCACCAGTAAAGTTTGGATAAATATTTAATATGAAACACTAAGTGTAGAATAAAACTTCAAAAGTTTTCCCTACAAGTAAAACTTCCACAATGGACGACGGACCCAGAACAAGCTCTTAGAACATCAATCCTCAAGTTCAGCTGCACTTCATCTGCAATATGGAGCCCAAGCATGTGAGGGCAGTAACAATGAAAAACAATAAATGGCCTCCCTAAATTGTTTAGTAAAATTTCTAAACATTAAAGCTTTTAAATATGGAATAAAATATCAGAACCTGCAGAGAGATTGAGGACACACCAAACAAAAAATAGAGGAGAAAGGAGCAAGAAAAAGGTAATAATGCCGAAAAGTTAAAAACATGTATTCAAGAGAATTCTCACAATTACCCACCAGAATTAGCTCTGACTGGATAATTTACAATAAGTAGAAATTTCTTATGGTTTACAGCAAACCATCAAAAGGAAAATGAGGTTGGCTGCTGGTCAGGGTCATTCACCAAATATCTTAGAAGTTAGAAACAATAGAGAAAAAATAAAAGAGTGAGGTTCTATTACAGAAAATCAATGGGTACAACTGCTGATATTGACATGCATACTCTATTTTGAAGGAATAAAAAATATGAAAATATTTTAGAGAAGGCCCTGAAATTTAGATACAAATCTTCGAAGTACATCTATGACTATGAGTGAATAAAAAATCTAAATGGAAGAACTAAATGAAAATCCTCTGAATATTAAATATTTCATATATCAGTAGTACATTTTTATGCATCAAAAATACATTTTGAAAATTTTATCAAAAAAATAAACTACAATTTCTATCCTCTTATGGAGAGAACACCATAGGTAGACAACAATATAAAAGGGCTTATTATATGAAAATTAAAGGATCTCAAAAGAATCACAAAAGAAGGGAGAAGGGATGCTGCATAAACCAATCATCTACTCAACTTAAGCATTTCCATTTCATTTTCAAATCATATATGAAGGTGATAAATTCAAATAAACAGACAGCATTACCTTTTTGGTTACACAAATGTAGAGATAGCGTTAGCTTTTTGGTTACACTAATGTACGTAATAAAATTATTCATCACAAAAATGAAGGGTAATAAAATTAACCAATAACAAAAGCTAACATTTGGAATCACGCCAGCTTTTTCTAACAAAGGCTCATAACAAATGCAATAGGTCTGAGTTTGGAAAGCATAGAGGATTCCGAACAAAGCAAAAAATAAATCAAACGTTCAAATATATATAATATCATAGCACCACCAGTAAGGGAATTAACATAAGGAGAAGAAAGGAACTAAGAAAAAGCTCATGATCACAATAAGGCCATAACAGATAAAATTCAAATACATGACACAAGGAAAGAGAAAGAGCATCACAAAGTACAAGAATGATTGTACTATTAGAAACATAAGAATAAAGCAAGAAGAGAAATGATGGCGTGATTTCATGTAATTGAGAAAGTAATATTTTATTAAATTTCACAGATAATAACACCTCACACATTATCACACCTGCCAACTTTAAATCAACAGTGAGGAAACAAATTACAACTATATTATTGTTTGTTTTAGTTTAAAATACCAGCTCATTTTCACCATTAGCTTATATACAGTTTTTTAAAAACTCACTTCTTTTAGGTAATAGTTACAGCTTAAAACTTCTTTTTTAAACAAAATAAACTCAACCAAATACAAACACTTAAAAGAGAAACAAGCCAGTTCTCTTCATGTAGTGGGTTAGAAAGCATTAGTGCAGAATAAACATCTTCAAGTTACACAAGCCAGTTCTCTTCATAGGTTATATAATTAAACAGGAAATTAGATTCTAATTCAGCTACTAGTGAAGAAAATTATGATGGCAAACCAATACTATACATTCTACCAAGTTTATCACTATCAACAATGACAACTTTAAATCCAAAGCAAAGAGAACAAGCTATAACTATCTTATTTTTGTTCTAGCTCAAAATACTAACTTATTTTCACTGATAGCTTCTGTACGTTTTTTTAAAACTTCACTTTTCTTAGGTAGTAACTATTAGAAGCAGACACTAGCAATTTCTGAAAATTTTATAACATGACATGGTGAGTAGGACAACCCAAATGAAAGAACAACTTTTTCATCAATAGACGCAAAGTTTACTACTACCAATTTCGTTATAATTACTATAAAATTAGCAAAAATCAAAACCAAACATGCATAAAATGCAAAATCAAGAATTAAGAAATTTAATGGAGATATTTCATACCACATATATGATGGGTACCCAACAGGCCCCTGGGCTCTACTGGTATTCGGCTGCCCCATCTGTGTATTCGGGTACATCGCCTGTAAACCCGGACCTGCTCCGCCATAAGCCCCGAGCACCGACTGGGCCTGGTTGGCCAAAATCGCAGCTCCAGGATTCGCAATGAACCCGCCATACATTGGATTCAAACTCGGATGATGTCCAAACATCGCCATATTTTGCGCCGCAGCAACCGCCGCTAAAACCGAACCCTGCGGTGGTGGCGGTTGTTGTTGTTGCTGTTGTTGTAGTTGTTGCTGCGTCGGTTGCGGCGGAGGAGGCTGAGTCTGCACCACCGGCTGTACCGGATTTTTCTTGGCCTTCGGTTCCGTTGCTTTCGAGCAATTCAATCTGTGTCCCTCGAATGACTTGTGCGGATCTTCTAGAACTTTCTTCGCACCGGCCTCGGTTTTGTACACGAAGAGAGCGAATCCTCTGGATCTCCCGGTGGTGGAGTCGAATCCGATCGGTCCGGTCTCGATCTCGCCGAATTTGGAGAAGAACTGCCTCAATTTCTCGGAATCGGTATCGAACGGTACATTACTCACATAAATCCGACGCGACAATGCTTCTTGGGCCTGGGTTTGGGCCTGAGTGACCCCCGGGCCCACGGAGGCTAACTGGCAAGAAGCGAAGCGGTTACCGATCTTCTTCTTAGGGTTTTGGAGTGCTTTCAGTGCCGATTTTCGAGTTGTGAACAAAACGAAGCCGTATCCCTTGGCTTTTCCGGTGGCCTTGTCGGTGACGACGTTGCAATCCTCTATATCGCCGAAGGATTCGAAGGCGGAGAGTACGGCTTGGCGCGAGGTGTCCCAGCCGAGGCCGTGGATGAAGATTTTTCGGTGCGAGACGTCTCGGTCTGCCACGTGGCGGATGTGTTGAGAGAGGGGAGGGACCTTGAGAGCTATGGTGGATATGAGATCGATGAGTTGGTCTTTGGTGTAGGGTTCGAGGAGTTTCGTGAAGGAGTCCGAGCCGGAACCGGAATCGGAATCGGAGCCGGAATCGCTCTGTGGTGGAGGGGGCTTTTCGGTCTTTTTGGATTTGAGCTTTTTGTTGATTTGTTGGGGTTCGTCTTTGTGGAATTTCTTGACGAGCTTTCGTTTCTTGGTTTTGGTAGTCTTCGCCATTTGAGAGAGAGAGAGAGACGCACAGAGAAGTGAGAAGTGAGAAGTGAATGTTAGGTTTAGAGTTTAGACTGTTGAGTAGCAGCTTTTATGGTTACACAATTGACTGCGCAAGCCTTTTGGATTGGATTGGATTGGAGGGAAATCGTGCAATTTCGTGCTTTTAGGGTTTCAATTTGCTTGTTGTGTAATTTCAAATAAAGTGACAAATATATAAACTTTAATTTCTATGACAAACGTGTCTGGGTGGTGTAGTCGGTTATCACGCTAGTCTCACACACTAGAGGTCCCCGGTTCGAACCCGGGCTCAGACATAATGATATGTCTTTTTTTCTTTTTCTTTTTTCTTTTTTTGACTAGCAACTATAAACTTGGACATTACTATAATCACACTTTGCTAGTGTTTTTTATCTCCTTAGATTTAGCCGGTTGGCTTTAATTTCCAACTTCTATTCACTAGCATGATAAATTTAAGGTTCTCCATATACAACTTTCAAGCCATAATTCTCAAACACCATATGCTTGTCTATGTCAATTGAACTAGTTGGGTTTGGGGATTGAGTCCTTTGCGGCGATGGGTCAAACTAGTGGATTAGTTGGTGTTTTTGTGGTTATGTGATTTATTGGACCTTTAGGCCATGATGTGGTGCTTTTTTTCTTTCTTTCTATTCTTTTTACGAAAGCTTGTGTTAGGTTTCCGTTTAAAGTGGGGTGACATTTGAGTTGGCTAATAATTTTTTATAGTTATGATAGAATTCAACTTTGGATGTCTATTTCAAGATTATTGTTTTTTATTATCATGTGAAGACATTAATTGGTTTTTAATATAAGCGGAGTTCGAACGTCAAATCTTTCATTTCTCTCATTTGGTGTGAGGTTGGTTTGCTGTTAGAGTTGGGTTATAGTGATTTGATCTGGGTATGAGGTTACTGGTGGTTTTGGGTTGCTAAGGGCTGGGAGGTGTTTTCCTTTGATTTATTACATACTAAAATGACATTGTTGTAAGTTTCACAAGTGTTTGGTGAACAATGTGATGAAAAAATAGATGAAGAGAGGAAATTAAAAGTATTTTAACTTTAAGAAGTCCATTTCAATTCAAATGTTTTAAATTTTACAATTTAATTTGAAACCGTTCTAAATTATAAAGTCTAAGATATAGTTTTATCTTAAATAAATTTTACATATAAAAATGCAATTGTACAAAATATGTGTGATATGTTAATATAGATGAACCCTGCAATGGCAAAAGGCTTAAAAAATAATGCAAGGAAATGGTTTCTCTAAAGGATTAAAAATTTAGTTGGAGGGAAGAAATGAAACCTCAAGATCCTCAACTAAAATTCATATTCACTAATTTCACTTGAGACATAAATAAAATACAAGGGGATAAAACAAAATAATAGCTTTGTACTTTAGGGTGATTTCAAGACAAATCAAGAACTCTAAAAAGTTTAATAGTAAAACCTTATAGGTTTCTAAATTGTTTCAATTAATATTGTATGTTGATATTGCTCATTGCACTATTTACCCACGTGTAAGTAAACAAAAAAAAAATGATGTGTAGCTTTTGATGGTTAGAGGTGATAGCGAGACATTTTGTGTTGTTGTTGTTTTTTTTTTTCTTTTTTTCTTTTTTTATCTTTTGTATTTTGAGAAAGTGAGACAATTTGTTAACTAAGATGTTTTAGGAGGTTGTGACTGTGAAAATGGTCAACCCAATTGTCGATTATTAGAGTATTAGCATTGGGGGTCGAAAACCCCCCAAGTTGCTATTTTTTACCATCAAACCAACAAAAACAAGCATTATACCAATTGCTATTTCTAAAAAAAATTTGCAACTTAGCTACAGTAAGATGGTACTTTTAGAAGATACTATAGCAAGTTGTAAAATCATTGTTATTATATTTTATTACTTCTCTGCTCTCTCTATCCTTGACTCACTTCTCTCTCTCTCACTCTTCCAAGTCTCTCTTCTCTCTGCTCAAACTCCCTTCCTCTCTTTGTCATCTCACCCCCCCCCCTCTCTCTCTCTCTCCCCACTCTCTTTGTCTCGATCTCTCTCTCCTTCCTCTCTCTCTCTCTCAAATCGGCATGGAGACAATATTTATGGTGGAGGCATGGAGATCAGCTAATGTGGGGGAGGCATGGATATCATGGAGTTGTGGTGGAGTCGTGTGGTCGTGTCTGGGTAATGGTGGTTTTGTTCATGGGTCACGATGATTGTTGTGATAGTGGGTTTGGTGGGCTTTGCTCTTGGTTGGGTTAGTAGTGGTTGTGGCGAAAATAATGGGTTTTTGGTGTGGTGGTTCGTGATGGAGCTGTGGAGGTTGTGGGTTGTGGTCAAGGTGACATTTAATGGAAGTTGGGGGGTCGTGGTTGTGGCTTGGCCACGATGGTTTTGTTCTTGGCATGGTGGTTGCATTTTGTTCTTGTGTCATAGTGGTTGTGGTAATGGTGGGTTTGCTACTTTGTTCTTGGTTGGGTTGGTGGTGGTTGTGGTGATTAAACAATGGGTTTTTGTGTGGTGGTGCCTCCTGTTGTTGGTGGTGTTGTGGTTGAGAGAGAGAGTCAGAGAGGCAATTACAAAAATTAGAGAGTAGAGAGATAGATAGTTTTATATTATTTTATTGTATAATTTATATTATTTTAATGTGTTGTATGTTAAAATAAAAGATGAGATGCTTTGTGTATTGTAAAATAGTATTTTATTATAGATAAATAGCTTTTTAGATTTATATTATTTTAATGTGTTATATGTTAAAATAAAAGATGAGATGGTTTGTGTATTGTAAAATAGTATTTTATTATATATAAATAGCTTTTTAGATGGTAAAATATAAACTATTATGCAATTCTAGATGTTAATGCTGATGACAATGCAATGAGTCATTTGTTGTGATGGGTTAGACAAAGTGGATTAAATAGTGACTTTGTGGTGATGTGATGGGTTGGGCTTTATGGCGGTAGTGCTTGTGTGTATATATTGAGTTGGCTAGTTGGAGATAGTGGTTATGATGACCTTGGCTAGATGAGGAGAAATTATAAGATTCACATTATGGATAAGTAATGTGGTTCATCATTTCACTAAAAAACTGCCACTTGTTTAAAATTGTTAGTTATAAAATTTTTTAAACAGAAATTAACTACTAACTCAGCAATTTTAAACAAGTGAAAGTTTTTTAGAGGAATGGTGGACAAGTGACGTAGTCCACCAGAGGACTCTATAATTTCTCCTAGACGAGGGAGTGGGTATTTTAGTATTTGAGTGTCTTAAGTTGTTTTACAATGTCTTCTAAAAAAAAATGTTATTTTATAATGGTTTGAAGTTTAAATTAGGTTTTGGTTTATATAATATGATGGGTGTTTGTGAGTCTTGTGCACTTGGTGTTGTGGGGTTGGGAACAATAAAAGTTTAAATTACTTCGCCCTATCGTTTATATGAAACACTAAGAGTCATGTAGCATGGGCGGCGCTACAGCCAGCCAGGGGGGGTTCATTTAAACCCCCTGACTTGGCCAAAAAAAAAAACAATATATATATATAATTTTTTTGACCCCTAAATAAAAAATTTGAATAAACTTAAATTTTGTTTGAACCCAGCTAAAATAAGCTAAAATATAATTATCTTAGTGCTACTTTCACAATAATTTTACAATAAAAGTTAAGTGGTATGTTGTAATTGGTTTTTATCTAGACTCACAACTGACATCGTTTTTTTTATATACCTCTAACAACTTGTCACCTGTTTACCAAAAAAAAAAACAACAACTTGTCACCTAGATTATATTATGGAAGTGTTGCATCAGTAGTGTGGGGGGTGAAAAAGCTCAATCTAATATATTGGGCCTAAGGCCCTATTTGAGAACTATTGTTTATCCGAATATATGAAAGTATTTGAGAAGAAGCCCATGTGAAAGAAACATACCTGAAAATGAACGTGGGGCATAGTCCGAGGAGATATTCAATTGTCCGAAGAGGCCGTTATCCTCGGATTCAAAGAAGCTTGGTCAAACAGATGTCTGGGAAGTTCAAGTAATCCTCTTGACGATTCTAGTGATAAAGATGAACCTCAAGCGCGCATGGAAATGATAGGAACGAAGAAATATCTAGAAGATAAACTTCAACCACCACATTAAATGCACTGCAGCTACTTTTCTGGCCGCATTAATGTGGAGAAGACCCCTGAACAGTACAATCTCAGCTACCGCCACTCACACAAGGCTAAAGAAGATATATGATGGGACATGCACTCAAGTGGATGTGTAGATGATGAACAAGTGGACGATGAAGATGAAGGGAGAGGGTGTTATATAAGGGGGAGAGGCCTCTGATAAGGGGGAGGGAACAAAAAAGAGAGAGAAGAAGAAAATAGCTTTACTGTAACTCTAAGAACTGTAACCAACTTTCATTCAATAAAATACCTCTTCGGACTTTCACTTTTGCCTTTGTCCAAGTATGATTGCATATTAATTCATCCGTAGATACCATAATCAACTCTTGTTTAATTTACATCCAGCCCAGTTCTTTTACCCACGCTCTACAAATTCATTGTCTTCGTTAAACAGAATAAATAAATAAACTTTCTGTCCAGACTATACCTAATTCCGACACTATTGACCCCCCTAGAAAAAAATTCTGGAGCCACCACTGTCGTGTAGTTCAATTAGCACTTCCTGTTATCTTATAGTGGAGAGTCTAGAGATGATAAATGTTTAGGAAATTTTAAATTTTAATTTGAAATTACTCTGATTTATAGAATTTAAATATAACTCAACCTAAATAGATTTTACAATAAAAGAAAAAAACAATTGTACAAAATAACTAGGATGATTTAATATAGATGCATCATGCAATGTTAAAAAATAACGTAAAGGAATGAGTTGTTTAAAAGATTAACAATTTTAGTTGGAGGGGAAGGACGGGAACTACAATTAAAATTTATACTCAATTGAAACATAACATATATATATGTATATATATATATATATATTCCTGAAATTTTTCGTTGGCCGAAGGAGTTGAGTCAGAACGAAAATCCTAGGAGTCATGTCTGTCCCAAATTCTATGGAAAAAGGCCTAAAGCGGAAATGATGGTAAAAGGCCAAACAAGGTAGGATCCTCTTGCCAAGAAAAGCCGACAAGGTTCAGATTGCCAAGGTAATGCCTCACTTGAGGACTGATGATTGATAAGGTAGCCGAGGAAGAACGTCTTACATATAAAACAAGTTGAGGATCCAGGGCAGATGCATGCAACCCAAGTAATAGTCATTTTAATATTAATTAGGTGTTCCTACCTAATACAAGCCACATAAAAATAACGAATGACCAGCCTAAATGATGCTTTACACCCCAAAAGTCCTATTTCATCGTCAAAAGGGAGAGGAGGCGTTTGAAGGGACAAACACATTCTGACATCTAGCATGATAATCAACTATTAGAAGGGAGTGAACTGTGAGTATAAATAGGGTCTTTCCCTACATAGAAAGGGGACTGAAAAAAATAAAGAGTAAGTCATAAGATAATGTTTTACTTATAAAAGCTTGCTTATAACTTTGGCAGAAGTGTATTTGTGTCTTTAAATCCAACCATGTTCATTCAGATTCTTGATTTTACTTGTTCAGTCTTCCCATTTTAGATTACCCACTTGTTTTATAAAGGCAAAAATGCAAAATTGACCCTCTAACTTTCAGTTTTTTTCATTTCAATCATCTAATTTTCAGTTTTGTCATTTCAGTCATCTAGTTTTTAATTGTTGTCAATTTGATACTCCGTTAAACTCCAGTTATGTCCAGTTGTTAATTGAGCCAAAACGACGTCGTTTTGGCTTTATTTTTTTTAATAAATTTCGGCATTTAAAGAATATTAAAAAAAAAAAACTGATTTAAAAAAAAAAAAAAACATTTAGGTCGTTCCCCTTACCTGAAATCAAAACCAAGAAATCATTCCACAACCAAATCACTCACTAAAAAAGCTTGTAAATTTCCTACACACTTCTCAAACCAAATCCTCCACATTGTAAATCCAAAACACAACAACAACAAAACTCCCACTACCACTTTCAAGAAACTAGCTACTCATCAATCTCTCACAAAAATGTTTCAGCTTTCTTTCCACCATTTCATGCCAAGATTCAATCTTTCAACATCCCATCTCTTCCAATGTCCAAGAACACTCCTAAAATTGAAGAAGACAATGGATCTAACCCTGACCCAACAAAAATCAAACCTTACATGTGGCCGTCTTTAGCAAAACCCATGAAACTACCACACCCATAAAAAACGCTTCATCCACCCTCTATTCAGCATTCTCCTCCTCATAGTCTTTGCCGCCACCGTCAACTTTGCGCCGTGCTCCACTCAACCTCAGTGCGTGGTCACTGCAGAAGAAAACCCATGTCCTTAACTTCAACTCCACTCTCCTCAAATATGCATTCATCGACATCTCCGAGCCACGCGCCAAGCAAGAGATAGAGCAATTGCTAGAGGGCAACTTCGCGAGCCAAGGCCGGTACTGAACCTTCGCCACCAACCAGCTTAATCGTTTCCCCAAATTCTCTAAGTTAGGGTTTTAAGTGTGGAATGATTCTTTGGTTCGTTTCCCTAAATGTTTTTTTTTTTTAATTTTCTTTAAATTCCGAAATTTATTATTAAAAAAAAGAGCCAAAACAACTTCGTTTTGGCTCAATTAACGGCAGGACATAACTGGAGTTTAACAGAGTACCAAATTGACAACAATTGAAAGTTAGAGGACTGAAATGAAAAAGACTGAAAGTTAGAGCATCAATTTTGCATTTTTGCCTTTTATAAATTAACTGTGTCGGTTAGAATTTCCAGATCAACTTTATAGTTGGGCCAAAGAGTTTTTGAACACCACAAAATATATATATATATATATATATATATATTCCGTTCTTTTTTATATATTTTTATAAACTACATGATGGGTAAAGATTTATTTGATGCTTAACTTGCTAAAAGAGCCTATATAATTGAAATTAACATGATTGGAAAATATTCCCTTTTGTAGTTAGAAAGAAAGGAATTTCATACACTTTTTATTCTTCAATAAGTTTAGGCACACAAAATTTTTAATAATTATTAGCATGAGTTGTTGTAAAATTTGTAATTGGATGATATATATATATATATATGTAGGGGCTCGTTTCGTCGTAGATCCCCCAGCAATAAATTTGTTTAGAGAGTGGGTCGTAGGGTTCGGCGCCAACAGGCTTGCCACCGGCTCGCCTGAAGTGTTCCTCCTTCTTGGGGGCCTTTTTCTTTGTTCTTATCGTCTTAGGGGTTGCTCCTCGGATGGCCGAGGAGCCCCCCACTCTGAAGGGCTCCTTGCATTTATATACCTTCTTTGGCCAACCCTAGCCTTCCAACTGTCAGTCATCCAGACCACTGCTTAAGGACTTGTCCTATCAGCCACGTTTCCCACCGTACTGTGGATCGCGGCACCCAAGGTTCCGCCGTTCAGGAGTCCCCTCAACACTGAGATTGCCAGGGGAGTTAGGTAGACGCATTAAGTGTGGATGTGACTGCCTGTACTGGGATCAGGATAGGTATGCCGAGGACAAGGTTGTCCTCGGCGCGGCCCGGAAGGCCGAAAAGTCCCTAGACAGCTGCCTGGGACAGCCATTGATCCTCGGCATGGGCCTTGGGCCAGTCTAGAGGTGGGCCGAAAATTCCAGGCCCCCGGGCCCCACAATAGCCCCTCAAAATCCTGCTGCACGTTCCCTTGAACGGGGAGGAGGGTTTTGACACCCACAGCCCTCATTCCCCCCGAGGCCTTCCGCTGGTTGGTTTTTCCCAAATAGTTAGCTCAGCGCTTCAATCCTCCGGCAAGTGATTAGCCTTTTATGGAAGATCCTGTTGCTGCTTCTAAAGATAGTGACAAGCTCACTGTAGGCTTGGGTCCGAGGACCATGCAAGACCTAGGCACAGGCGCTGCCTTCATAAGTAGTGGCTAGCTCTCCGTAGGCTTGGGTCCGAGGACCATGCAAGACCTAGGCACAGGCGCTGCCTTCATAAGTAGTGGCTAGCTCTCCGTAGGCTTGGGTCCGAGGACCATGCAAGACCTAGGCACAGGTGCTGCCTTCATAAGTAGTGGCTAGCTCTCCGTAGGCTTGGGTCCGAGGACCATGCAAGACCTAGGCACAGGTGCTGCCTTCATAAGTAGTGGCTAGCTCTCCGTAGGCTTGGGTCCGAGGACCATGCAAGACCTAGGCACAGGTGCTGCCTTCATAAGTAGTGGCTAGCTCTCCGTAGGCTTGGGTCCGAGGACCATGCAAGACCTAGGCACAGGTGCTGCCTTCATAAGTAGTGGCTAGCTCTCCGTAGGCTTGGGTCCGAGGACCATGCAAGACCTAGGCACAGGTGCTGCCTTCATAAGTAGTGGCTAGCTCTCCGTAGGCTTGGGTCCGAGGACCATGCAAGACCTAGGCACAGGTGCTGCCTTCATAAGTAGTGGCTAGCTCTCCGTAGGCTTGGGTCCGAGGACCATGCAAGACCTAGGCACAGGTGCTGCCTTCATAAGTAGTGGCTAGCTCTCCGTAGGCTTGGGTCCGAGGACCATGCAAGACCTAGGCACAGGTGCTGCCTTCATAAGTAGTGGCTAGCTCTCCGTAGGCTTGGGTCCGAGGACCATGCAAGACCTAGGCACAGGTGCTGCCTTCATAAGTAGTGGCTAGCTCTCCGTAGGCTTGGGTCCGAGGACCATGCAAGACCTAGGCACAGGTGCTGCCTTCATAAGTAGTGGCTAGCTCTCCGTAGGCTTGGGTCCGAGGACCATGCAAGACCTAGGCACAGGTGCTGCCTTCATAAGTAGTGGCTAGCTCTCCGTAGGCTTGGGTCCGAGGACCATGCAAGACCTAGGCACAGGTGCTGCCTTCATAAGTAGTGGCTAGCTCTCCGTAGGCTTGGGTCCGAGGACCATGCAAGACCTAGGCACAGGTGCTGCCTTCATAAGTAGTGGCTAGCTCTCCGTAGGCTTGGGTCCGAGGACCATGCAAGACCTAGGCACAGGTGCTGCCTTCATAAGTAGTGGCTAGCTCTCCGTAGGCTTGGGTCCGAGGACCATGCAAGACCTAGGCACAGGTGCTGCCTTCATAAGTAGTGGCTAGCTCTCCGTAGGCTTGGGTCCGAGGACCATGCAAGACCTAGGCACAGGTGCTGCCTTCATAAGTAGTGGCTAGCTCTCCGTAGGCTTGGGTCCGAGGACCATGCAAGACCTAGGCACAGGTGCTGCCTTCATAAGTAGTGGCTAGCTCTCCGTAGGCTTGGGTCCGAGGACCATGCAAGACCTAGGCACAGGTGCTGCCTTCATAAGTAGTGGCTAGCTCTCCGTAGGCTTGGGTCCGAGGACCATGCAAGACCTAGGCACAGGTGCTGCCTTCATAAGTAGTGGCTAGCTCTCCGTAGGCTTGGGTCCGAGGACCATGCAAGACCTAGGCACAGGTGCTGCCTTCATAAGTAGTGGCTAGCTCTCCGTAGGCTTGGGTCCGAGGACCATGCAAGACCTAGGCACAGGTGCTGCCTTCATAAGTAGTGGCTAGCTCTCCGTAGGCTTGGGTCCGAGGACCATGCAAGACCTAGGCACAGGTGCTGCCTTCATAAGTAGTGGCTAGTTTCCCCATGGGCCTGAGTCCGAGGACCATGCAGAGCCTTGGTTCTGTCTAACACTTGGTCTTCTGAAGTAATTAGTTTCCCCATAGGCCTGAGTCCGAGGACCATGCAGAGCCTTGGTTCTGTCTAACACTTGGTCTTCTGAAGTAATTAGTTTCCCCATAGGCCTGAGTCCGAGGACCATGCAGAGCCTTGGTTCTGTCTAACACTTGGTCTTCTGAAGTTATTAGTTTCCCCATCTTCTATCGGGGAAGCGTTTCTTGGCCGTTCGTGTTCTGCGCCTGACGCTTCGGTGCGCGAGACGCGCCTTCATTAATGGTCTCGTAAATCGACAGAAGTACAACGGTCTACAGCCCCCTTGGAATTTGGTGGCTTCATTATTGCCCGCCGCCTCGGTAACTCACTCTTCGAATTCTGCGCGAATTGACTGTCACCAACTCTCCCCCTCTATATAAGGCTTTCTGGGGGGATGGTTTCTTCATACCCCATGAGCTTCCCAACTCGAACAGAAAGAAAACCATCTTTCCACTCCCCATGCCCCTTTAATAACCCCGTCGGGATTGTGACCGGAGTTAGGAGATATGGAGTTAAGGGCTGCCGTGGCCGCAGCCCCCACTGGGTTTCTGGTGCGGCTGAGCCTCGGCGTAACACCGGCAGTGTTGCACGCGGTGGCCAGGTGGGACATTGTTGGAGTACCTAACATCTTTCCCCGGAGCGCACCTTCGGTGGAGAAGATACGCGAACTTACGTCATGTCTGGCGCCCGAGTGTTGCCGTCTCCAACGGCCGGCGCTCGGGAGGATTGGAGAGCGTCAAGGGAACATCACGGGGGAGGACGTTCCGGTGCCCCTGCATCTGCTCCTCACTTCGTTCAAGCTTCCGCTTTGAAGCAAGCCAGCCTCAGCCCCCCTTCCCCGCTTTTATTGTCAAGCTCTCCCGTTCTGCTGATGCCAATAAAAGCACGGGTTGACACTTCCCTCTCCCCTAGCTAGTTGTAGGATCGGACCGCCTGAGCCTCCGATTGTAGGATTAGCTTGTAATAAAGCTTGTAAAACAAGCCTGCCTGAGCCTCCGATTGTATCTGTAACTCTTTTCTATGAAATGATAAAGAATCCTTTCCGTTTGATGTTGAGTTTCTTTTTTTTTTTTTTCTTTTTTTTTTTTTTTTTTGCTGCAGAATTTTTCTTTTTTCTTCTTTCTTTTGCACCGCCACCTCTTTGCATGGCATTTGCTTTGAAAAGACCGCCGGTTGCGCCGGTCAGCGCACTAACCCTTCCCACAGACGGCGCCAATTGTAGGGGCTCGTTTCGTCGTAGATCCCCCAGCAATAAATTTGTTTAGAGAGTGGGTCGTAGGGTTCGGCGCCAACAGGCTTGCCACCGGCTCGCCTGAAGTGTTCCTCCTTCTTGGGGGCCTTTTTCTTTGTTCTTATCGTCTTAGGGGTTGCTCCTCGGATGGCCGAGGAGCCCCCCACTCTGAAGGGCTCCTTGCATTTATATACCCTCTTTGGCCAACCTTAGCCTTCCAACTGTCAGTCATCCAGACCACTGCTTAAGGACTTGTCCTATCAGCCACGTTTCCCACCGTACTGTGGATCGCGGCACCCAAGGTTCCGCCGTTCAGGAGTCCCCTCAACACTGAGATTGCCAGGGGAGTTAGGTAGACGCATTAAGTGTGGATGTGACTGCCTGTACTGGGATCAGGATAGGTATGCCGAGGACAGGGTTGTCCTCGGCGCGGCCCGGAAGGCCGAAAAGTCCCTAGACAGCTGCCTGGGACAGCCATTGATCCTCGGCATGGGCCTTGGGCCAGTCTAGAGGTGGGCCGAAAATTCCAGGCCCCCGGGCCCCACAATATATATATATATATATAATTTAACAGTTGAGGATGTGAAATTAAAATCAAGAAGTTTATGTTGGAAGTACCTTAGGGTACCTATTTGCGAGTTGAATTATAAAGCTGCTTTTTGTGTAATTGGATGGTATCAATTATGAGTACATATAAAAAAAAAATTTGATGCACTATATATATATATATATATATATATATATGTATATGTATGTATGTATGTATGTATTTTCTCTATATATTAAAAAGATTCGGAAAGTTAGTTATGACTTCAAAAAATGTCAAAAATACCTTTAATCTAATTTGATAATCTTTATTCCTAAAAAAATAGGGTTAAAATTGTAGTTCAACAAAATTCAAAAACAAAAATCTACCGCATTAATTTTGTTGCTAAAAATTAACACACTCTCTATTTAAATATATTTCACATATGTTTGATACATTTTTTCTCCTAAAAATTAGCAAACACTAAATTCAGCAGTTTACTTATTTTTAAAATCCTAAATTTTAGCTTCTTAAAAATTTATTCATGTGTAACCTTACTAACAATAGACAAATTCAAATTGACAAATTATGATATTGAACTAAAAAAAAAAAAAGCCTCATCATAAGTGCAGCTTGTGATGAGGCTAGTATAACTTATTACCTTAACAAATTGTGAAAAATATTGTAAAAGAGAGTATTATATATTTATATTTAGATCCATCACATTACTCTTTTTTCACCTTTGTTTATTTCTTATGGCAAAACTAAATTACATATTTTAGTCTCTTTTAATACCTAAAAAAATTTTCAATTACTAGCTAGTATTTTCAAATAATGTACAAATACTGTAATAACTTTTTTCTTACCTTTTATATATAAAAATTCTGTTATAACAAATTATCTGTCCTGAAAATAATTTTTTTTTTGTTGCAAAAAATAATTTTTTTTGATAGAAAAAAATTATCTTTTTTTTTTTATAACAAAAAAAATTATAATTTGGTTTTAAACTTTTAATTAAAAAAATAATACTTTGGATGGAAGTCGAGAGCAAAATTTTCGTCACAAAAATAATTAGAAAATTGCAAATTACGGGTGAAGAAGGGACATAGCGGTCAAATGGAGAAAGGCGTAGTCCAAACTGGGAAACGCAATTCAAAACACCACGATCAACCATTGCAGAGACTTTACTATTCCTTTTACTACTATTTCCTACGTGTCATCAAGGACCTCACTGACGTTGAATTTCCTCTCAGACCAACGCTCACACAGAGAAAGAGGGTCAGAGAGAGAATATTAGAAAATTAGGGAATTAGGGTTTTTCGTCGATGAATTCTTAGTTTTTTCGAGACGCATTTCTCCAAAATTCATCAACACCTTGCTCAAAATTCTCTCTCTCTCTCTGGTTCGCAATTCAATGTCGGATCACTCTGACTCATCGCCTCTCGTCGCTCCGTCGCCGATCACTGACCCCAGCGAGATCGACCTCGAGGCCGGCCCCGGCGAACAAATTCAATGCAGAATTTGCCTCGAAACCGATGGTAATTGTGTTAAGAAATTTGGATTCTATGTCTTTCTGTACTGTACAATTGGTGTTAAGAATTTTGATCAAGAAATTTAGGTCTAGTTCCAGTACATCAGGCTCAGTTTGGTGAAACATTAACATGAATTTGTAGTGTGCTTTGTTATTGTTAATTTTGCCTTTTAAAGCTGTATATTCAAGTTAATTGAGGCAATTAAACAATTGCATTTGCATATATTGTTGATTGGGACAATTTAGGCTCATCTGCTTGTGATTTTATCTTATTTTCCACTCAGGTAGGGATTTTATAGCTCCTTGCAAGTGCAAAGGAACATCGAAGTATGTACACCGGGAATGTTTGGATCATTGGCGAGCCATAAGGGTATGGGTGCCCATTTCCATCTTTAATTCTATTGATTGGAGCATATCATACGATAATCATATTAACACTTCTTATGCTAGTTGCTCCTGGGATTAAGCATAAATTGCTTAGCCCGTCAGGGGCAAATGCCCGTGGATTACCCAGCAATTGATCCTGGCAAGTGGGTTCAGTTGCTCGTCGGTTTTACTGGCTAGAGGTGAGTCCAAAGGGCTCTTCTTCTTTAGAAAGGTTTCCTATGTTATCAAAAAAACTCTTCTTATGCTAGTCATTGGTCTTAGCATGGTTACCATGTTTAATCATTTATGTGAGGTTCATGCTTGTGGATCAACTTTATAAACCCCAATTTTGATCGTCACTACACATTCACTTTCTGTTGATCAAAGTCTAGGATGTCCTAGAGTATGTACCCATCAGTCAGTCATTGAATTTGCGCCACTAGTCTACTGATGATCAAACTGCATAGTAGAAAGTGGTCTTATCAAAAAAACACTTCTTATGCTAGTCATTGGTCTTAGCTAAAGAACATTTGTAGCAAAAGTGGTCTTAACCCTTCTTTTTCCTGTTTAGATTTCGGTAGCTTGAGTCTGCAATGTTAGTTGTTTTTGGGTTTAAATCCATTTTTGCCCTGTAAATCTGGACTGATAGACATTCAATATTTTTAATTTACTTCAAAGGTTAAGTATATGTTTGTTAGAAATTAGAGTAACCACTTGCAGGTACAAGGGTGGGGAGGAGAACTTGCAAACTAGGGTTATATATGCATTCAATTGCATATGAATGTGATTCAGAGCATGTAGAAGTATGTGACGAAGGTTTATAAAGTGAACTTTTCTCGATACACTTGTTGCTTGCTAAAGTGAACTGAGGTCCACGCCACAATATATTGCATTATAAGGATTCTGTTGGTAACTGCCATGTTGGCAAGCTGGATCCTGGGTAGCATAACATGCACACATATACGCACACAAATTTTGTTTGTCTCATGTATAAACTGCAAATTTCATGATGGACGTACTTCTTACAGTAAGATAATCTGCTTGGAGGTAGGCTTTTGATGATCTTTGCGTAGCCCGTTGTTCAATACAAATTGTTAGCATGTATGCTTATGTTCCTTAGGAATTGCTGCCAATGTGTCATTTTTAATTTATCTGCATCACACTTTGACTTCTGCAGGAAGGGTTTGCTTTTGCTCATTGCACAACCTGCAAGGCACCTTACCATCTGAGAGTTCATGTTGCTGCTGATAGGAAATGGCGAACCTTGAAATTTCGATTCTTTGTGACTAGAGATATCATATTTATATTTCTGGCCGTTCAGTTTGTATGTAATTTTTTCTCTAACTCTAGTTTTTTTTTTTTTTTTTTGGGGGGGGGGGGGGGGGGGGGGGGTTGGGGGGTTGTTGGTGAGAGGAATTGCATATTAATAATTTGGTTCCTATGTCTATATTTTCATTGTATGCAGGTGATTTCTTTACTGGCGTACTTGGTGTTTTTGATTGATACTTACAAGCAATCTTGGCTTCGTCATGCATGGGGTTTTGACAGTGAGCTCAGTTTCTATTACATATGTGGTAAAATTTTAAGTACCTAATTAATAGTTGTCAAAATGTATATTTTTATGCCCCCCAAAATTTTATGATTCTTGTTAACTGTGCTGGTCAACCTATAATCCTGTAAATTTGCTAGTGTATCTGTTCTTACTTTGGGTCATCATTAATATGAATAGTGTTGTGGTCATAATTATTTGTACAGTCACTTACATATGTTTATGTTTTGGGTAAGCAACTAAGTTAGTCTATGAAAACTACCCAAGGTTCCATTTTGGTCCTTAACATTTAAAAATTAAAATAAAGTCCTTAAATAATTTAAAAAATTGCAATTACATCCTCCCTGTCAGTCTAAGAGACAGAAAGTGATAATGAGTGGTGTTAATTTCTTACATGGTAGCTTTACTTATCAAAATAATAATAGTAATAATTACGTGGTAGCTGATGTTAAGAGAAGTTCAATTAAATATCTGCACACTTACCTCACCCAAGAAAGGAATTATTATATGGCAATTTTTGTTGATATGTGGCATTATTTTGTGTTTAAAATTAACAGTAACAAAAAGAAAATCTCTCTGTTTTCTCTTTGTTTCTTCCCTCTTTCTGACCGAATCCCAAACATATAAGAGGTTCTTATATCCAACTAATATTTAACAATTCTTTTATTGACATGGCTATGTGATGTGGACAACTATCCATATGGCATATGTCATGTCAATCAAAATTGTTTTGCCAACACTTTTCGTCACATCCAATTGAAAGAAGGACCTAATGGCCACTAAAATTATTAGGGGACTTAATTGCAACCTTCTAAACTTCAAGGACCAATTATTTTATTTTTAAGAACCAGAGGAGTTGGTTGCCCCCCTTTTTTTTTCTTAATTAGTACAATGATTCTGATCATGATTTTGAGTTGAATGTATTTAAGGTAATATTGTGCCCCTGGAGCATGTTGGGATGATTTTCATACAGTATTAAGGCTCAAAAGTTTTGAATGAAGTTATTAGTTATTTTTTATATATAAAAAAGTGGTATTTTTCATGACAACCATTAATGATAGTTAGAACACTCAAACTTCTCTTTTTCTGTTAAGTAAATGATAAGTGTGACAAAAAGGAAGTGCAGGGATATAAATTTATTTGTAGGTGATGACTGGTGAGCCTGAATTTGCTTACAACCAGAATCTTTGGATACATTTTAGCTTGGGAAATGGATACCAGTCAAGTACTGTTTTATCCATTGATTGTAGGATGTGTCTATTTTCTTATTTGACTCTAATGACAAGGCTGTATATTGGTTGTCACCTTAGCTTTTTTTTTTGCATTAATATTATATGCTGTTTTTCATGCATTAATATTATTTATTAAAAAAATAATAATTCATGCATTAATATTGTCGAGTATAGGTGCTCTATTGTTTTTTGCGCTGCTTGGGCTGTCTGGGTGCTTCATTACTTGTTATGATCGAAGGGTGCGGAATGATTTGGCTCAGCCTTGTCGAGAATTATGTCTTTGTTGCTGTCATCCTGGGTATGATTCTGCCATATATACTTTGAAACTTTGCCATAATTGTTGCAGATGATTTAAGTCGTACTGTCAGACTGTCAGTATGCTGCTATATCATTTTGTTATTATCCTACTCATTCTTTTTTCAGTCTATATTTTATAGAGTTTTTTAAATATAAAGTGGAGGTGTTTAAAAAAATTAGAATCTATCTTGGGTTTAACTCCTAAACTGTTGAGAGCTTTTAAGGAGCAAAGCAGCAAGGTAGAAGTGCTGCTTGATCTTAAAGTGAAGCTCATTCAATGGTGTAGTAAAGCAAAAAAACATGCTTTTTTTGGAGGTGCCAATCTCAAAAAAAAAAAAAAAAAAAGCAAGCTTTTTTTTCTCTTGGAAATACTTATGTGTTGTGTTTATAGAATGTGCACTTGCACTTTGAACTTAGGCTTCATGAGGACTTTGTGCTCAAGTGTGCCTTGAGCTTTTATCATCACTGTTCAAGATGCATTATCCTTGTTCATGTCGTGGCAGCTTTACTATGATGATTGTGGGCATTCTAATTATATATAGTTTCACAATTATTTCTTGGTATTGCCTTTATGTCATTTACTGCATAAAGGCTGCAATTTGTGCGCACCTGCTATCTGCCTATGTGCTGCTACTTCGATTATTGTACGATGGTCAAATAATTATATAGGTTATGTATGCCTAGGAGTTTTTTTAAGGTTGAAATGTATAATGTATTAAGTACTAATATCTGTACCTAAAAAATATGTTGTCTATTATATTCACAAATTATCTATGTAAACTAAAAAATGCAAATCAATAATGACCTAAGATGATTCAACTTTTCATTTTATTGTTGCAGAGTCTGTGCAGACTGTCACCTACCTGGTACCCTCTGTATGTGGACTGACTGCACCACATGCTTTGAAGGTTGTGCCAGTATGGCAGGTGAATGTGGTTGCTTAGGAGGCGCTGGTGAAGCAGGATTACCTTTATTATTTATAATGGCTTTGATTGTTCTGGGACTTTTTACAGTGATTGGGATATTCTATAGTGTGTTGGTGGCTACAATGGTTGGACAAAGAATTTGGCAGCGGCACTATCACATTCTTGCGAAAAGGATGCTAACAAAGGTGAGAATGGGTGACCTGTCTTCTATTTTTCTCTATATGCTGATAGACCCATGTCGCACTAAGCTCAACCAGTCAAACTCAACTACTCAAACTAGTAGGCCTTCAGGTTATTGCTGTGTATAAGAGGGATCATTATATAATAAATGAGTAATATTTCATTGAAGAACTAAATATCAGGATGGAATAGTGAAAAAAGGATCCAGTTTTTGGATCCAATTGGGAGGCTTGGCATTAGAATACTTGTGTTTAATAGAATATTCATCTTAAGCTTAAAAGCTGTAGACTATCAGATATCTCTGGACCTGGCAGGCATGCAAGTTTATTTTGTGAGGTTGTCTTTTCTATAGAAACTTCAGAAATGTATGTTTTCTAGGAGTTTTCCCCATTTTGGATAAGTATTCTGTTTTCTAGGTTTGCATGGGGACATGCTAATGTTTCAGCAATTTGGTCTAAATTATGTTGGATATGCCCTTTGTTATGCAACTTTTTGGTGATAATTCTGGCTCAATGAAAATATATATTGCAAGTTGGCATGCTTAACTTGTCATGTTACTCATTCACCATGTATTTTTCCATGAATTGTTGGCCTCCCAAAAGTACTTTACAGAGCTAGTCATAATATTATACTCATGATTTTAAGTTTTGCCATCACCAAATATTATAATGCTATTCAGTCTTTTGATAAGGAGGTTATTCATTCTTGGTTGTGAAACTGATTCGATTTGCTTTTCCAGGAATATGTGGTTGAGGATGTTGATGGTGAGATGACAGGATCTGACTGGGCTCCCCCGGCTCTTCCGCCTGAGCATGTTCAGCAACTAAAAACTCTTGGCCTCCTATGAATTCAAATGGTGTATGTATATCACTTTCAAAAGAATTACAAGATCTAGAAATGGGCCGACTCTCTAATACAGTAAATTGGTCCTAACTATGGGCTTGCTAGTTGCTAAGTCTTTTTTGGCTTAGTGAACAAAAGTGTGCATCTCAAAGGCACTCCTTGGTGTAGTCATATGTAATACTATGTATAACTGTGAATGATAATATTTGAAAAAGAGCCTGATGTTCTTATTGTTACTTTCACATAAGTGTAAGAAAACAAGTACAGGATACCTCTAATGACTAACGAAAGGTATTTTAATGATACTTTCATGCCAAATTCTTGTTAGAGAAATTGCTTCTCTTCATTTTATTTATTTGCTTGGAGAGTTGTGTAAAAAATGTTTAGATCGCTTTTCTTCATCAATTACAAGTTACAACGTCAGTAAATTCTTTATTCACAATGGAAAATCCATAAACTTACTATATTTTGTTCAATCTAATTGTGTAGGAAAAATTAAAAAGGGAAGAAGGCAAAATGAGAGCTTGAAATAACTTTCCTCCGGATCAAAGCAAAACGAAATCGTTTCAACAATCTCCCTTAATATTCTTTTTAACTTTAGCTTATTTGCCTAAAGATTCACTTCTAAGTATATGTGTCCTATGTATTTATTTGTGATTTGTGCAAGTATCAAAACTATATGGTTTCAATTAAATGCAATAATCCATAATTACATGATAAGTTATAATATATATATATATATATATATTATATTATACACACATATATGTATATATGTATGTATGTATATATTTGCGTGTGTTTAACATGGTTTTGATAACCAGACCGGACGGTCCTACCGGTTGAACTGGTCACTAGTCTGGTTTGGAAAAAATTCCCAAAATTAGCAAAAATCAGTCAAAAATCAAGAGCCAAAGGCAAATCCAGTTTTGCCTCGGTCCGGTTTTTAAAACCATGGTGTTTACCTTTTTCTCTTAATTTCTTTATCTAAATGTTGGTTGAACTTTAATTTTGAGTTAAAAATAATGTGTTACTTTTATTGAGCCTTTTTTTTTTTCTTTTTAAGTTTGTACGGTAGTTGGCCATTATTAACAGGCTCACGGGCTAAGGGGTTGGTACCAATCTCATGGTGGGCCCAATCCATAGTGCTCGAGAGATTGGCCTCGAATTAGTTAGTTCTTGGGATTCAATCTCGTTCGGGGTCTGGTTCGGGGAGTACCTCGGTAATGCCTTAGGGGACATCACCGACGAGCAACATTCGGCGTTTATTGTAAGTCCTAAAACTTGGAATCCCTGTTTCCAAGGTGGGACCCAGGTACGTCAAGAATAATCCTGAAGGGCCCCACCTGCATGATAAATACTAAAATTAATCATTCCAACTCCACTAAGGGAGGGTATAAATAGGAAGAGGAGAGGAAGAATGGGGGTTAGACACTGGAGAGTACAAAACCAGCATACTACAAATTGTGAGAGAGAGAGAGAGAGAGAGAGAGAGAGAGAGACCAAGAACAAACCGCCTTAAAGGGAGAATAGGTAACCAAGTCATGAATACTGATTTCGTTTCTAAGGAACTTCCCATTGTAGGATATTCGCACACCCACAATAACAAATAAGTTGTAAGCCCAATATAGGAGTTAGCCCATTAACCTAAATTTGGCCCGCACAATTGGCACTGTCTGTGGGGATCTCTTACTTAGCTGTAGTTCTAGGCGAAATAAGCTATTGTCGAGTATGGCTAACCAGCATTTGGCGAGTTCTGCAGATAGTCGGTCAAAGGAGGCGAAAAAGAGATCAGGATCGCTGGTATGAACAGAATGGGAATGGCCTGGCTCGGGAGAAGGGTCCTCGCAGTTGTATCGATTAGCGTCCGATATTCCCAAGCAGGAGCATTATGATAAAAGGGATCATGAATTAGAGCGTTTGCGTAAACAAGTTAGGGACTTGGAGTTGGAAGTACGAGGTAGGCATGTAACACCCCAAACCCATACCAAGGATTTAGATGCACGACTTGTCTTATAAATAATCAACAATAATATAATGGAACATAGCGTAATCAAATATCCACAAATAAACTTCAAACCATCAAATTTCTTTCCTATGAAATCCATAAAAAAACAAAAATTTTAACAATAAGATCTCCAAATACAATCTCAAAGAGTTCCATAAATGCCAAACTCACCATCCTAAGAAAGTATACTAAAACAGTCCATCAACTAACATAGCTCCAAAAGAAGTCTTCAATCTATGGCTCCAATGATCTACCACCAAAAGATATTCCATTGCTCTAATCTGAAAGGGTGGAGAAAGGGCAGTGAGTTAGAAGCCCAATAAGAGATTACACAACGTGAGGATGTTTTTCAAAACAAAACCATAGTATCATTGACAAAATATAGTATTTACAAATAGTTTTAACAATAATATAATATATTCTATAAAATTGTTAGGAACAAAACATTTAACTATAACACTGTAATTAGTAAATAAAATAGAAACCACTTTAGTTAGCCAAAATACACTTGTAAAGAGGTGGGCCTGGATTGGGATGTTGGGCAATTTCCTGCCGCACTAAGCCCGAGTTGTTTCTGGGTGAGGAGTCGGGACTGGCCCAATTGGAGCACACCTTGGCCCAGCTTGTGCGCAATCTACACTGCATTTGCCAAAGTCTATTTAAGAGTTCACAGCAGGCAGAGTCATTGTCAACAGGTTATGGCAGGCAGACATAATATAGAAAACGTAAAGAAGATATAGTCACTATTTCTGCCACAATAAACAAGATAAATAACTTAAAAGGCCTTGCTTTTAAAGAAAAACACTTAAACAAAAGATTAGAGTGAGATTAGTAGAGTAAAAAGAATGAGTCTGCCATATTAAGTATTGCCGCGAGACTTTAATCAGGGAAGGGAAAATTGTTCCCTCAACGCAAGTAACTTCAAAGACGAAATTAGTTGCTTTGAGAGGCCAGCCCCAAATGGTAGGTGCCCGAGTATAAGTCGTATTTCCCTCCAATAGAGAACAAGACTATTGAGGGAGAGAGGGGGTTAACCCATTTAGGTGCATGCCTGCCATAAACACTCTGTTTTCTTTCTTTAGAATTCTTTTCTCTATGTTTTCTTTCTTCAAATTCTTTTCTCTATGTTTTCTCTCTTCCAATTCTTTTCTCTCTGTTTTCTGATGATTCCCCTCCCCCTTTTTTGCATACAGCCATGGGTCCCTTATATAGGATCTACCGTGGCCGATTTTACTGTTCTAACCTTTTCATGGCCCTAGTCTGATGTGGTAACCTTTTGTCGACCACTTACCGAGTCAATGGTTTTGACCACCACCATTGACCTGTGGCTTTCAGACAACGAAGGTTCCTTCTCTACTTCGTCCAGTGTGTCCCCTCTCCCTCTCGGTCTCTCATGGCATGCACCCAGTGGTTCTTACCCACCATTGCCTTTTTTGGGTGACATGTCATCCCAGCAGGACTGTGCCCACCGAAAGAGTTTGGGCAAGAAACACAAAAAATGGATTTCCACTCCTCTCCCCACCGCCAGACCGTGCCCTCACCCATGACGTCACCCTTTCCTATAATGGCTGGGTATAGGTTGGTGATGCCTGGGTCGTACGCATGCGTTACCTTTTTGATGTTTCATTCGTTTGCCGAGGTCTGAGAATGGGTGCGCATATCCTGCCGTGCGTTTTTGGCCTTTTCTGGTGTGGATTGTATCTCCGGCAGGCCAACGTTCATGACTTGTCCCTTTCTTTGGAAGGTTGAGCTCTGTAGGATCAGTTGGGATTCCCTTTAGTTTAGGTGTTTTGCTTTGTGGCTTGGCGTCCCCTGCTATGCCAGATTGTTACTCCCGCTGCTCATTTCAATCTTGCCGGGCCCTTTTGGGCCTGCCGTGTGCTTTCCTTCTCCGTAACCCAGTATACTTGCTGGGCTCCTTCTTTCATTTCTTGCAGGCTCCAATGTCCCTTTTTTTCTTGTGGGCTTCCCTGGTCCATTTTAGTTCTGTTTCACCCATGGACTTTTGCTAACTCACTTTGGGCTTCCTCGGCCCAATTACTCTATACTTCACCCTTTGGGCTTATGGGTTCTCCATTAGCCTGTTACTCTCTTTGTTTTCATTACATTGGGCCTGCTGTGACCTATTCTTTCTTTTCTTTGTTAGGTCACAATCTGAATGACCTCTTGTGATAAACCCTAATTAATTAATTAATTAGCCAAGTTGTTAATTAATCAATTAAGCATGCAATTGTGTGGAAGCACAAACAAATCACCAAATACTAAATATGCAACGGAAAATAAATAACACGGTGATTTGTTTACGAATGAGGAAAACCCTAACGGCAAAAACCCCACCGGGTGATTTTCAGGTCACCACTCCCGAAACTCCACTATTATTAAATCAAGCGGTTACAAGAAAGGAATCCCAAGTACCTTACCAACCTACAGTTGAACCCTTACCCCAATACCCAATTGGACTTGATCTGTAGTGACAATTTCCACCTTTGATGCACGGCTCCCAAGTACGTGACTAACCAATGCGCGGATCCCAGTACGCGACTTCAGAACACCAACTTGAGGAAGAATGGTTGGCTGCAAAGTTCTTCAGTTCATCCACGTGATGAATAGCAGGAAGATGCTTGGTTACAAAACCCTATGGTGCAAAGACACAGCAACTTCTTGATGAAGGATGAACTAGGTCAAGAACTTCGTCTGTTGATCACAATTTGCATAAACAGAGATTGCTCAATGATAATACAACTTGTGTCACCCAAAACGGCTCTTAAAATAATCCTTTTATATGTTTAGGGTTAGAAGAAAAGAAGTCCCAAAAACATATTCACGGATCCCAAGAAAATCAGATTTGGAATTCTGACTTTTTAAATCTCGACAGATAGCAGGTGTCGAGGTAGCTATCGAGAGGTGTCGAGCTTTAAAAACTTTGCACTTCAGCTTGCTTTTTCTTGGACAGACTTGATGACTTCAACACTTGACCTTGAAACATTGTTCCTTGAAGTATCAAAAACACCTAGATCTACCCATTTACAAGCAGAGTGCGTTTTGTCAAAGGATTAGCCAATTTACATAACTAAGTGACATATGTTCTTAAACAAGTTAAAACATATATGTCCTAACATTCTTCATATTTCCCATGGGTTTGTTTCTTTTTTCTTTCTGGGCTTATTCAAGCCCGTTTGCTTCTTCTAGACCCATCTCATGGACCTGTGAACCATTCGTTCCTGCCATGATTTTTTGTCTGCTGCTTCTTCTTTCTTTTTTTGGTCTGCCCATGATTCTGGGCCCTTTGTCTTGCTGGGCTTTGTCGAAAATGAGCCTCAACAACACTAAATGGGCAGAAACAATATACTATAGTAATAAACAAATTTTCTACTTGTGAAGGCCAATAACGATAAAACAATAGTTTGATATGGAAAACATTAAATATTAGCTAGACAAAGACATAAACTGCTAAACACTTGATGGGTGATTCCCATGGGGAACAATAACACTAACCTTAAATAGGCAACATTGGCTCTAAAGAGCAAATGATAACACTGCACCATACCACAATAACACTACATCAGCCGAAGACCAACACTTAACCTTGTGTTGGCAAAGGTTGCAGACTGTCTAGCTGACCGTTTGAAAATATTCTTACTTTATTACAATATTGTCAATACTAATCATATATCATATAACAAATACTTTCTCAAAAATATAGTTTTGAGTCATTCTTAACATATATAGTTTCAAAGTAATATACAAGAAATAATAAAATTCAAGTATGTGTATGTGGGGGCCTTTTTTGTTGTGCGTTGGGCTGGGTTGCCTGCCGCGGTAGTAGGCCCGAGTATTCTGAGTAAAAAAGTTGAGACCGGTCCAACTGGAACTCAGCTTGGGACGGCTTGTGCGCAAACGTTGAGTCCAAGTCCAAGGGAAGATGTTGCGAAGTGGGCTTATCTCCTGTTTCTGCCGCAGGAACTTTTCTCCAGTTTTTGCCGCAGGATTGACTTTTCTGCTATGCAACAAGTCTGTCTGCCGTGCTTTAAAGCTTCCTGCCGTAAAGTCTTGTGCAATAGAGCTGTCTGCAGTGCTTTAAAGCTTCCTGTCGTGCTTTAAAGCTGTCTGCCGTGCTTTAAAGCTTCCTGCCGTGCTTTAAAGCTTCCTGCCTGCCATGCTTTAAAGCTTCCTGCCGTAAAGCCTTGTGCAATAGAGCTGTCTACCGTGCAATAAAAATTTCTGCTATGCAGTGAAGCTGCCTGCCGTGCTTTAAAGCTGTCTGCCGTGCAGTAAAGCCTTCGGCAATGTGAATGACTGCCATTTTTACTGCAGAAACATTTTTCTACTTCCTGCGCATAAACAAATCTAAAAAACCCAATGAAAATACCCATCAAACAAGTGTTAGTTTAAATGGGTTAGCATATTCTCAAATATATACATACATATATGAATATATATACTTATACGTATTCACATATACATATATAAAATATATTTTTTCCAGAACATGAGAAACAGGGTGTATGTATATATATACTTACGGCAGGATAATGGTTAGTTTGTGTCAAAAGCAAAATACGTAATAACAAATAGAGAAGAAAGCTTCGGCAGGAAATGATTAGCTTGTATAATAATTAACACGGTAAATATAATGAAAATGTGCTACGGCAGGATAACTAATACAACAAGTAAAACACCACAGCAGGACAACTGCTGCGGCAGACGTGATAAAAACGTGCTACGGCAGGATGACTAAATACGGCAGATATAAGTTGAAAATCAAATATATTTGCAATCAAAATTAAGTATTAAATCTGCTCATAAGATAAGTGATGACTTGCATAATTTGACATAATTTATCACTTCTCAACTTTAAACTTTAGTCTAATTTTATTTATTTTTATTGATTTTAGACTTCATTATTGTTATTTAAATTTTATTGCAGATTTGAAGGAAATAAAGATTTAACCAAATGAAAGAGAACTGAAACAGAGCAAAGAGGAAAAATGCTGAAACAAAGGGCTGAAGAAAGCAAGGTTTTGGGCTGAAAAAGTGCAACACATTTGAGAAAGAAAAGGTGGGGCGTTGAAAACAAAAATTAAGTAAGTGGGCTGAAAAGAAAAATTAAGTGAGTGGGCTGAACAGAGAGCAAGTTCTTTGGGCTGGAGATGAATGTTTTGGGCTTTTGAGCAACACGTTGGGGCTTTAGGGTGCAAGACGTTTTTTTTGCTGAAGGGGAGAAGAAAAGAAGAGGCGCTGAACTGAAAGAGGGCTGAAAAACTGAAAGAGGCGCTGAACTGAAACAAAGGGAGGCGCTGAAACTGAAAGTTTGAGGCGCTGAAAAAACTGAAAGTGGCGCTGAAACTGAAAGTTTGGAGGCGCTGAGTTGAAACAGAAAAGAGGGCTGAAACAGAAAAGAAGCTGAAGCTGACGCAGAAAGAAAGGGGAGGCTGAAACAGATTTTTGTGTTCATTTTTTCCTTCAAATCTTCTCAGAAAAATTATGGTGAATTCGTTTATGTTGAATTTAATTTTTAGCATGAACTGAATTTTCTTTATTCTAGGAAAACGATGTAATCTAGTTCCTAACTATGCTTGCTTTTCTATGTTAATTTGATTTAATTCTTTTCATGTTTGTCTGATTTATTCTGAGTTTATTGCTTCTAATTAACCGGCCATTAATTAGATGATTTTGATCTTGTGATTTGCTATCGAAAGAGGGAATTATAGGATAGATCTTGAATATTTCGGCATAGGTAAATATAGAGATCGAAAGACTTGTATGAACCTGTGTAGTATTGAAATCATTGATCTTAATGCTTTCTTGCTTTATTAATTTGCACACTCTTGTGTAAATTGATGAACAAGAATGTTTCTAATTGACTATCGAAAGAGGCTTTTGGATGTTTTTTTTTGGAAATTGCTAACAAACAGGGAGAATTAAATTCAATTAGCTAGATGAGTAAAACATAGTGAGGGATTAGGTGAAATCGATTTCCTAGAAGTTTTCCTCCCATTAATTTGATTTTCAAACATTATCATTCTTTTCCTCTGCGTATTTTTCTTTAATTTAATTTAATTTTAAATTCCAATTACAACAACCTTAGTGACTTCTCTAGATAAAATCGAGATTAGCATAATTTTGGTATTTGTCAAAAGTAAGTTACCAATCCCTGAGGACGATACTCTTCTCATCACTTTACTATAAAACTACGATACTGTGCACTTGCAGTTTTGCACCGATCAATAAGTAAACCAAGAAGGAACCCAAACTCCAACTTCAACAACCTTATCATGGGCTCCTGCCGTAAAAGTTGTTCATTTTGGAGAATAGGCCTAAATGGCTACTAGCTATTACTTTTGGAGATTTCAAAGAGTAGGTTTGCTAAGAGGGAGGGAAAAAATGGTCTATTGATGCATGCTCCTATTCCTGCCGCGTTTTCTCTCTTCTTTTTCTTTCTTTCTTTCTTTCTTTTTCTCCCCTCTGGGTGTTTTTCTTCTTCTCCTGTTTTTTACTCATTCCCCTGTTTTTTCCTCTACCTCGGTCCCCTCTTCCGGTCTCCCTTTTTTTCTGCCGTGGTTACCTCCCTTTTATAGTGAGCTAATTTAATGGATTTCTCCCTTTTATCCCTAGGGCTTCACCAACTGTTTTTGGTTTGTTGTGGGCATCCTTTCAAGATTACCCACTCACCCATTGGTTGCCCCGACCACTGCCATCTGCTCAGAACATATTTGCTGCATGACAAAATTCTTTTTTGTTTGTTCCTGCCGTATACCTCTACCTCACTACCTAGCTCTATGGCATGCATTAGTGGTCCCAACCATTTATTACTTCTTTTGGGTAAGATATCATCCCAGCAGGATATGTTCCCAAAAGACGTTATGGCAGGAAACCAAATATAGACCCCCTTTTCCCCTCACCACCAAACCACGCCCTCTGAATCTCTTTGACTGTGGGCCCACCTCTCTTGTATTGGCTGGGTACAGGTTGGTGGTGTCCCGGCCCTTCTGTTCTTGCTCCACTGTCTTTTGTTTTTGTCTCCCACGCCATTCCTGCCACAGCAGATTAGCTCTGTTTCGTCTGCTGCGTGTTTTTGTCTTGTTTCTTCATGCGTTTCCTGCTGCATTTGTCATTTCCTTTAGTTTGACTCTTCCTTCACGCAATTCCTGCTGCTCCTTGTTTCCTTTCATCGTTCCTTTTCATATCAGTTCTCACGCCTACCTTTTTTATACAAAAGGATTTGGGCCTTTGTGGGCCAAATAATGTTAACTGGATCAAAAGGGCGTTGGACCCAATTTATCTTCATCTGCCGAAGCCATCCTGCCAAAGAACTGTATCCTGCGGCAAACTTGTATTTCTTTCTTTGAACCCTTCTTGTTCTTTGGTCTTCTTCGTGGGCCTTTGGGCCTTGCTCTTCATTGGGCTTTCTTCCTCATAAGCCTTAAGCATATGGATTGAGCATATGGATTGCGGCAGACTGGAACAGATTTGCAAAAATGGGCATCAACAGTGTATAAAGCATTGATAATGGTATAAGTTTTTGAAACTTCACTTTTGCAACTTTGTATACATATAAATATATTTTTACCAAAAAATATATATGAGTATATATATCGTGAGAGACGTCATGTTCTGAAGTCCACTTACCTCAAATCACCAAAACACTTTAGACCTCAACTATCCAAGCCAATGTCACTCGAACCCAATACATAAATAGATGATTTATTAAGTGCTAAGCTTTCCACTACTAATAAAATCCTCTTACTAAAATAAAATAAATAAAGCAGCCACCAAAAGCTCTTGCATTAGCTATAGAGATGATTTTGCTGTGTTAAGCCATACTTACTCTATTTATATAATCTATTCATGCTATCCCTCTAACAAAATCATATATGGACCTCTATACATCATACCTACACGTCAGATCCTAACAATGTTTTTCTAACCCAAGGCCTATCATTAGTATTTAATACTTTACCATCAGATCCGAAATAATCCACAAGCATTAGTATTTACTTACATCTCATGATAGTCTATTTAAGTTGGATGTAGGGAATTCGATCTCAATTGGGGTATTTATGTCATGTAATCTTATGACTCACCATGCTATGTACATAAATTATGACTCTTTACTCTCTACATATATATAGATGCCTATCATGCCACTTAATTAAGTCATAACGCAGAAACTTCAAGAAATCCTATACCATCAACTTAGAGATACCTTGCACCATGTAATATTGTAATATCGACTCTACTGTTTGGAGATAAACAACATGTATCTTTAACCTATGATATCACACACACAATCTATAGTCAGCTCCTTAGAAGTTACCTTGATGTCGTCTTTGTCAAGTTTGGCAATGATCCTTTTTGCCGTTGCTTTTAGCATCCATCGTCTCTCTCTACCTTTCACGTGACTGACTTAAAAGACCCAATATATATACCTCTAAAATAACACTCCAATTCAGTCTAGGAAGATTAATCCCACTCCAATTAGTACTCTTAAAAAACACTCATACTTAGGCTAGAGTTTAAGACCCACTAAAACTTAAATAAGCTTCCAAGACTTTAATTCCCAATTAAACTCAAATTAAGGTTGTTTAGATAGGCTAGAACTCTAAAAGGATTCCAATAACACTTAAACTCCTAATCCAAATAGGTTTTAATCTCTTATCCTTTTCCTTAACTGATAAGGAGACTAAAAGTTAAATATGAATAATCAACAAAATAACTCTCACGTTCCACCTTCTTTTATTAATTTTCTTTGTAGTGATTATAATATAAAATAATATCACCTTAAAAATAAATTAAATAATTCACCAATTCCACTCTAGAAGCAATTAAATTAAATTTAAGTGAGGCGGGTGTTACAAGGCGTTGAAGAAGGAATCGTGGTGAATCCCTCGAAGGGTTTGGCAACACCGGGGAAAGTAGTGGGGAGTTATCTCACCAAAGTGGTTCTCGCCGATCAAGAGAGAGATTGCGAAAGTTGGGTGAGCGGTTGTCGGTTTCTCTTGAGCAACGTAGGCATCATAGTGCGGCGATGGATGCGATGAGCCGGGGTCTACGCAGAGCGGCCCGGTCATCGTTTTCTAACGAGATTGAGCATGCGCAAATGCCAAGACGATTTAACAGACTGCCGTTCATTTCGTATAATGGTAAGGGCGACCCCATTGAACATGTAAGCCATTACATCCAGATGATGTCATTGTATAGCCAGAATGACGCGCTTATGTGCAAGATATTTCCTTCTAGTCTTGAGCCTACGACTTTGAGGTGGTTCAATGGGTTAAGAAAGGGATCAATACACATTTTCAGTGAGTTAATTCAGGAATTCGAGGCTCGATTTATGACTTGTAGTTAGGTGCTACAACCAATTGATGCGTTGTTGTCTATGAAAATGAGGGCTGAGGAAACTCTTCGGAGCTATACCAATTAATATTGGGAACAGTATAATGAAATTGGGGGAGGCAACGAGAAGGTGGCTGCCAGCACCTTTAGATTGGGGCTTCCACAAGACTTGGAGTTGCGAGACTCGTTGACCATGAGGCCCCCCAAGAGTATGCACTAGTTAATGAGGCAGATAGAAGAGTATAAAAGGTTGGAGGATGATTGGCAGCAAAGCAAAGGTAAGGCGCCTGCCACTTCACAGTATGCAAAGGATTCACATACAGGGGGCTTTCAACTGAGACCGAGGAGGGAGCTAAGAATCCAAGAGCCTAACGTTCGGCCCGGGGAGATCAATGTGGTGTTTAGAGAGCCCGTTCATAAGATTCTAGAACGGATCAAGAACGAACCATATTTCTGGTGGCCGAGCAAAACCGAAGGTGATCCGGCAAGAAGGAATCAGAGCTTATATTGCACATACCATCGAGAAAAGGGGCACACTACCGAACAATGCAGAGTATTTAAGGATCATTTGGAGCAGTTGGTAAAATCTGGGCATTTGAAGGAGTTTGTGGTGGTGTTCGAAGGCAGTGCTGCGGGGCAGACATCGAGAACTCAGGGGAGTACACTCCCACCACTATTAGGGGTGATCAAAGTCATCCATGCAGCTTCAATAAGCACAAACCTAAGTCAGAAGGGGGTTTTAAGTGTGGTCTCGGTAGAGAATTTTGAGGGTAACACTTGGCCTGGGAAGAAGCCAAGGGTGAGTCGGGGGCCGATTGAGTTTGGGGATGAAGACCTAGAAGGGACGACTCAGTCGCATGACAACGCCCTAGTAGTTATCGCTAGAATTGGTGGCTTTGTAATAAAAAGAGTGTTAGTAGATCAAGGAAGCGGGGCGAAGTGATGTACCACGATCTGTATAAGGGATTGGGGCTAAAGGTTGAAAACTTGTCTAAATACGACACTCCCTTGGTGGGATTTGATGGTAGAATGGTGATCCCAGAGGGACAAATCTCTCTACTCGTTAATACTGAAGGGAAAGAGGTGATAGTAAACTTCATTGTGGTGAACTCCTTCTCCCCATACACTGCGATTCTCGAACGGCCTTGGATCCATGCTATGGGAGCCGTACTGTCCACCTAGCATGTGAAGGTGAAGTTCCACACCGAGCAGGGGATTGTCGTTGTAAGAGGAGATCAACAGGTAACAAGACGAGTTTGGTAGCGGCTGTCAATCGGGAGATTAAACAAAAGGAATCAGTCGAGCAGGAACGGTTATAGCAATTATAGGGGTTCATGGAGGGCAGAGGTGTTGACAATGCCGAGGATCTAGTTAAGGTTAGTATACTTCCTAGGGCTTTCCACAGGTCGGGCCGGGTCGGTTTTGGACCTAACCCGGACTCGACCCGCCGAAAAAATTGGTCGAGTCGGTTTCGGGTGAGGGTGAATGTCGGTCGGGCCGGGTGGGTCACTGGAATAAAGAAAGCATCAAAATTTGAAAATAAAAAAGTCATCGATATCTGGAAAAACTCGCCGGATTTTGGAAATATTCACCGGATTCTGCATTTTTTTGGCTAAAAATTGCTGGGATTTGGCCGGATCTCCTCGAATCTAAGCTTGACCTCGCTGGATCTACTCGAATCTAAGCTTGATATTGCCGGATCTCCTCGAACTTAAGCTTGATCTTGCCGAAGTTGGCTGGATTTGTATATAACATCGGTCGGGTTGGGTGGCTTGGGTTTTGGTGAAGAAAATAGCCACTCGACCCGCCGGCATTGGGTCTTAGGTGCGAAAACTCGTAACCGACTAACAGGAGCGTCGGTTTGGGCTAAAATCGGGTGGAGATTGGGCGGTTTGGTCGGTTCGGCGGGTGTGGGTCGGGTCTGGACACCCTTAATACTTCCGTACGAGAATAGGAGTTTTCAAATAGGTGCAAGTTTGTGGCAAGAAGAGCGGGTGGATTTGTTATTGACCTTGGTATAGAATATGGACGTGTTTGCCTGGAGTCCGTATGATGTCCCCGGGGTTAACCTCGAGTTTATTACTCATAAACTAAACGTAGACCCGTTATTTCTCCCTAAGAAGCAGAAGCCGAGAAGGTCGGCTAAGCCACATGTTGAAGTCGTGAAGCAAGAAGTAGAAAGGCTGAAACAAGCTGGGGCAATTCGGGAGGTCTTTTTCCCAGAATGTTTGTCTAACATTGTAGTGGTTAAGAAGAAGAATGGCAAGTGGTGGGTTTGAGTGGACTTTACTGATCTCAATCGGGCATGTCCTAAGGATCCATTTCCAGTCTCGAAAATTGATCAGTTAGTAGATGCAACATGTGGGCACCCAAGGATTTCTAGACGCTTTCCAAGGCTATCATCAGATTGCACTAGTAGCCGAGGATCAAGAGAAGATATCCTTTATAACCCCTAAAGCCAATTACCACTATACAGTAATGCCTTTTGGCCTTAAGAATGCAGGGGAAACTTATCAAAGGATGATGACTAGGATGTTCAGGGATAAGATTGGGAGCACGGTGGAGGTATACATAAATGACTTGGTTGTGAAAAGTCAAGAGAGAGAGAGAGAATAAACTGCCCTGAAGGGAGAATAGGTAACCAAGTCACAAGCATTGATTTCGTTTCAAAGGAACTTTCCATTTTAGGATATTGGCACACCTACAATAACAAATAAGCTGTGAGCCCAATATAGGAGTTAGCCCATTAACCAAAATTTGGTCTGCACAAAGTTATTATTACTATTTATGAATAACTAAGTTTAATTCTGTTTTAAAAATATTTTAACTTCCATAATTTTTAAGGTTGTCCATCCCAACCATGACCCGACTAACCCGTCCAACCCAAAGCCACCTGAACCAAAACTGTCCGATTGAAGGAGAGAGGCGGTTGGCGGTGGGTCTCAGAGTTCCACAACCGATGCTGATAGGTCGAATGGCAAGTCTCCTTCTCCAAAACCCGAGCCATCGATCCAACTAACTAAGCCTTGAAAAAGGCCAGATCTACCTAGATTTGACAAAAACATAGTGGTTTTCGCTTAGATCCATTAAAGATCTTGTGATTTTTGGTGAAAATCTCATCGTTTTTGCTAAGATTCGACTTTGATATAGTGGGTTTTGCTTAAATATGGCTTAGATTCAGTGTTTTTTTTTTTTTTTTTTGGGTTAGATTCGGTGAAAAATACACATCGCCACCAAAAGGAACCTCCAACAGCATCTTCATCGGCCTCGTTCAATTTGACTGTTGACCAACCGAGTCCGATCTGACTTGATAGTTGGTTTTCATGGTCGGTGGTGGGTCTTCTTGCCAGAAACCCGATTCCATCAGGTCGATTACGGGTTGGTAAATAAGGGTATCCACATCTCTTGAGTATCTGACTATTCCCTTGGGCATGTGCGGTCCCTTTGTCCCACACACACAGGGTTATTACAAGGAAGAATCCCTTAGGTGGCCCCAAGGTGCTGTCAAGGAGAAAGTATCTTATAAGACACTTTCCTCACATTAGCACGCTTATTTGGTTGGACTATCCAATAAAAATAGGACACACTTTTCTTGTCCTCCATTTTCATTTTAGAAATCAAATTTTATAAAAACTCTCTTTCTCTCTCTCTTGGTCGTCGTCTCATTTTTTAAAACTTTTTTGTGGTAAAAAAATAATAAAATTAAGACATTATTGGTTTAATTGTTTGTTGTGAGCTTTATCGTACACAAGTCAAACTCAATTGGCAATATATAATGGACATTATTAAAGTTTTTTTCATTAAAAAAAATCATCAATTTTTTTAACATATTTGGATAACGCCATTCAAAAATATATATTTAATATCATTTAGATACAATGGCTTTAAGGAAATAATTTAGACCTTTACATAATTACATGCAAATGAATTGAAAAATAAATGGTTGGAGCATTCTGTAATGAGTAAAAAATTTTAAATATCAAATAACAAAATACATGCCTAGATAATTTGGTCACACTAGAGTTAAAAACATATATTTAAAATTATAGACATGTATGAGAAACATTCATAAGTGTGAAAAGAGTGAAGACAAAGTATACAATGAGATTAGCAAAAATTATGAGTGCTTGGCCCCATTTTTTAACAATTCATGTACAAAATAAACAGCTTTTCAAAATAAATTATGATATTTCCTAGAGTGTGTGTTGCTTAACAATGATATGATATTCTTAAAAGAAACCATGTATAAATAAGAAAACAATCAAATTTTAATGTATATTTTCAAATTGAAATAGAGTGCCAACCACAATTGATATTAGATTATAAAATTAGTTTTCAAGATTATAAATTTCTTATATATTTTTATTCTTTGTCAAATTAGTTATCCAATAAGGCATTTGTAATTTTGTTTTATATTTTGAGATGTTTATATTGTGTAGAAATGAAACTTGTGTGTTTGTTTTAATTATCTTTTGTGCTTTTTTTTTTGTTGGTTAGTAATGTTGGAATTTGTAAAATTTTAAACTTATTGAAAAAGTATTAGTTTGTTTAGTTGAGCTCATTCCTGATATGAATGATGAATTCAAAGTAATGCATTTTATATTAATTAATTTGTTACATTACTTTCCAAATGGAAAATACTTTTTTTTTTTCCTTAAAAAAATTTCATGTGAAAAATACGGGTCGACTTGACCCGACCTGAAACCTGATTGATCTGACCCATTCCTAACCCACTTAAAATGACCTGTTTTGAACCAAACCCATTTGACCTGCAAGTGGATTGACCCAAACTATCCAAAAAGTTGTTTAAATTCTTGTATCATCTTTGTCGAAGCAAAAAAGCCCTACATAAAAAAAAATTGTCATAATCTTAGAAAAAGAGATAAACAAAACCATCTATCTTATCCATAAAAACATACATACTCAACTGGGGTGGGCATACCCACTATCAAAATATCATAATTTTCACAATAACTCAATCAATAATATGATATTCAAAAAATTTCCTTGAAACTTTTATCACAAATGAAAATAAATATAATAAAGGTTAGATATATTGTAGGAAAGTGCCTCCAGATAGCACTCCCACCTCAATATTGATTGTGAAAAAATTATGACTATAAAAAGATCTCCAAGAATTAAACGATAGGAATGAAGCAAACACAAAATCAGAAAATAAACAAACACACAAACAAAAGAACACCAATGATTTATGTAGTTCGGCTTTTGGCCTAAATCCACGGGCAACAACGAAGAAATTCCACTAATCAAAATATGGAGATATACAAATTGGTGTTTCAATATTCTCACACACACCCAATCCCTAATACACCCAATAGCTCTCTTACAAATACAAAGAATAGAGAAAACCTTGCACCCTATTCTAAACTAGAGAACTCTCACAAAAATGCACCAGCCAATCTCTCTATTTCACTCTCTATTTTTTCTCTATAATTGGCGAAGCACCTCTATCCTATTTATACTAAGTTAGGCCGGCTAATAGTGATTGCTTGCACCAAAATTGCTATGAAAAGCTAGTCCTAAAACAATTAGGAAACAGTGTTGCACATGAAATAGGAAATCAAGACTTGTATGGAAATAGTGTTGGCAATGAAATAGACTTCAAGTATTGTACGGCACACCAAAACAATCATAGCTTAAGTTGAATTCAAGCCACCGACTTCACAAGATATCATAATCCTATATTTGTTTTTTAAGATTCAAATCATCTAATTGAGAACGAAGGTCTTGCTAAAATTTAGAAATTCAAAAACAAATGAAATTTCTTAAAGTGAATGAGAAATGAATTTCCACAATCTTATAAACTTAGTGTTGATGCAATATGACCTTTAAAATATCAAAAGATAATGCTCCAATAACATAGACCTCAAATAAAAGCATCAATTCACGTTTGACCAAAGGGTAATTCTACCGGGGTAAGATTCAACCTGCCATGTCAGATTATCAAAACATCACATTTGACGGTTTCATCTTTACAGTGTGCAGTATTAAATCACATATGACTGCACTTTTGTCACATTCGAATGTTCCTTTTTTTTTTCCTCACAATTGATACTTACATTGTAACATTAGGCAATACCAATATTACATTTGACTGTACTTCTGTCACATTCGGTGGTACCTTTTTTTTTCTCACATTTGACGGTTCTATTGTCATATTGGGCAACACCAACATCACATGTGACTGTACTTTTGTTACATTCAATGGTTTCTTAATTTTTTTTTCTCAGTTTGACTTATCTATTGTCACATTAGACAATACCAACATTAGTTTTAACCGCACTTTTGTCACATTCAGTAGTACATTTATTTTTTTTTTCTCACATTTGACAGTTCCATCGTCATATTGGGTAGTACCAATATCACATATAACCTTATTTTTGTCACATTCGGTGGATTCATTATTTTTTACTCACATTTTCCAGTTCTATGATCACATTGGGCAGTGCCAACATTATATATGACCGTTATTTTTGTCATATTCGATAGTTCCATTATTTTTTATTCATATTTGACAATTCCATGGTTATATTAGGCAGTACCAACATCACATATGACTGTACTTTTGTCACATTCTGTGGTTCCCTTATTTTTTTACTTATATTTAACAATTTCATTGTCACATTAAGTAGTACTAACATCACATATGACTGTACTTTTATCACATTTGGCAGTTCACATTTTTTTCTTCACATTTAACGATTCTATCGTCACATTAAACAGTACCAACATCACAACTAATAGTATTTTTGTCATATTTAGTGGTTTCCTTATTTTTATTTTTACTCACATTTGATAGCTCCATCGTTATATTAATCAGTACCAACATTATATATGACCGTACTTTTGTCATATTCGGTGATCTATTAGTTTTTACTCACATTTGACAATTCCATAGTCACATTGGACATTCCCAACATCGCATATGACCCTACTTTTGTCACATTCGGTGGTTCCATTATTTTTTTCTCACATTTGATTATTCCATTGTCAAATCAAGAAGTACCAACATCACAATTGATTGCAATTTTTCACATTCAGTGGTTCTTTTATTTTTTTACTCACATTTGACAGTTTTATTGTCACATTATTTAATACTAACATCACATATGACCACACTTTTGTCACATTAGGTGGATCCATTATTTTGTACTCACATTTGATAGTTCCATAGTCACATTAGGCAGTACCTTTAGAACCTAAAAAAGGACTGTATACCCTAAAACCTAAAAAATGATGGAAATGCCCACAAAACCTAAAATAATGACCGAAATGCCCTTATAACCTAAAAAATGATTGTAATGCCATTGAAACCTAAAAAATGACCAAAAAGCCCATATAACCTAAAAAATTGATTGTAATACCCTTAAAACTTAAAAAATGATTGCAATGCCCCTGAAACCTAAAAAATGACCAAAAATACCCCCTAAAATTTAAAATGACCAAAATACCCCCTCGAAACCCTCTAAAATTACTAGAATACCCATAGAACCTAAAAAATAACTGAATGACCTTAAAACCTAAAAAATGATTGAAATAACTTTGAAATCTAGAAAATGACTGAAATGGCCCTATAACTTAAAAATGACTTTAATACGCTTAGAACCTTAAAAAATGACCGTAGTGCTCCCAAAACTTAAAAAATGGCCGAAATACTCCAAAACCTCCAAAATGACTTAAAAATCATCCATGAATTTCACAAGAATTTATTCATGACAAAGCTTACTGGTTTATTAATTGCCTACTCTATTATTGTAAAATTGTAATATGTGGAGTAATTCTAGAGCTTTTTTTTTTTTTTTTTTTTTTGTGAGGTAACAGATAGAATTTTAGAGCTCTTTCTAAATGTCAAAGCAATGGTAATCATGAGTTCACAGTTATAAAGAACTTTTTTTTTTCATAATAACATGTTGGATATCAAGAGTCGAGAAATCACCGTTGATAGGTTAGAGGAACCTTTTTTTGTGACCTAAAGTTAAGAAAGCACCATATGACAATAAAAATGTTATATGACCACTTTATTTGCTTTTCCCAGACCTAAAAGTCTTAGTGGAACTTATAAGATTTTCTTTTGTCATTAAGTTGTGTTTTGTTGTATATTTATTGAAATTTAAAGATGATAAGATATACACGCACACAGTGGGAGGTTTTTCTTGACTTATGTATTTAGTACCACAACTAAGTGCCCCAGATAAAAATTAATGGTTCCAGCCCTGTGTATGTTCTTTATATTTTATTAGACCATGTTTGTTATGGACTGTTCTTACTCACCTTTGAGTCCCAATACATGTGAATTCACTATCCTTTATAATTTAAAATAGAAAAGAAAAAAAGAAAAAGAAATAAGAAGTCACAATCTTGGTTGTATATCTGATTCATCGCGCAGGTTACTGGTTACTAGTAATTCATTGAAATTGTGGTGTAACAGGAGAGTCAATTTTACAAAAATGACCATACGAAAAAAATTATTTACGGGTGTCAAATGGGTGGGTTTGGGGTGGGCATCATTGAGTTTGGTACATAAAACTCATGTATTAATTTATAGGTTTTAGGGGTATTATGGTAAGTTTTTAGGTTTCAGGGGTATTTCGGTTATTTTTTAGGTTTATGAGGTGTTTTGGTCAATTTTTAGTTTAGGGGGGGTATTTCGATCATTATAAAGGTTTCAGGGGTATTTCGTCATTTTTTTATGTTTAGGGGGTATTTTGGTCATTTTTTAGGTTTTGGGGATATTTCGGTCATTTTTTATGTTTAGGGGGTATTTTGGTCATTTTCTAGGTTTCGAGGGTATTTCGGTTATTTGTTTGGTTTAGTTTGGTCATTTTTTAGGTTTGGGGGGGGGGGGGTATTTCAGTCATTTTCTTAAGGTTTCAGAGATATTTTTGGTCATTGTTATTTTTCGGGAGTGTTTTGGTCATTTTTTAGGTTTCAGGGATATTTCAGTCATTTTTAAGTTTCAAGAGTATTTCAGTCATTTTATAGGTTTGGGAGGGTATTTTGGTAATTTTTTTTAGGTTTGATGGGTGTTTTGGTCCTTTTAGTGGTTTTGGGTATTTTAAAGTTGGGTGATTTGTAGAAATAATACTTATGTCATAATTGGATACCAAATAAACATTAATGTTAATTGAGTTTAATTGGATTAATACCCATTTAACCCAATTAATAATTGGGTGGGTTTGAATCTTTCAAAGGTACTAAAGATGGATTGATAAAATTTTGCTGAGTCATTTAGATTTAGTAGTAGTTACAGTAATTTTAAGTGGAATTGTTTTGTCTCCTTTTATGCTTTCTAGCTACTTTTCATGGGAAAAAAAAAACATTTTGTATAGTATGTGCATAAAAAGTAGAAAATATTGGAGGCAAATCATGGCAACCAAAAGTGAAAACATACATATTCTTTAACAAATTATTGGCATCGGAATGAATGTCAAGGCTTGCAAATATGATTACTCTTCTGGAGCTTCATTTTTTCGTCCTCAATCTTCCAATAAGTACATTCTTTAGCTTTTTTATTCTATTTTTCTGGGGTGTGGTCTTTATATGTGGATTTCATGTCTGTGTGGCTGTTACTTGTTGTTGAGATTCAAAAATCATAATATAAGGCCCAAAGATTTGAAGCCCAAATCCATGAAGGAGTAGGTTTTAGAGCCCATGAAACAAAGGCCCAGCCTGCCAAGACCAGAAGACAAAAAAAGAGGAAAAAGAAACTGGGCCGGGATCCCAGAGACCGTCAAGAGCCAGGGATCCCTGGGGCGCGCAACACAGTCAGAGTGGGATTGAGACAGCTCGAAAAGGGGGAATCAAAAAGCACAAGAAACGAAGGATAGATATGTCATCCTAAAGTGTTCAGTGATGCAACAAAAAACCAGAGAGCTTGGAAAGCAACAGCTCGTGAGAAAACGGATAGTACTTCGGAAAACCCAAAAAGATGAAGCATAACGGGAACTACCAGGGAAGACCTTCGACTTGGCAAGGAAGGATTCGGCTCACTTTGGGAAAAATGACAAAGGGTAAAGGCATGGAAGTATTGAAAGAAGAGAGATTGAAGGTCGGCTACCTAAGAGCACCATCGAATGGAAAGTCAGCGAAGGACTTTCTGGGAAACAGAACCAAAAGAAGAAAATTATAAGGAATGAGGAAAGAACCTACCATCTGAGTAACGGGCACAGCACGAACTTTGATGCCTAGGGGAGCAAAAGAGAGAAACTGGTGGTACCCTAGAATCCTACCATGACGCTATAAAAGGGGTAGGCAGCCAACATCTTGGTATCTTCTTCATTACATAATAGTTATAACATAAATGTTTGAGGGGTCTTGTGAACTTCATTGGATATAATTTGCTAGAATATTTTTTAATAAAATTTTTGAAGCTACTCTTGTATTTTGGTCCTCTGCCTAGACGCATTAATGATGTATATGATGGATACAATGAGTTCGTTGTGAACTTCATAGGAAGGAAACTATATGATAGACTTTTTTTTGGTTGGGGTGGCAGGGTTTGATGATAATCATTAGCTTATATACAGTTTTTTTTTTTTTTTTTTAATCTCTTTAATTTTCTTTTTTCCATCCAAATCATCATCATCAAAGATTATATTATATATTATGGATTGGAAATTTGGTATTGGTTTCTTTGTAGGTATGAATATTTTAGAAAACAATACAAAGAAAGAGAGTTTGAAACGACAATTGTTAGCATAGTTTATGCAGTCATATTGGCATGGAGGTCTTATACAAGTTCAAAACAGCAAGATGAAAATACTACTAAGGCACTTGAAACCTCCCAGAAATTGGATGAGAGGACTTTAAAAATACTTGAAGTGTGTAAAAGACTGGAGGCTAGGTCGTCAACTAAGCATTCTTCTTTCTTTGGCGACTTGCCTCTGCCTTTTTGTGGGACAAGACTAAGAAGGGCAAGGCTAGTGGGAGTGAGTCTGGGAAGGGTGAAGATGACAGAATGTAGAGCCCTTTGTGATTTTTTTGATAAATTCTGGATTTTGTAACTTTGTTTTGGTTTTGTGATTTTTTTTTTTTATCTGATTCTTTTTTTTTTTTTTTTTTTTTTTGTGATTCTTTCTAAAACCAAAACAAAACAAAGTTACAAAATCCAGAATTTACCAAACAAATCACAAAGAGCTCTACATTCTGTTATCTTCACCCATCCCAGACTCACTCCCACCAGCCTTGCCCTTCCCAATCTTGTCCCACAAAAAGGCAGAGGCAAATCATCCAAAGAAAGAAGAATGCTTAATTGATGACGTAGCCTCTAGTCTTTCACTCACTTCAAGTATTTTTAAAGTCCCTATACTTAAAGTATAGGGTATAGGGTAATTACCAATATAGTTAAAGTATAGTTGTACTATACTTTAAGTATAGGGTAATGACCCTATACTTAATTACCAATATACTTAAAGTATAGTTGTACTATACTTAAAGTATATTGGTAATTACCCTATACTTTAACTATATTGGTAATTGTATAGGGTAATTACCAATATACTTAAAGTATCAAGTGTCTGAGCAGTATTTTCATTAGCTGTTTTGAACTTCTATAAGACCTCCATGCCAATCAGTTTAATTTTGCTACTCAAAGTACTAAAGAAGTTTTACGAACAACAAATTTTGAACAAATTAATCTTCTGCATCACAAATGTAGAGACAACATTACCTTTTGGTTACACAAACGTAGAGAAGCATTAGCTTTTTTGTTACACTAACGTACGTAATAAAATTATTCATCACAAATGCAAGAGGTTTGAGTTTGGACAGCATACAGGATTCCAAACAAAGCAAAAAATAAATCAAATGTTCAATATATATAAATATATAATATCATGTAATATAGCACCACCAGTAAGGCAATTAAAGTAAGGAGAAAAAAGGAACAAAGAAAAAGCTCATACCATCCTCCTTCATATCCGCCACAAGATCCCTACGGTTGTGCAGTTGCTGGCTTTACTGGACAGTGCACAGGTAGTGGCCGATGCACCGCCAGTAGAGGTACCATTGCTGGACAGTGCACAATAAGTGGCCGGCGCACCTGAATCCGCTTCAGTAGAATGCTCATTCTGCTACCTGTAACAAACCAAAGTCACAACATTATTACATTACAGCTTATATAAAAAATAAAAAATAAAAAATACTTGAAGTGTGTAAAAGACTGGAGGCTAGGTCGTCAACGAAGCATTCTTCTATCTTTGGCGACTTGCCTTTGCCTTTTTGTGGAACAAGACTGAGAAGGGCAAGGCTAGTGGGAGTGAGTCTGGGAAGGGTGAAGATGATAGAATGTAGAGCTCTTTGTGATTTTTTTGATAAATTCTGGATTTTGTAACTTTGTTTTGGTTTTGTGATTTTTTTTTTATCAGATTCTTTTTTTTTTTTTTTTTTTTTTTTTTTGTGATTCTTTCTAAAACCAAAACAAAACAAAGTTACAAAATCCAGAATTTATCGAACAAATCACAAAGAGCTCTACATTCTGTCATCTTCACTCATCCCAGACTCACCCCTACCAGCCATGCCCTTCTCAGTCTTGTCCCACCAAAAGGCAGTGGCAATTCGTCCAAAGAAAGAAGAATGCTTAGTTGATGACCTAGCCTCTAGTCTTTCACACACTTCAAGTATTTTTAAAGTCCCTATACTTTAAGTATAGGGTAATTACCAATATACTTAAAGTATAGTTGTACTCTACTTAAAGTATAGGGCAATTAACCTATACTTAATTACCAATATACTTAAAGTATAGTTGTACTATACTTAAAGTATATTGGTAATTACCCTATACTTTAAGTATATTGGTAATTGTATAGGGTAATTACCAATATACTTAAAGTATCAAGTGTCTGAGCAGTATTTTCATTTGCTGTTTTGAACTTCTATAAGACCTCCATGCCAATAAGTTTAACTTTGCTGCTCAAAGTACTAAAGAAGTTTTGGGAACAGCAAATTTTGAACAAATTAATCTTCTGCATCACTAATGTAGAGACAACATTACCTTTTAGTTACACAAATGTAGAGAAGCATTAGCTTTTTGGTTACACTAACTTACGTAATAAAATTATTCATCACAAATGCAAGAGGTCTGAGTTTGGACAGCATACATGATTCCAAACAAAACAAAAAATAAATCAAATGTTCAATATATAAAAATATATAATATCATGTAATATAGCACCACCAGTAAGAGAATTAAAGTAAGGAGAAAAAAGGAACAAAGAAAAAGCTCATACCATCCTCCTTCATATCCGCCACCAGATCCCTTCGGTTGTGCAGTTGCTGGCTTTACTGGACAGCGCACAGGTAATGGCCGATGCACTGCCGGTAGAGTTACCATTGCTGGACAGTGCACAATAAGTGGCCGGCGCACCTAAATCCGCTTCAGTAGAATGCTCCTTCTGCTACATGTAACAAACCAAAGTCACAACATTATTACATTACAGCTTATATAAAAAATAAAAAATAAAAAATACTTTAAATGTGTAAAAGACTGGAGGCTAGGTCGTCAACTAAGCATTCTTCTATCTTTGGCGACTTGCCTTTGCTTTTTTGTGGAACAAGACTGAGAAGGGTAAGGCTAGTGGGAGTGAGTCTGGGAAGGGTGAAGATGATAGAACGTAGAGCTCTTTGTGATTTTTTTGATAAATTCTGGATTTTGTAACTTTGTTTTGGTTTTGTGATTTTTTTTTATCTGATTTTTTTTTTTTTTTTTGTGATTCTTTCTAAAACCAAAACAAAACAAAGTTACAAAATCCAGAATTTATCAAACAAATCACAAAGAGCTCTACATTCTGTCATCTTCACCCATCCCAGACTCACCCCTACTAGTCTTGCCCTTCTCAGTCTTGTCCCACCAAAAGGCAGAGGCAATTCGTCCAAAGAAAGAAGAATGCTTAGTTGATTACCTAGCCTCTAGTTTTTCACACACTTCAAGTATTTTTAAAGTCCCTATACTTTAAGTATAGGGTATAGGGTAATTTCCAATATACTTAAAGTATAGTTGTACTATACTTAAAGTATAGGGCAATTACCCTATACTTAATTACCAATATTCTTAAAATATTGTTGTACTATACTTAAAGTATATTGGTAATTACCCTATACTTTAAGTATATTGGTAATTGTATAGGGTAATTACCAATATACTTAAAGTATCAAGTGCCTGAGTAGTATTTTCATTAGCTATTTTGAACTTCTATAAGACCTCCATGCCAATCAGTTTAACTTTGTTGCACAAAGTACTAAAGATGTTTTGTGAACAACAAATTTTGAACAAATTAATCTTCGGCATCACTAATGTAGAGACAAGATTACCTTTTGGTTACACAAATGTAGAGAAGCATTAGCTTTTTGGTTACACTAATGTACGTAATAAAATTATTCATCACAAATGCAAAAGGTCTGAGTTTGTACAGCATACAGGATTCCAAACAAAGCAAAAAATAAATCAAATGTTCAATATATATAATATCATGTAATATAGCACCACCAGTAAGGGAATTAAAGTAAGGAGAAAAAAGGAACTAAGAAAAAGCTCATACCATCCTCCTTCATATCCGCCACCAGATCCCTCCGGTTGTACAGTTGTTGGCTTTAATGGACAGCGCACAGGTAGTGGCCGATGCACCGCCGGTAGAGGTACTGTTATGAGACTGTGCACAATAAATGGCCAGCGCACCTGAAGCCGCTTCAGTAGAATGCTCATTCTGCTACCTGTAACAAACCAAAGTTACAACATTATTACATTACCGCTTATATAAAAAATAAAAAATAAAAAATACTTGAAGTGTGTAAAAGACTGGAGGCTAGTTCGTCAACTAAGCATTCTTCTTTCTTTGGACGACTTGCCTCTGCCTTTTTGTGGAACAAGACTGAGAAGGGCAAGGCTAGTGGGGGTGAGTCTGGGAAGGGTGAAGATGATAGAATGTAGAGCTCTTTGTGATTTTTTTGATAAATTCTGGATTTTGTAACTTTGTTTTGGTTTTGTGATTTTTTTTTTTATCTGATACTTTTTTTTTTTTTTGTGATTCATTCTAAATCCAAGACAAAACAAAGTTACAAAATGCAGAATTTATCAAACACATCACATAGAGCTCTACATTCTGTCATCTTCACCCATCTCGGACTCACCCCCACCAGCCTTGCCCTTTTCAGTCTTGTCCCACCAAAAGGCAGGGGCAAATCGACCAAAAAAAGAAGAATACTTAGTTGATGACCTAGCCTTTAGTCTTTCACACACTTCAAGTATTTTTAAAGTCCCTATACTTTAAGTATAGGGTATAGGGTAATTACCAATATATTTAAAGTATAGTTGTACTATACTTAAAGTATATTGGTAATTACCCTATACTTTAAGTATAGGGTGAATAGGGTAATTACCAATATACTTAAAGTATAGTTGTACTATACTTAAAGTATATTGGTAATTACCCTATACTTTAAGTATATTGGTAATTGTATAGGGTAATTACCAATATACTTAAAGTATCAAGTGCCTGAGTAGTATTTTCATTAGTTGTTTTGAACTTCTATAAGACTTCCATGCCAATCAGTTTAACTTTGCTGTTCGAAGTACTAAAGAAGTTTTGTGAACAGCAAATTTTGAACAAATTAATCTTCTGCATCACTAATGTAGAGACAACATTACCTTTTGGTTACACAAATGTAGAGAAGCATTAGCTTTTTGGTTACACTAACGTACGTAATAAAATTATTCATCACAAATGCAAAAAGTCTGAGTTTGGATAGCATACAGGATTCCAAACAAAGCAAAAAATAAATCAAATGTTCAATATATATAAATATATAATATCATGTAATATAGCACCACCAGTAAGGGAATTAAAGTCAGGAGAAAAAATGAACAAAGAAAAAGCTCATACCATCCTCCTTCGTATCCGCCACCAGATCCCTTCGGTTGTGCAGTTGCTGGCTTTACTGGACAGCGCACGGGTAGTGGCCGATGCACCGCCGGTAAAGGTACTATTGCTGGACAGTGCACAATAAGTGGCCGGCGCACCTGAAGCCGCTTCAGTAGAATGCTCATTTTGCTACCTGTAACAAACCAAAATCACAACATTATTACATTACAGCTTATATAAAAAATAAAAAATAAAAAATACTTGAAGTGTGTAAAAGACTAGAGGCTAGGTCGTCAACTAAGCATTCTTCTTTCTTTGGACGACTTGCCTTTGCCTTTTTGTGGAACAAGACTGAGAAGGGCAAGGCTAGTGGGAGTGAGTCTGGGAAGGGTGAAGATGATAGAATGTAGAGCTCTTTGTGATTTTTTTGATAAATTCTGGATTTTGTAACTTTGTTTTGTTTTGGTTTTGTGATTTTTTCTAAAACCAAAACAAAACAAAGTTACAAAATCCAAAATTTATCAAACAAATCACAAAGAGCTCTACATTCTGTCATCTTCACCCATCCTAGACTCAGCCCTACAAGCCTTGCCCTTCTCAATCTTGTCCCACCAAAAGGTTGAGGCAATTCTTCCAAAGAAAGAAGAATGCTTAGTTGATGACCTAGCCTCTAGTCTTTCACACACTTCAAGCATTTTTAAAGTCGCTACACTTTAAGTATAGGGTATTGGGTAATTACCAATATACTATGTAGTTGTACTATACTTAAAGTATAGGACAATTACCCTATACTTAATTACCAATATACTTAAAGTATAGTTGTACTTTACTTAAAGTATAGTTGTACTTTACTTAAAGTATATTGGTAATTACCCTATACTTTAAGTATATTGGTAATTGTATAGGGTAATTACCAATATACTTAAAGTATCAACTGCCGGAGTAGTATTTTCATTAGTTGTTTTGAACGTCTATAAGACCTCCATGCCAATCAGTTTAACTTTGCTGCTCAAAGTACTAAAGAAGTTTTGTGAACAGCAAATTTTGAACAAATTAATCTTCTGCATCACTAATGTAGACACAACATTATCTTTTGGTTACACAAATGTAGAGAAGCATTAGGTTTTTGGTTACAGTAATGTACGTAAGAAAATTATTCATCACAAATGCAAAATGTCTGAGTTTGTACAGAATACAGGATTCCAAACAAAGCAAAAAATAAATCAAATGTTTAATATATATAATATCATGTAATATAGCACCACCAGTAAGGGAATTAAATAAGGAGAAAAAAGGAACTAAGAAAATGCTAATACCATCCTCCTTTATATCCGCCATCGGATCCCTCCGGTTGTATAGTTGTCGGCTTTAATGGACAGCGCATAGGTAGTGACCGATGCACCGCCGGCAGAGGTACCATTGCTAGACCGTGCACAAAAAATAGCCAGCGCACCTGAAGCCGCTTCAGTAGAATTCTCATTTGCTACCTGTAACAAAACAAAGTCACAATATTATTACATTACAACTTATATAATATAAAAAATAAAAAACACTTGAAGTGTGTAAAAGACTGGAGGCTAAATCGTCAACTAAGCATTCTTCTTTCTTTGGACGACTTGCCTCTACCTCTTTGTGGAACAAGACTGAGAAAGGCAAGGGTAGTGGGGGTGAGTCTAGGAAGGGTGAAGATGATAGAATGTAGAGCTCTTTGTGATTTTTTTGATAAATTCTGGATTTTGTAACTTTGTTTTGGTTTTGTGATTTTTTTTTTTTTTTTTTTTTTTTTTTTTTGTGATTCTTTCTAGAACCAAAACAAAACAAAGTTACAAAATCCAGAATTTATCAAACAAATCACATAGAGCTCTACATTCTGTCATCTTCACCCATCCCGGACTCACCCCCACCAGCCTTGCCCTTCTCAGTCTTGTCCCACCAAAAGGCAGAGGTAAATTGTCCAAAGAAAGAAGAATGCTTAGTTGATGACCTAGCCTCTCGTCTTTCACACACTTCAAGTATTTTTAAAGTCTCAATACTTTAAGTATAGGGTATAGGGTAATTACCAATATAGTTAAAGTATAGTTGTACTATACTTAAAGTATATTGGTAATTACCCTATACTTTAAGTATAGGTTGTATAGGGTAATTACCAATATACTTAAAGTGTAGTTGTACTATACTTAAAGTATATTGGTAATTACCAATATACTTAAAGTATCAAGTGCCTGAGTAGTATTTTCATTAGTTGTTTTGAACTTCTGTAAGACCTCCATGCCAATCAGTTTAACTTTGTTGCTCAAAGTACTAAAGAAGTTTTGTGAACGGCAAATTTTGAACAAATTAATCTTCTGCATCACTAATGTAGAGACAACATTACCTTTTGGTTACACAAATGTAGAGAAGCATTAGCTTTTTAGTTAAACTAACGTACGTAATAAAATTATTCATCACAAATGCAAAAGGTCTTAGTTTGGACAGCATACAGGATTCCAAACAAAGCAAAAAATAAATCAAATGTTCAATATATATAAATATATAATATCATGTAATATAGCACCACCAGTAAGGGAATTAAAGAAAGGAGAAAAAAGGAACAAAGAAAAAGCTCATACCATCCTCCTTCATATCCGCCAGCAGATCCCTCTTGTTGTGCAGTTGCTGGCTTTACTGGACATCGCACAGGTAGTGGCCGATGCACCGCCGGTAGAGGTACCATTGCTGGACAGTGCGCAATAAGTGGCCGGCGCACCTGAAGCCGCTTCAGTAGAATGCTCATTCTGCTACCTGTAACAAACCAAAATCATAACATTATTACATTACAGCTTATACAAAAAATAAAAAATACTTGAAGTGTGTAAAAGACTGGAGGCTAGGTCGTCAACTAAGCATTCTTCTTTCTTTGGGCGACTTGCCTCTGCCTTTTTGTGGAACAAGACTGAGAAAGGCAAGGGTAGTGGGGGTGAGTCTAGGAAGGGTGAAGATGATAGAATGTAGAGCTCTTTGTGATTTTTTTGATAAATTCTGGATTTTGTAACTTTGTTTTGGTTTTGTGATTTTTTTTTTATATGATTTTTTTTTTCTTGTGATTCTTTCTAAAACCAAAACAAAACAAAGTTACAAAATCTAGAATTTATCAAACAAATCACATAGAGCTCTACATTCTGTCATTTTCACCCATCCTGGACTCACCCCCACCAGCCTTGCCCTTCTCAGTCTTGTCCCACCAAAAGGCAGAGGCAAATCGTCAAAAGAAAGAAGAATGCTTAGTTGATGACCTAGCCTCTAGTCTTTCACACACTTCAAGTATTTTTAAAGTCTCGATACTTTAAGTATAGGGTATAGGGTAATTACCAATATAGTTAAAGTATAGTTGTACTATACTTAAAGTATATTGGTAATTACCCTATACTTTAAGTATAGGGTGTATAGGGTAATTACCAATATACTTAAAGTGTAGTTGTACTATACTTAAAGTATATTGGTAATTACCCTTTACTTTAAGTATATTGGTAATTGTATATGGTAATAACCAATATACTTAAAAGTATCAAGTGCCTGAGTAGTATTTTCATTAGTTGTTTTGAACTTCTGTAAGACCTCCATGCCAATCAGTTTAACTTTGCTGCTCAAAGTACTAAAGAAGTTTTGTGAACGGTAAATTTTGAACAAATTAATCTTCTGCATCACTAATGTAGAGACAACATTACCTTTTGGTTACACAAATGTAGAGAAGCATTAGCTTTTTAGTTAAACTAACGTACGTAATAAAATTATTCATCACAAATGCAACAGGTCTGAGTTTGGACAGCATATAGGATTCCAAACAAAGCAAAAAATAAATCAAATGTTCAATATATATAAATATATAATATCATGTAATATAGCACCACCAGTAAGGGAATTAAAGAAAGGAGAAAAAAGGAACAAAGAAAAAGCTCATACCATCCTCCTTCATATCCGCCAGCAGATCCCTCTGGTTGTGTAGTTGCTGGCTTTACTGGACATCGCACAGGTAGTGGCCGATGCACCGCCAGTAGAGGTACCATTGCTGGACAGTGCGCAATAAGTGGCCGGCGCTCCTGAAGCCGCTTCAGTAGAATGCTCATTCTGCTACCTGTAACAAACCAAAATCATAACATTATTACATTACAGCTTATACAAAAAATAAAAAATACTTGAAGTGTGTAAAAGACTGGAGGCTAGGTCGTCGACTAAGCATTCTTCTTTCTTTGGGCGACTTCCCTCTGCCTTTTTGTGGAACAAGACTGAGAAGGGCAAGGGTAGTGGGGGTGAGTCTAGGAAGGGTGAAGATGATAGAATGTAGAGCTCTTTGTGATTTTTTTGATAAATCCTGGATTTTGTAACTTTGTTTTGGTTTTGTGATTTTTTTTTTATATGATTTTTTTTTTCTTGTGATTCTTTCTAAAACCAAAACAAAACAAAGTTACAAAATCTAGAATTTATCAAACAAATCACATAGAGCTCTACATTCTGTCATCGTCACCCATCCTGGACTCACCCCCACCAGCCTTGCCCTTCTCAGTCTTGTCCCACCAAAAGGCAGAGGCAAATCGTCCAAAGAAAGAAGAATGCTTAGTTGATGACCTAGCCTCTAGTCTTTCACACACTTCAAGTATTTTTAAAGTCTCAATACTTTAAGTATAGGGTATAGGGTAATTACCAATATAGTTAAAGTATAGTTGTACTATACTTAAAGTATATTGGTAATTACCCTATACTTTAAGTATAGGGTGTATAGGGTAATTACCAATATACTTAAAGTGTAGTTGTACTATACTTAAAGTATATTGGTAATTACCCTTTACTTTAAGTATATTGGTAATTGTATATGGTAATAATCAATATACTTAAAGTATCAAGTGCCTGAGTAGTATTTTCATTAGCTGTTTTGAACTTTTGTAAGACCTCCATGCCAATCAGTTTAACTTTGCTGCTCAAAGTACTAAAGAAGTTTTGTGAACGGCAAATTTTGAACAAATTAATCTTCTGCATCACTAATGTAGAGACAACATTACCTTTTGGTTACACAAATGTAGAGAAGCATTAGCTTTTTAGTTAAACTAACGTACGTAATAAAATTATTCATCACAAATGCAAAAGGTCTGAGTTTGGACAGCATACAGGATTCCAAACAAAGCAAAAAATAAATCAAATGTTCAATATATATAAATATATAATATCATGTAATATAGCACCACCAGTAAGGGAATTAAAGAAAGGAGAAAAAAGGAACAAAGAAAAAGCTCATACCATCCTCCTTCATATCCGCCAGCAGATCCCTCCGGTTGTGCAGTTGCTGGCTTTACTGGACAGCGCACAGGTAATGGCCGATGCACCGCCGGTAGAGGTACCATTGCTGGACAGTGCACAATAAGTGGCCGGCACACCTGAAGCCACTTCAGTAGAATGCTCATTCTGCTACCTGTAACAAACCAAAATCATAACATTATTACATTACAGCTTATATAAAAAATAAAAAATAAAAAATACTTGAAGTGTGTAAATGACTGGAGGCCAGGTCATCAACTAAGCATTCTTCTTTCTTTGGGCGACTTGCCTCTGCCTTTTTGTGGAACAAGACTGAGAAGGGCAAGGGTAGTGGGGGTGAGTCTAGGAAGGGTGAAGATGATAGAATGTAGAGCTATTTGTAATTTTTTTGATAAATTCTGGATTTTGTAACTTTGTTTTGGTTTTGTGATTTTTTTTTTATCTGATTTTTTTTTTCTTGTGATTCTTTCTAAAACCAAAACAAAACAAAGTTACAAAATCAAGAATTTATCAAACAAATCACATAGAGCTCTACATTCTGTCATTTTCACCCATCCCGGACTCACCCCCACCAGCCTTGCCCTTCTCAGTCTTGTCCCACCAAAAGGCAGAGGCAAATCGTCCAAAGAAAGAAGAATGCTTAGTTGATGACCTAGCCTCTAGTCTTTCACACACTTCAAGTATTTTTAAAGTCTCGATACTTTAAGTATAGGGTATAGGGTAATTACCAATATAGTTAAAGTATAGTTGTACTATACTTAAAGTATACTGGTAATTACTCTATACTTTAAGTATAGGGTGTATAGGGTAATTACCAATATACTTAAAGTGTAGTTGTACTATACTTAAAGTATATTGGTAATTACCCTATACTTTAAGTATATTGGTAATTGTATATAGTAATTACCAATATACTTAAAGTATCAAGTGCCTGAGTAGTATTTTCATTAGCTGTTTTGAACTTCTGTAAGACCTCCATGCCAATCAGTTTAACTTTGCTGCTCAAAGTACTAAGGAAGTTTTGTGAACGGCAAATTTTGAACAAATTAATCTTCTGCATCACTAATGTAGAGACAACATTACCTTTTGGTTACACAAATGTAGAGAAGCATTAGCTTTTTAGTTAAACTAACGTACGTAATAAAATTATTCATCACAAATGCAAAAGGTCTGAGTTTGGACAACATACAAGATTCCAAACAAAGCAAAAAATAAATCAATTGTTCAATATATATAAATATGTAATATCATGTAATATAGCACCACCAGTAAGGGAATTAAAGAAAGGAGAAAAAAGGAATAAAGAAAAAGCCCATACCATCCTCCTTCATATCCGCCACCAGATCCCTCCAGTTGTGCAGTAGCTGGCTTTACTGGACAGCGCACAGGTAGTGGCCGATACATTGTCGGTAGAGGTACCATTGCTGGACAGTGCACAATAAGTGGCCAGTGCACCTGAAGCCGCTTCAGTAGAATGCTCATTCTGCTACCTGTAACTAACCAAAATCATAACATTATTACATTACGGCTTATATAAAAAATAAAAAATAAAAAATAAAAAATACTTGAAGTGTGTAAAAGACTGGAGGCTAGGTCATCAACTAAGCATTCTTCTTTCTTTGGACGACTTGCCTTTGCCTTTTTGTGGAACAAGACTGAGAAGGGCAAGGCTAGTGGGGGTGAGTCTGGGAAGGGTGAAGATGATAGAATGTAGTGCTCTTTGTGATTTTTTAGATAAATTCTGGATTTTGTAACTTTGTTTCGGTTTTGTGATTTTTTTTTTATCTGATTTTTTTTTTTGGTGGTTCTTTCTAAAACCAAATCAAAACAAAGTTACAAAGTCCAGAATTTATCAAACAAATCACAAAGAGCTCTACTTTCTGTCATCTTCACCCACCCCAGACTCACCCTTACTAGCCTTGCCCTTCTCAGTCTTGTCCCACCAAAAGGCAGAGACAATTCGTCCAAAGAAAGAAGAATACTTAGTTGATGACCTAGCCTCTAGTCTTTCACACACTTCAAGTATTTTTAGAGTCCCTATACTTTAAGTATAGGGTACAGGGTAATTACCAATATACTTAAAGTATAGTTGTACTATACTTAAAGTATATTGGTAATTACCCTATACTTTAAGTATAGGGTGTATAGCGTAATTACCAATATACTTAAAGTATGTAGTATTTTCATTAGCTGTTTTGAACTTCTATTAGACCTCCATGCCAATCAGTTTAACTTTGCTGCTTAAAGTACTAAAGAAGTTTTGTGAACAGCAAATTTTGAACAAATTAATCTTCTGCATCACTAATGTAGAGACAACATTACCTTTTGGTTACACAAATGTAGAGAAGCATTAGCTTTTTGGTTACACTAATGTACGTAATAAAATTATTCATCACAAATGCAAGAGGTCTGAGTTTGGACAGCATACAGGATTCCAAACAAAGCAAAAAATAAATCAAACGTTCAATATATATAAATATATAATATCATGTAATATAGCACCATCAGTAAGGGAATTAAAGTAAGGAGAAAAAAGGAACAAAGAAAAAGCTCATACCATCCTCCATCATATCCGTCACCAGATCCCACCGGTTGTGCAATTGCTGGCTTTACTGGACAGCGCACAGGTAGTGGCCGATACACCGCCGGTAGAGGTACCATTGCTGGACATTGCACAATAAGTGGCCGGCGCACCTGAATCCGATTCAGGAGAATGCTCATTTTGCTACCTATAACAAACCAAAGTCGCAACATTATTACATTACAGCTTATATAAAAAATAAAAAATAAAAAATACTTGAAGTGTGTAAAAGACTGGAGGCTAGGTCGTCAACTAAGCATTCTTCTATCTTTGGCGACTTGCCTTTGCCTTTTTGTGGAACAAGACTGAGAAGGGCAAGGCTAGTGGGAGTGAGTCTGGCAAGGGTGAAGATGATAGAATGTAGAGCTCTTTGTGATTTTTTTGATAAATTCTAGATTTTGTAACTTTGTTTTGGTTTTGTGATTTTTTTTTTATCTGATTTTTTTTTTTTTTTTTTTTTTTTTTTTTTTGTGATTCTTTCTAAAACCAAAACAAAACAAAGTTACAAAATGCAGAATTTATCAAACAAATCACAAAGAGCTCTACATTCTGTCATCTTCACCCATCCCAGACTCACCCCCACTAGCCTTGCCCTTCTCAGTCTTGTCCCACCAAAAGGCAGAGGCAATTCGTCCAAAGAAAGAAGAATGCTTAGTTGATGACCTAGCCTTTAGTCTTTCACACACTTCAAGTATTTTTAAAGTCCCTATACTTGAAGTATAGGGTATAGGGTCATTACCAATATACTTAAAGTATAGTTGTACTATACTTAAAGTATAGGGCAATTACCCTATACTTAATTACCAATATACTTAAAGTATAGTTGTAATATACTTAAAGTATATTGGTAATTGTATAGGGTAATTACCAATATACTTAAAGTATCAAGTGTCTGAGTAGTATTTTCATTAGCTGTTTTGAACTTCTATAAGACCTCCATGCCAATCAGTTTAACTTTGCTGCTCAAAGTACTAAAGAAGTTTTGTGAACAGCAAATTTTGAACAAATTAATCTTCTGCATCACTAATGTAGAGACAACATTACCTTTTGGTTACACAAATGTAGAGAAGCATTTGCTTTTTGGTTACACTAACGTACGTAATAAAATTATTCATCACAAATGCAAAAGGTCTGAGTTTGGACAGCATACAGGATTCCAAACAAAGCAAAAAATAAATCAAATGTTCAATATATATAAATATATAATATCATGTAATATAGCGCCATAAGTAAGGGAATGAAAGAAAGGAGAAAAAAGGAACAAAGAAAAAGCTCATACCATCCTCCTTCATATCTGCCACCAGATCCCTCCGATTGTGCAGTTGCTGGCTTTACTGGACAGTGCACAGGTTGTGGCCGATGCACCGCCGGTAGAGGTACCATTGCTGGACAGTGCACAATAAGTGGCCAGTGTACCTGAAGCTGCTTCAGTAGAATGCTCATTATGCTACCTGTAACAAACCAAAATCACAACATTATTACATTACAGTTTATATAAAAAATAAAAAATACTTGAAGTGTGTAAAAGACTGGAGGCTAGGTCATCGACTAAGCATTCTTCTTTCTTTGGACGACTTGCCTTTGCCTTTTTCTGGAACAAGACTGAGAAGGGCAAGGCTAGGGGGGGTGAGTCTGGGAAGGGTGAAGATGGTAGAATGTAGTGCTCTTTGTGATTTTTTTGATAAATTCTGGATTTTGTAACTTTGTTTTGGTTTTGTGATTTTTTTTTTTTATCTGATTTTTTTTTATCTGATTTTTTTTATCTGATTTTTTTTTTTTTTTTTTTGTGAGTCTTTCTAAAACCAAATCAAAACAAAGTTACAAAGTCCAAAATTTATCAAACAAATCACAAAGAGCTCTACATTCTGTCATCTTCACCCATCCCAGACTCAGCCCTACAATCCTTGCCCTTATCAGTCTTGTCCCACCAAAAGGCAGAGGCAATTCGTTCAATGAAAGAAGAATACTTAGTTGATGACCTAGCCTCTAGTCTTTCACACACTTCAAGTATTTTTAAAGTCCCTATACTTTAAGTATAGGGTATAGGGTAATTACCAATATACTTAAAGTATAGTTGTACTATACTTAAAGTATTGTTGTACTATACTTAAAGTATATTGGTAATTACCCTATACTTTAAGTATATTGGTAATTGTATAGGGTAATTACCAATATACTTAAAGTATCAAGTGCCTGTGTACTATTTTCATTAGCTGTTTTGAACTTCTATAAGACCTCCATGCCAATCAGTTTAACTTTGCTGCTCAAAGTACTAAAGAAGTTTTGTGAACGACAAATTTGGAACAAATTAATCTTCTGCAGCACTAATGTAGAGACAACATTACCTTTTGGTTACACAAATGTAGAGAAGCATTTGCTTTTTGGTTACACTAATGTATGTAATAAAATTATATGCAAAAGGTCTGAGTTTGTATAGCATACAGGATTCCAAATAATGCAAAAAATAAATCAAATGTTCAATGGATATAATATCCTGTAATATAGCACCACTAGTAAGGGAATTAAAGTAAGGAGAAAAAAGGAACTAAGAAAAAGCTCATACCATCCTCCTTCATATCCGCCACCAGATCCCTCCGGTTGTGCAGTTGCTGGCTTTACTGGACAGCGCACAGGTAGTGGTCGATGCATCGCCGGTAGAGGTACCATTGCTGGACAGTGCACAATTAATGGCCAGCGCACCTGAAGCCGCTTCAGTAGAATGCTCATTCTGCTACCTGTAATAAACCAAAGTCACAACATTATTACATTACAGCTTATATAAAAAATAAAAAATAAAAAATACTTGAAGTGTGTAAGAGACTGTAGGCTATGTCGTAAACTAAGCATTCTTCTTTGTTTGGACGACTTGCCTCTACCTTTTTGTGGAACAAGACTGAGAAGGGCAAGGCTAGTAGGGGTGAGTCTGGGAAGGGTGAAGATGATAGAATGTAGAGCTCTTTGTGATTTTTTTGATAAATTCTGGATTTTGTAACTTTGTGTTGGTTTTGTGATTTTTTTTTATCTGATTTTTTTTTTTTTTTTTTTGTGATTCTTTCTAAAACCAAAACAAAACAAAGTTACAAAATCCAGAATTTATCAAACAAATCACATTGAGCTCTACATTTGGTCATCTTTACCCATCCGGACTCACCCCCACCAGCCTTGCCCTTCTCAGTCTTGTCCCACCAAAAGGCAGAGGCAAATCGTCCAATGAAAGAAGAATGCTTAGTTGATTACCTAGCCTCTAGTCTTTCACACACTTCAAGTATTTTTAAAGTCCCTATACTTTAAGTATAGGGTATATGGTAATTACCAATATACTTTAAGTATTGTTGTACTATACTTAAATTATATTGGTAATTACCCTATACTTTAAGTATAGGGTGTATAGGGTAATTACCAATATACTTAAAGTATAGTTGTACTATACTTAAAGTATAGGGTAATTACCCTATACTTAATTACCAATATACTTAAAGTATAGTTGTACTATACTTAAAGTATATTGGTAATTACCTTATACTTTAAGTATATTGGTAATTGTATAGGGTAATTACCAATATACTTAAAGTATCAAGTGCCTGAGTAGTATTTTCATTAGCTATTTTGAACTTCTGTAAGACCTCCATGTCAATCAGTTTAACTTTGCTGCTCAAAGTACTAAAGAAGTTTTGTGAACAGCAAATTTTGAACAAATTAATCTTCTGCATCACTAATGTAGAGACAACATTACCTTTTGGTTACACAAATGTAGAGAAGCATTAGCTTTTTGGTTACGCTATTGTACGTAATAAAATTATTCATCACAAATGCAAAAGGTCTGTGTTTGGACAGCATACAAGATTCCAAACAAAGCAAAAAATAAATCAAATGTTCAATATATATAATATCATGTAATATAGCACCACCAGTAAGGGAATTAAAGTATGGAGAAAAAAGGAACTAAGAAAAAGCTCATACCATCCTCCTTCATATCCGCCACCAGATCCCACCGGTTGTGCAATTGCTGGCTTTACTGGACAGCGCATAGGTAGTGGCCGATGCACCGCCGGTAGAGGTACCATTGCTGGACAGTGCACAATAAGTGGCCGGCGCACCTGAAGCCGATTCAGTAGAATGCTCCTTCTGCTACCTGTAACAAACCAAAGTCACAACATTATTACATTATAGCTTATATAAAAAATAAAAAATAAAAAATACTTTAAGTGTGTAAAAGACTGGAGGCTAGGTCGTCAACTAAGCATTCTTCTTTCTTTGGACGACTTTCCTTTGCCTTTTTGTGGAACAAGACTGAGAAGGGCAAGGCTAGTGGGGGTGAGTTTGGGAAGGGTGAAGATGATAGAATGTAGAGCTCTTTGTGATTTTTTTGATAAATTCTGGATTTTGTAACTTTGTTTTGGTTGTGATTTTTTTTTTTATCTGATTTTTTTTTTTTTTTTTTTGTGATTCTTTCTAAAACCAAAACAAAACAATGTTACAAAATCCATAATTTATCAAACAAATCACAAAGAGCTCTACATTCTGTCATCTTCACCCATCCCAGACTCACCCCTACCAGCCTTGCCCTTTTCAGTCTTTTCCCACCAAAAGGCAAAGGCGATTCGTCCAAAGAAAGAAGAATGCTTAGTTGATGACCTAGCCTCTAGTCTTTCACACACTTCAAGTATTTTTAAAGTCCCTATGCTTTAAGTATAGGGTATAGGGTAATTACCAATATACTTAAAGTATAGTTTTACTGTACTTAAAGTATATTAGTAATTACCCTATACTTTAAGTATTGGGTGTATAGGGTAATTACCAATATACTTAAAGTATAGTTGTACTATACTTAAAGTATAGGGTAATTACCCTATACTTAATTACCAATATACTTAAAGTATAGTTGTACTATACTTAAAGTATATTGGTAATTACCCTATACTTTAAGTATATTGGTAATTGTATAGGGTAATTACCAATATACTTAAAGTATCAAGTGCCTGAGTAGTATTTTCATTAGTTGTTTTGAACTTGTATAAGTCCTCCATGCCAATATGACTGCATAAACTACGCTAACGATTGTCGTTTCAAACTCTCTTTCTTTGTATTGCTTTCTAAAATATTCATATCTGCAACGAAACCAATACCAAATTACCAATCCATAATATAATGATTATTTGGATGGAAAAAATAAAATTAAAGAGATTAACCTAAAAAAAAAAAAAAAAACTGTATATAATCTAATGATTATCATCAAACCCTGCCACCCCCTACCAAAAAAAAGGCTGTCGTATAGTTTCCTTCCTATGAAGTTCACAACGAACTCATTGTATCCATCATATACATCATCAATGTGTCTAGGCAAAGACCAATATACAAGAGTAGCTTGAAAAATTTTAAAAAAAAATAAAAAATATTCTAGCAAATTATATCTAATGAAGTTCACAAAATCCGTCAAACATTTATGGTATAACTATTATGGGATGAAGAAGATACCAAGAGCTGAAAATTGTTGACAAGTAACAGCCACACAGACATGAAATCCACATATAAAGACCACACCCCAGAAAAAAATTGAATAAAAAAGCTAAAGAATGTACTTATTGGAAGATTGGGGATGAAAAAATGAAGCTCCAAAAGAGTAATCATATTTGCAAGCTTTGACATTCATTCCGATTCCAATAATTTGTTAAAGAATATGTATGTTTTCACTTTCTGTTGCCATGATTTGCCCCCAATATTTTCTACTTTTTTATGCACGTACCATACAAAATGTTAATTTTTTTCCCCATGAAAGGTAGCTAGAAAGCATAAAAGGAGACAATCCACTCAAAATTACTGTAAGTACTACTAAATCTAAATGACTCAGCAAAATTTTATCAATTCATCTTTAGTACCTTTGAAGGACCCCAGATAATGTTGAATTTCTGAACAAGTTACAAACATTCAATTCATTATAATGCAACACTATATTGTACCTTCAAATGGATAAACCCAAAGCTTAATATATCCTAGCTCACTCATGGGTATCATAAAACCTCATTAAGATCTTGTAAATACGACAAAGATGCTGCCATTATGCTGCACACCCCCCCTGAATAAGTGATATAACTTCTTCGAAAAAAGAAAACAATACTGGAGACCAAGGCCCACAGGTAGTGTACTAAGGATTCAGAAAAATAATAAACCAAAAGTAGGCATAAAAGTGGGCATTATGATGCAGACATTATGCCTTCACTAAGTAACAATTAAAAATTCGGAGTCAGCCTTTGCTTTCGTAAAAGTGGGCATCCATAACTAGATAATGGGCCCAATAACTTAAGTATCACATACTAAAATAATTAATAGGATGAAATGTGTAGTGTAAAATGCAACAAAAATATTTAACAGCTTATGTATAATAAAAAGAAAAATATCCTTCTTTTTAATAAAAGTAAATTTTGACCCCAAGGAGAGGGGGCCAAAATTTGACACAAAATACCTCATTGCAAAACAAATTCTTCACCCACAACCTATGAAGCACGGGTGCGTTTCCGGATTCGGGTGCGGATGCGAGTGTGGGTGCGGGACTCGGCAATTTTTGAAAAAGTTGGGTGCGGGTGCGGCGGGGTGCGGAGATTAAAAAATTATTAAAAATATTTTTATTTATATTTTCTATATATTTTTACTATTAAAATATTCTTAAAAAACACATTACTATGCCTTGATTCACAAAACAAAGAAAGAAGAAGGCAAGAAACACAAAACAAAAAAGAAAACACAAAAGAAGCAACAAATATTCAAAATAAAATTAAAGAATGACAGATTTAGGATGTTTGGGTCTCATTCAAAGCCGATTCGGCTGTTCCGATAGGATTCAAGGCCGATTTCGACAATTTCGGCCGTTTTGATTGCTGGTCGATATGACCCAATTCGGCCTATACGGCTTGGTTCTAGCCGAATCTGCCCAGTTTAGCGTGAATCGAAGCTGAGTCAGCGCGAATCGAGCCGAGTCGGCGTGAATCCGTGAGAAAAAAAAAAAGCTTAGATGCGGCATCGTCGCGCGGGCAGTCACGTCGAACGCCGCGTCCCGCATCGAACTCCGATGCAGCACCCTCCTAGCCACGTCCGTGCTTCATAACCCACAACCCATAAGCAATTGACATTAGCTGATTATTACAAGGAGGTTAAAACAAAGTATGACAGAGATGAAGAATAGAAAAATTTCTACCAATTACCAGTAAAAGTTTGGAACAGCAATCCTCAAGTTCAGCTGCACTTCAACTGCAATATGGAGCCCAAGCATGTGAAGGCAGTAAAAATGAAAAACAATAAATGGCCTCCCTAAATTGTTTAGTAAAATTTCTAAACCACATTAAAGGTTTTAAATATGGAATAAAATATCAGAACCTGCAAAGAGATCAAGGACAAACCTAACAAAAAAAGAGAGGAGAAAGGAGAAAGGAAAAGGTAATAATGCCAAAAAGTTAAAAACATGTATTCAAGAAAACTCTCTCACAATTACCCGCTAAAATTAGCTCTGACTGGATAATTTACAATAAGTAGAAATTTCTTATGGTTTACAGCAAACCATTAAAAGGAAAATGAGGTTGGTTGCTAGTCAGGGTTATTCACCAAGCATCTTAGAAGTTAAAAACAATAGAGAAAAAGAAAAATACAAATCAATGGGTACAATTGCTGATATTGACGTGGATACTCTATTTTGAAGGAATAAAACATATGAAAATATTTTAGAGAAGACCCTGAAATTTAGATACAAATTTTCAAAGTACATCTATGACTATGAGTGAATACAAAATCTAAATGGAAGAAGAACTAAATGAAAATTCTCTGACTATTAAATATTTCATATATCATGAGTACATTTTTATGTATCAAAAATACATTTTGAAAATTTTATCAAAAAAAGAAACTACAATTTCTATCCTCTTATGGAGAGACTAACATAAGTAGACAACAATATAAAAGGGCTTATTATAGGAAAATTAAAGGATCTGAAAAGAATCACAAAAGGAGGTAGAAGGGATACTGCCTAAACCAATCATCTACTCAACTTAAGCATTTCCGTTTCATTTTCAAATCATATATGAATGTGATAAATTCAAATAAACTCGTGTCCCTCATCCACTTACTAAAAAATAACAAGGATGCTTATAACAATCAGTTTAACTTTGCTGCTCAAAGTACTAAAGAAGTTTTGTGAACAGTAAATTTTGAACAAATTAATCTTCTGCATCACTAATGTAGAGACAGCATTACTTTTTGGTTACACAAATGTAGAGAAACATTAGCTTTTTGGTTACACTAATGTACGTAAAAAAATTATTCATCACAAAAAATTGTACGTAATAAAATTAATCAATAACTAAAGATAACATTTGGAATCACCCTAGCGTTTTCTTACAAAGGCTCAAAACAAATGCAAAAGGTCTGAGTTTGGACAGCATACAGGATTCCAAACAAAGCAAAAAATAAATCAAATGTTCAATATATATATAATATCATGTAATATAGCACCACCAGTAAGGGAATTAAAGTAAGGAGAAAAAAGGAACTAAGAAAAAGCTCATACCATCCTCCTTCATATCCGCCACTAGATCTCACCAGTTGTGCGGTTGCTGGCTTTACTGGACAACGCACAGGTAGTGGCCGATACACCGCCGGTAGAGGTGCCATTGTTGGACAGTGCACAATAAGTGGCCGGCGCACTTGAAGCTGCTTCAGTAGAACGCTCATTCTGCTACCTGTAACAAACCCAAGTCACAACATTATTACATTACAGCTTATATAAAAAATAAAAAATAAAAAATAAAAAAATCAGATCACAGACACATTGAGTAATAGTTAGAGCATGTGAGAACTATGAAAAACTAAGATTAAAAGCTTGAGATTGATACCTGAGGGGAGACGAAGAGCAGAGTGTGAGTGAGTTGAGAGTTGAGACTTTTGAGAGTGAGATTGTGTGAGAGTGAGTTGAGAGTGAGATTGTGTGAGAGAGGGGAGACGGAAAGCAGAGGCCAGAGAGCTGTGGTGTGGAGCACAGAGACTAGAGAGTGAGAGAGAGAGAGCTGAAGATGAGAATTAAGATAGAGATAACTGAGAAATAGGGTTTTTGTCCAAACGGTGCATTTTGCACCTTTTATTTTATTTTTATTTTCGGCCTAACGGTGTGTTTCGCACTTTTTTTTTTTTTTGAATTTCGGCCTGAATCGTTTGGTTCGGTGCTGGTATCGATGGTTGCGGCCAATACGGACCGAATTGACGCAAATCGACCCGATTCTACACGCATTGGCCCGACTCGGCGTTGAGTCGACGCATATCGCATTGAGAAAAAAAAAGGGCACGGCAACGGCGTCGCCTACCGCACCCCGCGCGGTGCTTCATAGGTAAAATTTCCCAAAAATGAACCGAGCAAATTAAATCACACCAAAACCAAACCCTAACTACTACATTTAATCAATAAAAACAAATAACAACAAAAGCAATGTTTAGAAAATGATTCAGACCTTGGTTAAGCAGATCTTCGTCGGTAGCTCGCCGAAATATTCTCTCTCTGAGTGAGTTTGTCTGTTTTTGTAAATGACTACTGAGTATTGGTCCTTTTTATTTCGGTGAGTGAGCTCCTGCCAGTTTCTTGGACACGTCACAATTGGGTAACTTCAACTTCTTTTTTTTGACAAATTACAAATTAAGTTACAAATTAACTGGGTAACTGGTTAAGTTACAAATTAAACCTTCTAACTTTGACAAATTCAATTTAGTCCTTTAATATAACTTTCTTTCGTGGAATTTAGTTTTTTAAATTTCAACTTTATTCAATTCAATCATTTTGATAATTTCTGTTAAAATTGCAACTTAGCGACCTCTAAATTTTTGAATTTTAGTTAATTTGTTAATAAAAAATACTATTTGAAATATATATATATATATTATTTGAAAGAAGTGAGTAACAAAATTTATTAATTTCCTCTGAAGAAGAATTCTTGATGGAGGGGTTTGTGAGTATAATAATAATAATAATAACTAGTCTTGTCGGGTTTTTATTTTGAGTTTAATATAATTTTTTAGGCCAAAATTGGGAATTGAGCCCATTTTTCAAAAAATATAATTAGTAAGCATGGTTTCAAAACTATATTTTTTACTAACATCTTGAGTCTAAAAGACTCGATTTTGGGCTATAAATCGAGTCTCAAAGACTCGATTTTCATGGTCTGATCACGTCCGATGTGGCATTTTTTTCACGTGTCGACTACCTGGAAATCGAGTCTCTAAGACTTGATTTATATAATTAAAAAAAAAAAAAAAATGAGGACACTCAAATCACTCACTGAAATTTACATCTCACAACCTTACCTTCCCAAACACCAAAATCCCCTCCCACCCTTATCTCCACCATTCCTTTCTCGGCTTTTGGACTCTGCCCTCTGCTGCTGCCACCATGACTCCTCCTCCTCTTCCTCCGATAACTGGCGGTGGGACTCGCTCCTCAAGAGCGAATCAAGACCTTCGATTCTTTCTTTAATCCTCGCCCCGAACGATCTTCACAGAGACGCCAGAATTGCCGCCACCGATGACGAAGAGAAACGACGCAAAGAAGAAGAGCGACCTAGGCCACGCGACCCAGACATCAACCCTAGCGAAGTGAGGTGAGTTCTCTCTCCTCGGATTCTTTCTCTCTCTGATTTGATGGGTTCTTTCTCTCTCTGATTTGATGGGTTTTTGGGTTATTTTTTTAATTTTTTTTAATTTGGATTTTAAGTGGTTGTTGGGGGTGGATTTGGTTGGATGTTTTGTACTGGCTGATCTGTGTTTGATTTTTGTACTCCAACACTTGCTGAAATTTCATCTTTTTAGTTTGAATGTTTTAAAGAACAAATTGAGTCTTTGAACGTCGATATATAAATCGAGTTTCTAAGACTCGATTTCCAGGTGGACAAAGCCCAAAATCGAGTCTCTTAGACTCGAGATATTAGTAAAAAATATAGTTTTGAAACCGTGCCTACTAATTATATTGTTTGAAAAATGGGCTCAATTCCCAATTTTGGCCTAATTTTTTAATTTAAATCTATCTATTGTCAATGAGTTTATAAAACTAAATATTGTCAATGAGTTTATAAAACTAATATTAAGGATTTAAAATGGAGTAAACTAAAATTTTTCTATCTAGTTTTTAGATAGAAAGTGTGCTAATTTTTAGGAAAAACCAAAATTTTTGTACAAATTAGAGGCCGTTTGGTACATGTATTTAAACACATGTTTCCAGTTCTTAAACAATATTACATGCATTTCTACACACTTTTTCACCCACAAGTATTTTCAAAAAATACAAACAATATTACTACAACAACATTAGCAAACGGCCCTTATGGTCAAAGGTACTCATTAGTGTTTGTTTGGACAAATTTTAGTGATCCCTTAAAAAATGTCAAAAAAGGTCAGGTTTCTTGTGGTGAAGAAAAATTACCTTTGGGAGAAGGATTGGAGAAGAGTGAGAAAAAAAGTACTTTTCAAAAAGATAATAAAATGTAGAAAAAAAAGTACTAGTGATTTAGTGTTCAGTGATTACCTCTTAGTGAAGGATTGAAAAAGAGTGAAAACTCTTCGAAATAGGCTTTTTGCCCTCAGATTGCCGACTCAGTGCCAGGTTCGGTTGTATAATCACATTAAAAAAAAAATGCATAGCAAAAATTTGAAACAAGTTAATTAATAATAAAACTTAATTTGAACAAAATAAACATAATTGTAATTATTATAACAAAGACGTGGATATAAACAATTTTAAACAAGTTAATTAAGAATAAAACTAAATTTGAACAAATTAAACATTTTTTTTTAAGAGACGTACAAATTAAACATTAATTGTAATTATACAATTACATGGATTGCCAAAAGTTTAAACATACAGAAATAAATGTACAAACTCTAAGATTATATGCCGATTTGAAAAAAAATATTAAAAAAGAGAGTATAAATCTAGCATAATATCCAATAATTAGACCCTGATCTATGTAGATCTAGCCTCATGGTTCCAGATCTATGATTGCGTGTCGATTTGACAGAATTCAAAGTTTCGATAGGAAAATCCAAATTCCAAGATAAAGTAGACATGGATATTTCCAGAAGAAGAAAAACTACACCTAAATGAGAAAAAGAAAGAAATTAAAATAAAAGGTACACCCTGCTGAAGGAAGGTTGAGCAGCCGGCTGTACTTCTCTAAATCTAACCCCAAATGTAACTAAACTCAAATTAAAGCGATCTGACACAAACCATAATATATTATATATATATATATATATATATATAAGAAGTCAGTATACGCGTGTGAACAAAATAACGCGTGTTCCATAAAGAGTGCACCACCAATAAAAAAATTCACACCTGTAGCTTTGTTTTTTTTCCTTCTCAATTCTCAAAAATATAAAATAAAGGCTAAAAGGTAAAATCATCCCTTTAAATTTTACCAAAATTCTTTTCAGTTCTCTTAATTTACCGGTCAATAAAATGTTGAAACAAGTCTTTTCGTTTGATTCCGTAACTGTTCTGTTAGTTTCATTTTTTTTTTAAATTTTTTTGTTAATTTCTCCGTTTAAAAAATCCATAAGAAATTTTTATCAGCTCAGTTCTCTTCTTCTCCTCTCTCTCTCTAGGCTGGACCCAAGGAGCTCCTTTCCAAGCTTCGTTCATGGCCAACCACCAAGGTCAGCCGCTTTCTGCTCGTCACCGGTCACTGTCTGATTGTCGTTCCTTGGCGGTGGTTGTCTTTCTCCTAACTCGGTTTGACTTCAAACCTTCATTGGAGTTCCAATCCACAGCTGGGCTATTGTGTTTTGGTTGATTTAAAAAGTTCTCTCTATGATCTGGTCTGGGTTGTTGGATTATTTCTCTCCAATCTAATGTGGGTCTCCTTGGATTCTTTCTCTATTTGATCTGATTTGGGTTTTCAAGTTCAGTTTTTAGTCAAATCTTTTCTTATTTCTGATTTTGTTTGTAAAAACCAAATGAATCACAAAAAAGAAAAACCCTGAAACATTGTTTCATTGTTGAATAAATAATCATTGTTGTGGGTAGCGAATTCGTAAATTCTATGTGATACTGATGGTTGACGTTAGATCCTATTGTTCAAGTTTGCTATGCTTTGATTTGAGTTTGTGTATCTTTGGATGCCATTTTTGGTTGTGATGAATGTAAAGAAATTTTTTGTTGTTTGTGTGCTGGGTTTGTTGTGTGTTCTGGGATTTCTTAATTTTTTTTAATTTAAATTAGTTTTCTGTATTTTTTAATATAAAAAATTGAAGAAAGAAATGCACTTAACGGTAGAGCATTTAACAGAAGTTAGTGGAAGGCATGAATTGAACGCTTTTGAAACTTAGAGGATTAAATTGTTCAAAACAAAAGCTAGAAGACTGAAATAAAATTTTGTGAAACTTAGAGAGAGATTTTTGTAATTTTTTTTTTTTTTTTGATAAGGACACTTTTGTATTTTAGTTTAAAATAAAATAGAATAAAAATCTATTTTAAGAGCATTGGCATTGGTAAATGTCGTCTTATCCTATTTTACAATCTTAAAAACTATTTTATCAATTATACCATATCATTTTACAATACATTTAACATCTTAAAATTTTATTTTTTTATTATTTTATTTAAATATTCTTTTTTATTCTTTTTTTACTATTTCTCTTTCTTTTCCTCTCTTTCTCCCTCAACCTCTAGCATCAACCACAACTAAACAAACAATCACCACCACACCAGCACCATGCCCACCACGCCACCACTACCCTCTTTCCAACAAAATCCCACCTGCACCAAAAACCCAAAAATAAATAAATAAATAAACAAAATAAAACCCACCAAGTACCCACTAAAAACCCAGCAAACCCATAACAACCCAACCAACCAATCCAAACACCAGTCACAGCCATGGTGAGAATGAAAGGACAAAATCTCCAAACCCACCAAACATTGGCCACCAAACCCAAAAACTGGCCACCATGCCAACACCACCAAACCCATCAAACACCGGTCTCTATGCCGATCTCCACATCGGTCACCACGCCTATCTCCACCGCGTTGACCTTCAGCCACCACGCCAATCTCAGCCGTGCCACCAGCCTTGCCACCATGTCAATTCAAAGACACTGATTGGAATGTGACTATTGTAACAGAGAGTGGGGCCAGCAAAAACCAAAAGAAGCTAAATGCCAGTCTCTAATGCCGATCTCCACGCCAATCTAGAAATCTATCACCCATGACAACCAACCCCCCACGCCAACAGATAGAGAAGAGGGAGACAGAGAGAAAATAGAGAAGAGAGAGGATGAGTAAAGAGAGAGGGAGACAAGTGAGTCAGAGAAAAAGAAACTGAATAAAAAAGAATATTTTATTTTTACAATTGTGTTACAGTATCGTCATAAATTTGTGACAATACTGTAGCACTATTGTAAATTTTTTTAGGATACAAGACCGGATGTTGGCTTGTTTTCTTGCTTTGATGCTAAAATTTCTCAACATATACCATATCCCTTGCCCAATGCGAATGCTCTAAAAATAAGGCACCACCATCCTTGTCTACCAACTTTGAACTCTCCTCTCCTCTCTCTCTTTATCAGTACCAAACAAGCACAAACTATTTTATTAATGCATCAAACCATATAATAAGTAAATAATAAAACCACACACACAAATATATATATATATATATATATATATATATATATATAACGGATTTGTGAATATGTTAGCTCGCACCAGACCCAAACCACAATATCAAAAAAATTTAACAACTTGACCTAATCTATCAACCTCTAAAAACCAACCCAATTCATTAGGGTTGGGTTGAATTTGATTAGTTTTAGCGAATGTGATAAAGTCTCTAAAGGTTAAATAAGAAATTTGGGGTTCAATATCTACCTACACTAAAAATTGACTGGTATCTTGATCTGATAATAAAAAAGCTGTTATCAGTAATAGACGTCATACGTTGAAACTTTCAAATAATAAATTATGGATATTACTTGACCTAGTACGTATTTTAAAAAAGAAATGAAAATACTTCTCTCTTTTTCTTTTCTTTTTTTTGGCAAAAATCGAAATCAATGGTGAGGAATACAAGCTTTTACAATTATATTAAAGATAATGACAGTAAAATAGTGATTTTTTAATAATGATAGAAACAATAATGATTTTTAAACGAATGGAAATGAAAAAACGAAGTATGATGGTTTGTCTGATGTGTTTAACATGGAGTACATAGTGTGATAAATACAACTTTCTACCATTTTTTATAGGACATTTTGGTAGTTGTAGAGAATGACTATAACTTCCACAAAAAAACAATCAAAATGACTATATGTTTTAAAAATATAACCATTGAATTTTACATTTTTTATGTTTTTAACACGCATATCAAATTTTGTGTCAATTGGATGTTATTTTCCATTCAATCTATAAACTTATTTTTATGCATAATTGAAAACTACAAAAAAAAAAAAAAAAAAAAAAAAAATTTAAACATTTGATTTATGACATAGCTATTGATCTTTTATCTTTAGTAAATTTTCCAAACATGAAGGATATAAGAATAAAATTTAATCTAATGATCTACTTGTCAAAATTTACATATATTAAAAAGGTATTAAGTGAAGTTGTATTCATTTGCTAGAATTAAATTAGTGGCCAAACTTTTTCATTTTTTATGTACAAGGCAAACTCATAGTGTTATGAGATAACATAAGTCAATTAAGAATTTAAGCTGATATGTGTGTGTATATTATTTTGGGGTAATTCACTACCCTTCCTTGAGAATTGAAGGAATAATACTCCATCCCAAACCTAAAGGGAAAAAACACTTCACTTCATTGAGGTTTGAAGAAAATAACACCACACCCCCCCCCCCCCTTATGTTTATATTAATAACAAAATATTCAAAAATTTTACAAGATTCTTTTTACCAAGTTTAACTACGTTTAGTGAGAAAAAAAAAAACCATAAACATTAGAATTAAAGTGCAAAGTTTATCAAGTGCCAACATACCTGTAATGAAAAATTTATCCAAAAACCATTGAAAAAAATAAATAAAAGAATAAGCTAAATTTATACTGAATATTTTGAAATACTCTTTAATTGAAAAGTTAAATCAATTTATTTTAATTTTGAAATGGATGTTAATTTTGGAAACCTGCCCTAATAAGCAAAGAGCTAGTTAGTACACAACATTTTTAACATTAATTCAACCGCGAGTTTGGTCAAATAGATGTAAGGGAAAAACGATTTTTATTTATTTATTTTATCTACAAGTTTGGGCAGAGTGTTATTTGCTCAAATCTCAAAGATAATGATTGCAAGTACCCCTTTTATTTTATGGTATTTTAAGTGAACAAAGATAAATTTAGATTTAGAAGAAAATGCATTTTTCATCCTTACAATTTGGTCCCTATTTTTTAATTTTACCACCTTTAGTCCCCAAAATCAAAAAGCTTTCTTGTTTTGGTCCCTACTATCATTATTTTAAATGAAGTGGTAAAATATAGAACCTTTAATGTCGGATGTATTGTAAAGTGAGATGATAAAATAGATAAAATAGCTTTTTGAGGTGCTAAATTTTTTTTTTAGCACCATCAATGTGAATGCTCTTATTAACCCTATATTTGATTTAGACACGTAATCTCAACCCAATTAATTAAAGGCTTAGTGAGATAGGATTTTATTTTTCAAGCCCTTATCAAACTTATTACCAAGTCCATAAACTAGCTTAAACTCAGTTTGTATTTTATCAAGCCCTATTGTTCACGAGCCTGTTCATGAACAAATTTTTATTTTTATTTTGCTTGGGCTTAACTCATTTATTAAACGCACCTAAAATTAATGCTTAAGCTTTGCTCATTCATAAACAAACAAACATGAACGAGTTTTTTATCGAGCCATACCAAAGTACAACTTGGTTCATTGAGGGTAGAACCTCCTCAATTCCTACAAGATTAACTTTTCTCTTTCTTTTTCTTTTTCGAGTACACAATTGTATTGGTTCAAGTTTATTAGCCCATATCGAGCTAGTAGCACCTCCTGAATGACCACGTGTCATTTAGTTTACTAACTGAGCACCCAATCCAGTACCGAGGTGGGCCAAGGCCAAGCTCATGGCCTAACCGAGCATCCAAACCAGTATCGAGGTGGGCCAGGGCCAAGCTCATGGTCCACCCGAACATCTAGTCCAGTTTCAATGGTGGGCTTGGGCTAAGCTTACGACCCAACCAAGCATTTTTTACCATATTGAGGTCAAGGGATAGTGCCTTGGGAAAATCTGCCTGATGAGCAATAATTGCCGCTTGACACAAGTTCCAAGAGAGTCATATCAATCACAAATAATGGGTCCCACCCAGTTAGGAAAACGGCTTAAAGGGACCCATCGACGTGGGAAACCGCCCCCTCATCGTGACTACCCCATTAAAGGAAGTCTATAAATAGAGGTTGATGGGTAGAGGGCAAGGGGTAGGCACGGGAAGAGAGAAGTCTAGTCCGGATTTTATTGGCAAAAAGGGGACCATTCATATAGCAACGATAAATGAGAGTGTAGCTCTCATTTGTTGACTGGAAGAGCTGCACGGCCAACTTTTGGGCCTCCCATTGTTGGATATTCTTGACCCACGATACAAATAAATGGGAGGAAAAGCCTAAAAGCCTCACTCGTTTGGGCCTGACTACCACAATTGGCGCCATCTGTGGGAATCTCAGCTGAAGGTCTAGGGTTGGTACTGTTGGAAAATTTGGTTTTGTATCTCATACAAAACACACAGCGGAAGCAACAAACATGGATCTATTTCATTCATGATTGATAACATGCACTATGTAAATTTCAAAATTTAAAAACAAGATAGCGTACCTTGGTGCGGTGAAATTCAAAACAAAAGATTAGAAGTACTTGGGAACACTTTTAATCTTCACTCCAATTCCACTTTACGCCCAAGAAGTGTGGTCTCTCAATCAGTTTCCAATGGAGAATAATTGAGTGTCTTCACTCACACATACACACCATTTCACAATGATGTCTCTCTCTTAAAATAAAATTATGTATGTTTCTCCTTTTATAACTAACTGATTATCTAATTGGGCTCGCCTATTGGGCCTTTCCAATTGGGTTTTAGTGTGTGGCTTGGAGTGGGACCAAAAGGGACCAATAAGACACTAGCTCCAATGGGCCTTGGGCTTTTCTGTCAACTCTTGACTAGTCCAAAGTTACCATTAATTATATTTAATACCACTATATAAATATAATTGCACTCTAGGCCTTATTAATAAATTATATCCCAAGACTTTATTATACATGCAACCCCTTCATAAAATATTCGTAGTAATACAAAGTCATGAATGTAGACTGTCACTTTGAAAATTACTACATCTTAATCATTGAGTACCCGGTTTAATCCTTTAAGTTATTCATCATATATTTATGAAATCCAATTTCATAAATATATACTTTAGTAACTCTTTACTAAAGTGGTTAGGCCTAACACTGAATAATCAAACCCATTAAACTTATCTCAAGGGAATATTTTATATCTCCAGGGAATATTTTATATCTCCGTTAAGAGATTATGAATTCTATCTTGAGAATATATGTTCCATCAACACTAAATGTGATTGCCCAACACACTGAGGTTTTGATCGTGACTTTAGATCTCACTCTTGATATATCAAAGCAACCTACATTTTATGATTAGGTCCATTATCCTCTTAGGATTAAGAGTTCATGTAAATAGAAGTCGTGAGATTTATTATTCATTTGGCAGTCGTTAGGAGAATAATAAATCTCACAGCGGTTCAGTTCAATATGTCTTAACTCTTAAAACATATCAACTAGAAGTCTCCACTTCCATGATCAAGACAAATCATCTTAGTTGATATGTCATAGTCTTTGCAGATGAAATACCCAATTTTATCACCGACTACGAATTATAATTCTGAGTTTACAAAGAATTTGTGATTTATATCTTTTGTAACTTTTCACATAAATCACATACTATGCATCTTATGGACAATATGATAATGTCCAAATATTCATGTTACCATTATTTTAGATAATAATAAAGCAACTTTATTAATTATAACATTAACTCATACATAGTGTCATACATAGCATCATACAATAGGATTTAAGGGCACACATCCTAATAGGTACGACAGCACTTCGCATGGAGGGCCCACATGCAAACCAGAAGCCAACAGGATCAAGGGGAAACCAATCGAGAATCTCAGATCAGACATTAAAGAGAATGGAGAATGAGCAAAAAAAAGAGCAAGATCTCCGACAGGACGGACATGAAACTCGTTTGGATTTGGACAAGGCTTCCTCTCAAGGGGAACGAACTCTTTCCTACATTCCCGAGCCTTCGTATCACAGTGATCATGATTGGGGGATCAAGAGCCTACAAAGGCAAATTAAAGAGTTGGAGCTGGAAATGAAAGGTTGGCACCTTAGAAGGGATCATGATCATGGATCCCCGAGTAGCCATACAGGGGGCTCCTCCCGCCAAAGTCATTCTCGTCTATCAAGATTTAGGTCATTTAAGAGGTTTCAGTGTATTTTTGGTTGTTTTGAAGTTTTTTTTGGGGGGGGGGGGGGGGGGGGGGTTATTTTGTTCATTTTAATGATTTTCGAGTATATTTTGGCAATTTTAGTGATTTTGGTTATTATAGTGGTTTCAAGATTATTTTTGTCATTTTAGAAGTTTAAGAGGTATTTTCGTCATTTTGGAGATTTTGGGATATTTTGGTCATTCTAGTGATTTCAAAAGTATTTTGGTCATTTTAGAGATTTCGAGGTATTTTTTTTGTCATTTTTGAGGTTTTGAGATATTTTTCGTCATTTTAGAGATTTCAATGTATTTTTGCTCATTTTAAAGTTCTAAGGTATTTTCGTCGTTTGAGAGGTTTCAGGTTATTTTAGTAATTTTTTAGGTTTTGGGGTATTTTTGTCACTTTAGAGGTTTTGGAGGGTATTTGGTCATTTTAGAAGTTTCAAGGGTATTTGGGTCATTTTAGAGATTTCAAGGCTATTTTGGTAATTTTTAGGTTTTGGGATATTTTGGTCTTTTATAGAGGTTTTGATGGTATTTTGGTCATTTTAAAGGTTTCAAGGGTTTTTTGGTCGTTTTAAAAATTTTGGAGGTATTGTGGCCATTTTGAAGGTTTTGGAGGCATTTTGGAGGTTTTTGGGATATTTTGGACATTCGCAATGCATTTTAGTAATTTTGGTGGTTCTAAGGGTATTTTGGTATTTTAAAGGTTTTTTTTTTTTTTTTAATAAATAATTCTCAAGAGATAAATAATTTTTTTTTAGTATGGCTACTTTTGTCAATTCAATAAATTATTACATTTCCACCAATAAGTAATGTAAGATCACCTCCATTTAAGAAGATGATGACGTGACGTGATATATTTTGTAATCTTAGATTATGGTAATGTTAAAAAAAAAAAATCAAATGAACCAAACACTTCAATATCACATTAAGGTAATGTGCATCACAATAATTAATAACACTAATAGTAGTTAATAAAAGGACTAACAATGCTCATTATTGAAACTTGAGAGACCACCACCGCACACCCTTGATACGATGGTTACTCAAGTATAAGTGTTTGTAGGGTGTGGGGAACAAAGACTAGGGTTCAAGTTTCCACAAGAGAGATTTACATATATATACATTTAGATTAAGCCAAAGTAGAATTTCTATCTTGTAAAAAAAAAACTTGAAAGACCAATAACATTAAATTAAAACTTAAGGAATCAATTGCACTTAAAAATAAAGAAGAAAAAAATTTAAAAACTAATAGTTTAGTTTCACCACATATATACACACACACGCGCTCTTTTAAAATCATTTTACAAAGTTTCACAGCTGCCTATTTTTTAAAGTCACATTATAACATCGAACTTTTTTATTTATTTATTTTTAAATTGCTAATCGAAATAATCTCTAAAAAGTCTGTTATATGACAATAATAAATGTATTATTTTAGAAAATTGTTACAAGGACAATGTTATTTTGATTGTAAAATCCGCAGCGAGTGTTACAAACTTTGTTGTTGATGATTCTCAAAAAAATAAAAAATAAAAACTTTTTTGTTGATTTGATTGTGAAATCCACAGATAGTGTTACAAACTTGGGAGGACCCAGGGGCCACGAATCAAGGAATTAGGATAATGACTAGGGCTGTCCAGTCAACCCGTCACCCGCCCGGACCTGACCCGGAACCACCCGATCCGACTATTCTGGCGGTCGAACTCGGGTCCTGACTTCAAAAATCTGCCGCCGGCGGGTCGAGTGGCGGTTTTCTTCTCCAAAACCCGAGCCACCCGACCCGACCGATGTTATCTACAAACCCAGCCAACTCCGGCGAGATCAAGCTTAGATTCGAGAAGATCCAGCGAGTTTTTCCAGAATCCGGCGATTTTTTCTAGATTCCGGCGAGTTTTCCAGATTCCGGCAACTTTTTTTTTCAGATTCGATGCTTTCTTTTTATTCCGGCGACCCGACTGGCCCGACTGACCCTCTTCCTCACCCGAAACCGACTCGACTGATTTTCCTACGGGTCGAGTCCGGGTTGGGTCTAAACTCGACCCGTGGACAGCCCTAATAATGACCCTTACTCTAGTAACAGAACACGCGGATACAATGTGCACTATGACATTTTCTGTCAGTATTTTGACAAATCAACTTATTAATGACTTTGTAACTTAATAAAAAAAAAAAAAAACCTTATTTATTACTTCGTACTTTAAAAAAAAAAAAAAAATGCTCCAACTAAGCCTTTTTTTTTTTTTTTTTGAGAATCTAGACCCGACGCCAACTTTATTGAATGGTCTAACTAAGCCTAAGACAAAAACAACATTTTAGCTTAAATGCAACACATGATTGCATTAACCAATGAAGCATAAAATAATATTATCTTTTTAGAAGACAATAATATTCAATCCAATCAAGCATTTGTAATGAACCTTGTAGCTCAATTAACACCTCCAAATGTTTATTTATAAAGATCAATAATTCAAATTCCCCAACTTCCAACTATTAAATTATAATAATAAGAAAAAGCAATTATTTCATATTATTGATTATCCTCTCTAATAGCATAAAATATAATTAAAGTTGAATCCCCAAAATACTCTACATAATAAGTACTATACATGAAACATAACATAATTTTAACAAAATATTTCAACATAAGCTAGTAGTTAATAATCCAGTGAGAAGTGAGGAATATAACTCTGCAGATTTCACATCAATCTTTCTTCTTCTGATTCGCACCTTAGTTACCTGATTTGGCCAATTCCTCCCATGTTCCTCCAAAATACCTAGGCCATAAGAAAATTGGGAAATCATTAAGAATTTTTTACGAGAAAAAAAAAATTGAAAGAGTTTTCACTTTCTAGTCCAAAATTTTGCATTTTCAAAATCCATAAAGTGAACCAACACACCTAATCAAAAGGGTATTCCACTTTATCTTTAAGGAAAAATTCTACCGCCCAACAAGTACATTGTGTTTGGTTTAAAAGGATCAGGTTTGGGGATTCTTGTGAGCAGATCCTAAAGTTACTATGGTGTCTTTCTACATGTGTAATAGATTTGTTTAAATTGTAAGACTTACCTAATCTCCTCAGCCAACTCCCCCACAGTCATAGATTTTGCTGCCTTTCCTTTCTTGCGAATTATGTCATTGATTTTATCGAACCTGTTAAAAAAAATATTTTCATTAGAATGAAAATATTAATTGAAACAACAATATTTATTCAAATTGATTCTGAATAAATACTACGATGCCAGAAAGGAACATCATGTCTACGCAAAATCTCCAAAATAAAAGGCATACAATATTAACAACCCAATAGGCATAAACATATGCAAATTCCATAAACCCTATATCCTTCTTGAGACATAAATAAGCTAAACAAAGTCTGCAACAGTGTCAGAAAACATAGTTGGCCATGATTGTATTGACTAGCAATTAATTGAACTTTATAAACCTACAGGTAGAACTTGAGAGTTTCGACACACATGCAAGTGCGCACAGTTTTTTTGTTTTTGTTTTTGTTTTGATAAGCAACAAAATTTTATTAAACAATAAAAGGAAAACACCCATGAATACTGGGGGTGTACTTGGGAGCAATTCAATCACACTGTCAAATTACAATGTTCAAGCATTTCTAGCTTTTATTTTTGATACATAATGTTCAAGCATTTCTAGCAAATTAGTGCAGGAAAGGGCTTTAAAAGCTACCATGACTCTGTCAGTGTATGTAATTGTTTTTTTTTAAAGTAATTTGGTAGTGCCAACAAGGGAGAGAAAATTGAATCCTGAATGTCATCTTTGGAAACACAAGAAAGTGCCAACCAATTAAGCTACAAGCCTCTTCGCTAAAATTAGAATATTCCATTAATGAAAAACCAATTGTTATGCTTATACAAACTTCAAGGGGGAAGAGGGAGTGATATTTCATAAAACTCGATAAATGTTGATGTACAACTGACCAATCCTTGGGTCCAACCCAACACAATTGGGTTGTGTTTCACCATTGTGATGGATTGGGATGGTTTTTTTCCCTACCCAACCTTGTTGGATTGGATAGGAAAAAAACCCTTAACCCAACCCATGTACACCATTACTGTGTTTGAAATCCACTAGAAGTTCCTCTGGATTACATTCATAGTTCTGATGGGTGCAGTCGTGTATTCAAACTTTACTCCCCAAGGAGTGGGTCCAAAGGATTCCACCTCGGTGTGGTTCCACGACTTAGTTAAAAATATATATAATAAAATGCCAACGAGTTATAGTTCAAGTGGAACTTGCTCCCCCCGAAAAAGCAAGATAGAGGCTGAGGTTATAAGCTAATGACCCATCTGGCGACTATGTAAAAAAAAAGGTAACGTACATCAACATTCATTGAGTTTTATGAAATATCACATCCTCTTCCCCCTTGAAGTTTGTATAAGCATAACAATTGGTTTTTCATTAATGGAATATTCTAATTTTAGCGAAGAGCCTTGTAGCTTAACTGGTTGGCCATTTCTTGTGTTTCCAACGATGACATTCAGGATTCAATTTTCTCTCCCTTGTTGGCACTACCAAATTACTTTTAAAAAAACAATTACATACACTGACAGAGTCATGGTAGCTTTTAAAGCTCTTCCCTGCACTAATTTGCTAGAAATGCTTGAACATTATATATCAAAAATAAAAGCTAGAAATGCTTGAACATTGTAATTTGAAAGAGTGATTGAATTGCTCCCCAAGTACACCCCCGGTATTCATGGGTGTTTTCCTTTTATTGTTTAATAAAATTCTGTTGCTTATCAAAAAAAAAAACAAAAAAAACAAAAAAACTGTGTGCACTTGCATGTGTGTTGAAACACTCAAGTTCTACCTGTAGGTTTATAAAGTTCAATTAATTGCTAGTAAATACAATCATGGCCAACTATGTTTTCTGACACTGTTGCAGACTTTGTTTAGCTTATTTATGTCTCAAGAAGGATATAGGGTTTATGGAATTTGCATATGTTTATGCCTATTGGGTTGTTAATATTGTATGCCTTTTATTTTGGAGATTTTGCGTAGACATGATGTTCCTTTCTGGCATCTTAGTATTTATTCAGAATCAATTTGAATAAATATTGTTGTTTCAATTAATATTTTCATTCTAATGAAAAGATTTTTTTAACAGGTTAGATGAAATCAATGACATAATTCGCAAGAAAGGAAAGGCAGCAAAATCTATGACCGTGGGGGAGTTGGCTGAGGAGATTAGGTAAGTCTTACAATTTAAACAAAGGGATAATTACAATAAACCCACCTGAGGTTTGACCCGTTTGCACTTTGCCTACCCGTGGTTCAAAACTTATCACTTTGCCCACCTGAACTTCAATCCGTTACTCTCCCGTTGCCCACCTCACCCTCAGACGTTAGACAAACATGTTTTTATTCCAAATTAGAACATAACACGGATCAAACAACACAAACTCACTCTCTTTCCCTTGGAGCCCTAGGAACGCGAAAATCCATTTCTGCATCTGATATTGACATTATGTTGCAAGTGTAAACCCAGACGAGCAACGGGTTGTTCGAGGGACTAAAATCCTGGTAAGAAATCAGTCACTTTTTGGGTTTTTACTTTGGGCTCGTGGTTGTTTATTGTGTTTTTAGTAATCAATCAATGGTCAATGTTACATGTAATGGAATGAGAATATTGGTTGTGTTTGTTGATGCTTATGAAAAATGTGACCACCTGTTCTTTGGATTTGTGTTTGTTTGTGGGTATTTTGTCTCACAGTGGACCCAAGTTTCTATTAGCTTTAAATTTTAGTGTTTGCATGTACTATTTAGTAAAACAGAATAAAAAACAAAGCAGAAAATGTGGTCCCTCTGTGTGTGTTGCATCCCAAAAGCAAAACAGAATACTTTGGTGTTTCTATTACTCTTTTGTTGTTTACAATTCTTTAATTGTTAATTGTATACGTGTCAAATGGTAATTTGTTATTGCAGATGGATGAGGAAGTGAAATTGGAGGTACATTATGGGGGTGCTTTTCTGTGGAACCCTAGTTTAGAATACTTTGGTGGGAAAGTTGAAATAGTGTATAGGGATCCTGATTTGCTTAGTTATTTTGAACTAAAAGGTATATGTGAGGAATTGGGGATTGATGAACCGTGTAGGGTTCATTATTTAGGTCCTAGGGGTAACTTGGAGCAAGACTTGAGGCTCATACAAGATGATCAAGATGTGGTACCCCTGTGCAAGCCTAATGAGGGAGGGCCAAGAGACACCATCATACTGTATGTGGAGAGTGGTAATGCTCCACTTGCAGTTGAAGTTCCTGATGGTGCAAGGGTTGGTGTAGGAGCTGGTGCAGGGGGTGCAAGGGCTGGTGCAGGAGCTGCTACAGGGGGTGATGATCTGGAGGAGGAGTTTGATTGGTTGAATGAAGGTCTGGAAGGAGAAGACTTTGCTGATGACATTTTTGGTGAGTCTTCTCCACCTCATCTAAACACTGATACATCTCATCATCCAAACACTGATACACCTCATCTAAACACTAATACACCTCAGCCAAACACAGATGCACCTGGCCCAAGCAATGTTCCTCCTCCAAACATAGATTTAGATGAAGAGTGGGTTGAACTAGCTTTAGAGGATGATATTGCAAGTGTGGATAGTTCTGATGATGAGCAGAGTGGCAATTTGGAGTTCAATGAGAGGACTGATATGGAAAATGTTAGGTTGGCAAAAGGGATGACGTTCCCAAACTCCCAGGTGTTTAGGAAGGCTTTGAGGGAGTATGTGATTCAGCATCACATTGATGTCAAGTGGAAGTTGAATGAGAAGAAGAAGATTTCTGTACATTGTAAGAACAGTTGTGGATGGAGGTGTTATGCCTTAATGGTGATTGGAGAATGCACATTTGAGATCAAGACATTTTATCCTGAGTGTACCTGCCCCCTAACATTTAAAAATGGGCAAGTTACATCAGCCTATGTGGCAAAGAGGTATTTGGGGGATTTTGGTAAGAATCCTAATTGGGAGGTCTCAGGTGTTAAGCACTATGTGATGCAGAAGGTTTTAGTTGATTTAAGTCTTAGTTAGGTGTATAGAGCAAGGACGGCAGCTAGGGGGCTGATTACTGGGAATGAAGAGGCTCAGTATGGCCTACTTAGAGATTATGCAGAAATGATATTAAGGACATATGTAGGAAGTAGGGTGATTCTGCAAACAGAGATGGAAAATGAGAATGCAGAGCCCAATTTTAAAAGGATGTACATTAGGTACAATGCTCAGAAGGTTGGCTTTCTAGGTGGTTGTAGACCCTTTGTTGGGCTGGATGGATGCCACTTGAAGGGTAGGTTTGGTGGGCAATTATTGTCTACCACTGCCAAGGATGGAAATGACAATATATTCCCAGTGGCAATGGCTGTGGTTGAGCAAGAGACAAAGGATAGCTGGATCTGGTTTTTGAAGCAGTTTGCAGATGACATTGGCAGGCCAGAGGAGCTCAATCTGGTATTCATCAGTGACAGGCAGAAGGTATTATCATCTAGCTCATGTTCATAACTTCATTACATGCTTAGCTTTTTACATGCTTACTTGCTTACTTGATTGCAGGGCCTTTTACCTGCAATGGAGACTCTGTTCCCAACTGTGGAGCACAGGTATTGTGTGAAGCACATATACAACAACTTCAAGGTTAACTACAAGGGCATGGAGTTGAAGAGTGTACTGTGGAGGTGTGCTGGCACAACATCAACCAGGGAATTTGAGAGGGGGATGGACCATCTTAAGAGTTTGGATGAAGAAGCTTGGAAGTACATGGCTGATATAGAGCTTGCACAATGGACCAGATCCCACTTTTCTTCAAGAGCTTTGACAGATTGTATGGTAAACAATCTGAGTGAGAGTTTTAACTCTATGATTGTGAAGGCTAGAGACAAGCCCATCTTATCAATACTGGAGTGGATCAGAGTTAGGCTTATGAGCAGGTTGTATATAAAGAAGACTGGCTTAGAAAAGTATGGTGGCAAGTTGTGTCCAAGCATACAAAAAAAGTTGGAGCAGTTAAAATTAGAGTCTAAGGGTTTCTGTGCAATGCCTTCTGGGGGGTTTGTGTATGAGGTTGACAATGAGAGGGAAAGACATGTGGTGGACTTGGTAAATAGGACATGCAGTTGTAGATTATAGGACTTGACAGGAATCCCTTGCAAGCATGGAGTTGCAGCCATTTTTGTGAATCGTGAGAAACCAGAAGACTACACCCATCCATGCTACTACAAGGATGCTTATGTGGAGACATACAAGACACCCATACCTCCCATGCCTGGCCAATCTGAGTGGATGTCAAGTGGCCAACCCAAGCCTGTTGCACCTATTGTCTATAAGCCACCAGGCAGGCCACCCATGAAGAGGAAGAGAGATGCTGATGAGCCGAACCCTTATAAGGTGTCTAGAGCAAACAGGCCACTGAGGTGTGGAAGGTGTCATCAGGAAGGGCACAATGCAAGGGGATGCAAGGCCAATGTCACTGGTAAGACACCATGGGAGAGGAGGCAGAGATTGCAGAAAGGGAAATCTGTAAGTTTTTACAAATTTTTTTTATTCAAATGCAAAATGCCAATAACTGACACTGTAAAAACATGCTCATATTTGGTTGCAGGGAAGTGGAAGGCCTTCTACACACAGACAAGGATCCCAGGCCCTATCTTCATCACAGACCCAATCCTCAGCTCAGCCCCCACCAACACATCAGCCTTACACTATGGCCTCATCCTCATCCAACCAGGCAGCAGGGTCACAACCACAAGCTCCATGGTCACAGAACCCAAGTCAGTGGTACTCTTCAGACTTCAGGTACACAGTTAGAGGAGCTCCTTGGTTCTCTTCAAGCCAGCCAGCACCACACACCCCTGCAGAAACATGGGACAGTAGAGCACCATCATCACAGGTATTGTACTGTTAGGTTTGATGTTTTATTCATAAAACTGTGATACTGGTAGCTAACATGTGAATTCTTGTACTTTGTAGCCTACAAGACCACCTGCTACCAAAGGAGGAGCTGCTTTGAGAGGAAGGGGTGATGCAGCTAGGGCTCAGAAATGTAGCACAAGAGGTGGAAAGGCCAGTTGTGGTGGGAGAGGCAGGGGCAGGGGCAGGGGCAGTAAATGAAGACTAAGTCAAGCCACTTTTGTTGCTATGTATAATGTATTAGTGTTATGTAGTGTTAGGGTTTTATGTAGTTTGTAGACAATGGCAGGGCAGACAATGGCAGGACACTTTTTTGTATAGCTGTTCAAACACTTTGTGTATTTTTGTAAGTTTTGTAAACATTGGGCAGCTGCAACTGTTTTGGTTGTTGTACCAAATGCCTTATATTACTGGTGGTTGATGAAAGACTATTCAATACCACCTTAAAATATGTATACAATTTCCAACTTAATGACAGGTGTTCAGAATTATTATTCTGATTATTGCAGTTTGTTATATGAGTTATTATTATATGAGTTTGTTTATGGGTGCAGGGTGTATGTGTTGAATAGCAGGTGTATGTGTGCATTTGTTGTCTTTTCTTGCAAGTTGACATATTGTCATGCACTTTAAATTCACTTTCAACACAATTGTCTTCACACAATGCACTTTATGCACAAACCAACACAGCTCACAACATACAACAAAACACCAACACCAACAGCTCACAGCTCACAAGTAGCCAATTCACTTTAAACAAAAATACCAACAACATCTAACAGAAATAACTCTTTATCTTAAAAAGGCTTATATTATTAAGTGGCTTCAAGCCAACAGCATCTACCACCTTACATAGTTCTCATTCTCAAAAAATTCTTTCATAGTTCTATTACAAAAGCCATTGAGGACCAGCTTATATTACAAACCATCAGGCAGACTCAATCTCATCATTCCAACATTCTCACTTGAGCCAAAACATGAAAACAACATAACTAAAATAAAAAAACACCATGACAGAATTAGTGCAATTCTGTACTTTCTCTCTTGCTCTAAAGCTCTCACTGCTATCTCCTTGGCTTAAACAGAGGAAGCTTGAACAGAGGAAGCTCGAAACTTTCTCTCCCTCTCAGTGGCTTTTGCTGCCCTGTCTTGAGCAATTTCTGCCATTTGGGTAGCTTCTGCTGTTGCCTAGGTAGCTTCTCTTTCCCTTTCATGTGCAAGTTGCAGCTTTTGTTGCACCAAATGGGCAGCTTCATTCCCACGCATACAAGTGGGATTATCAATCCATCTAAAGAAATGGCACTTGGGACCAACCTGTTCATAAATTGAGTTGAACACATGACATTCCAATCTCACGTGAATCAACTAGATTAAGTAAAAAGTATACTTACCTTATATCGGCTACAACCCAGAAACCTTCTCCCAAAATTATCCACTGTCAGACTTGTTCTCAACACACAAGTCTCATATGTACACATATGCCCACTTGAACCGGAGTAATTTCCACTCGAAGAAGACATCGATTACCAACTTCCTATGAATTAAAGCTACCATCAAAAACTTGAAACCCCAGCTCAGAACCATAAAGTAGAAATGTCGTACCTGGTGATGATCTATCTTCGAATATTCAATGCCTCAAGACAACCCAAAGTCAGAACCTCACCCACGAAACCACGATCAGGAAAATCAAAACCCTAGCTCAGTTACAGGGATTTTCGCGTTCCTAGGGCTCGCGAGGGAAAGAGAGTGAGTTTGTGTTGTTTGATCCGTGTTATGTTCTAATTTGGAATAAAAACGTGTTTGTCTAACGTCTGAAGGTGAGGTGGGCAACGGGGGAGTAACAGATTGAAGTTCAGGTGGGCAAAGTGATAAGTTTTGAACCACGGGTAGGCAAAGTGCAAACGAGCCAAACCTCAGGTGGGTTTACTGTAATTATCCCTTAAACAAATCTATTGCACGTGTAGAAAGACACCATAGGAACTTTAGGATCTGCTCACAAGAATCCCCAAACCTGATCCTTTTAAACCAAACATAATGTACTTGTTGGGCTGTAGAATCTTTCCTTAAAGATAAAGTGGAATACCCTTTTGATTAGGCATGTTGGTTCACTTTATGGATTTTGAAAATGCAAAATTTTGGACTAGAAAGTGAAAACTCTTTCAATTTTTTTTTTCTTGTAAAAAATTCTTAATGATTTCCCAATTTTCTTATGGCCTAGGTATTTTGGAGGAATATGGGAGGAATTGGCCAATTCCAAAGATAACCATGGTGCGAATCTGAAGAAGAAAGATTGATGTGAAATTTGAAGAGTTATATTCCTCACTTCTCACTGGATTATTAATTACTAGCTTAGAGCAATTGCATTAGTGCTTCTAAAAATTTCGGTCTATTTTACAAAAATAACTTACTTTTTTTATTTTACGCTATTACTTTTAGAAAACATCCACATCAGTTTATCTATTCTACACTCTTTTTTATCTAAATAATATTTTTTTCACATTTTTGTATTATTTCACACCTACCCACAACTCCACCAACCTTTAACACACGGCCACTCTCCCTTTCTTTTTCTCTGAACACTCTCTCATTCTTTTTCTCCTTTCCTTCTTTCTTTTCTTTCTACTTTCATCTTTTTCTTCTTCTCCTTCTTCTTCTTTCTTTTTTTTCTTCTTCTCCATTGTATTTTTCAATTTGGGTTTGACTATGGTTGGTGATTTTGGGCGGATTTCTCCACTGCCGCTGCTGCTTCTTCTTCTGCATCTTCTTCTTCCTCTTCGGCATTTTCTTCTTCTGCTACTTCTGCATTTTGGGTTTGATTAGTTATGAGTATGATGATTTTTTTTTTTTTAGGAGAGGGTTTGATGAATTTGGGATCTAAATTTAGAATAAATTTGAAGAATTTGATAATTTGTATAAATTTTTTGTTTGATTCAAGAAGATAGAGGAGAAAGAGAGTAGAGGGAGAGAGAGAGAGAATCAGATGAGAGATGAGAGAGAATCGGATGAGAGAGAAAAAATAATTAAAAAAATCAAATAGAAAGCTACAGTAATCGTGTAAAAATGCACCGTTACTATAGCAATTTTGGAAATACACAATGTTATAGAGGGACTAATGTGGGTAGATTTTGAGCAAAAATGTGTAAAATGATGCATTTTTTTTATTATGGAAGGGTTGATACAAGTGCTCTCATGTTGAAATATTTTGTTAAAATTATGTTGGGTTTCATGTATGGTACTTATTATGTGTAATATTTTGGGGATTCAACTTTAATTATATTTTATATTATTAGAGAGGATAATCAATAGTATGAAATAATTGCTTTTTCTTATTATTATAATTTTATAGTTGGAGGTTAGGAAATTTGAATTATTAATCTCTATCAAAAACATCATGAGGTTTTAATTAAACTATAAGACTCGTAACAAATGCTTGATTGGATTGAATATTATTGCCTTCTAAAAATAGATAACATTATTTTATGCTTCATTGGTTAATGCAATCATGTGTTGCACTTAAGCTAAAATGTTGTTTATGTCCCTTAAGCTTTAGAGCATTTGTTATTATTATATTTTTAATGAAAAAGTACGAAGTAATTAAAATGTTTTTTATTAAAGTACAAAGGGCATTAATAAGTTTTTTTTTTTATGGAACGGGCATTAATAAGTTGAATTGTCAAAATACTGACAGAAAATGCCATATTTCACATTGTATACGCGTGTTCTGTCACTGGAGTGAGGGTCATTATCCTAATTCCTTGACTCGTGGCCCATGGTCCTCCCAAGTTTGTAACACTATCTGTGGATTTCACAATCAAATCAACAAAAAAGTTTTTATTTTTATTTTTTGAGAATCATCAACAGCAAAGTTTGTAACACTCGCTGCGGATTTTACAATAAAAATAACATTGTCCTTGTAACAATTTTCTAAAATAATACATTTATTATTATCATATTACAGACTTTTTATAGATTATTTCAATTAGCAATAAAATTTTAAAAAAAAAATCGCCATTATAATGTGACTTTAAAAAATAGGCAGGTGTGGAACTTTGTAAAATGATTTTAAAAGAGTATATATATACTAGCCTTTAAGCACGCGCATTCTCATAGACTCTCTATTTTTGGATAAAGGTTAATAATTTATATCTATTATAATTTTAGAAATATATATTTTTATTTTCCAAACAAATAAAAATGATAAACTTTAGAGATAAGCAGTAACTATAATTTCTTTTTTTGGACGTGAAGAGAAAAAAATTTTAAATTTCAGGAATTCTCTTTTTGAATTTAAAAAAAAAAAATTTGTTATTTGACACACACACACACACACACATATACATATATATATATATATGGTGAATCTAAACTATTGGTTTTTAAAATTTATTTTTTAAGTACAATTGATTCTTTAAGTTTCAATTTAGTGCTATTCGGCTTTCAAGTTTTTATAATGAGCATTGTTAGTACTTTTGTTAATTACTATTAGTGTTATTAATTAGGTGGTTAACAAAATAGTGACATGATATCTTTTTATTTATAGATAACTCTTCAATGGTCACTGATGCTAAGACTAAAAATACAAATATGTATAGACAACTTGATATGAATATACAAAAGGTTATCTATCAGCATCATCAAGTTTTCACAGTTTTATTGCGGGAGTCACTAGGCACTAAAACAGAATAGGACAGGTGTTATAATTGAAAATTTTAATACTTCTATAAGTCAATCTAAAAACAAGCTGGAGCACGATTGCTAGGGATGACCACTGCTCCTAATACAACTATAAATAATAAATTTAGGTCTTGACTTCAGTTTTATTGCAACAAACAAGAAATCCAAGTATACAGAACTTTCAGCTTTCTTAATCAAAATATTTTCAAAAGACAATATTCAATTTTTTTTTCTATCCAAGAGGGCAGGGAGAATGGGTTACCAGCATGCAATATTTAACATAGTCGTTCACCTTGTGACATGTCCTGCATTTCCTCGATTTATAAATCTTTTCCTTACACTAAGCCAATTCGGCGAGCATATTGTTTATAAAATTCATATGCACTATCATCACAATCAAATTTCATGTCAATTGTTGGTGCTTCAATTTCCTTATTTTGTCTACTCGAAGTGTTTGGGCTTCCATGAGTAGGTTCTACTTGAGCCTCTTCTTGAATCCCAAAACCAATAAAAAGAAAAAGTTTTAAGAATATTCATTATAAAAAACAATGTTCAATAATTTTAATAAACCCATAAAAAAAGACCACAATTGCTTATAGTTCTAAAAACCAGTCATAAACATCATCAACAACAACAATATATAGAGCCCAAATACCTAAAATTTTTATTCAAAAAAAAAAAAAAAACTATATAGAATTCAACTCCTAAAAATTAGTAGTAAGTAAAATTCTTCCACCAGTAATCACTACCGATTCTGTTTAACCATCGACTTTTAAACACAATTTCACAAACATTCTAAGCTATAGAACTCAATTAAGGAAATAATCATCAAGGTAAATATTCAAACTTCAAAAATAATCACAAACAGAAATTTGAAAAACAAATTTAAGGAAATAAATAGCTTTAAAAAATGTTTTTTTTTTCAATTAAAATAAATTTATTGAAAAACAAACCTGGAAAAATTGGGAGTTGTTGTCTTTGTCACTATTAGGGAGAATGTCGTGAAAAAAAGGGGTAGGAGTAATGGTCCTTGGCAACAAAGAGGTGGTTGGGGGATGAGAATGGCAGCGAGAGAGAAGGGGGTTTGTGGGTGCATCAACGGAGTGAGATAGGGAAGTGGCAGAACCAGTGGAGAGGGAAAGGGCTGAAGAGGTGGGGTCGAAAGAGACATAGTCAGGTGTAATCGAAAGCTTGAGCAAGTAGTGGTGGTGGCTTTTTTTATGGGTTTAATGGTGGGTTAAGGGGCTGAGTTTCAGAAAAGAACAAATGCGAGAGAGAGGGAGAGAGAGAGAGAGTTGTTTGTATTTTATTTGATTTTGCTATGTGGTGAGTGAGAAACGTTAACGTTAATAGAAGTGTCTCTCAAATTTGATCACGTGCAAGGCATATGACCCTTGGACATGTGCCACTCTATTTTTTTGACACATATACCAATATGTAGCAAGTACTGTAACTTTGTATGTAGCAAATCCTTGAAAATATATATATATATATATATATATATATATTTTACCACATTAAACTATACCCATACTACACTTTGTATCTTAAACTTTTCAAATGCACATTTTGCACCATAAAACTATGACATTTATTACATTTTGCACCCCGACATTAAGTTTGCTGTTAATTTGAATGAAAAATCAAAGTTTAAGGTGTAAAGTGTAATTAGGAGTATAGTTTAGAGTAGTAAAATGTAATTTATCTTTTGTTTTTGAAACATTGAGAAGATAGGCAATTAGGTCTTTTCACATGTTGTCGTCTTTTTCCACCCAAGTTAGCAACAAACGATGTTGGGGGTGCAAAGAGTGACAATGATCATGGTTTTTGGTGCAAAACATTCATTCGAAAAGTTTAAGGTGCAAAGTATAATAAAAAATATAGTTTAGAGTGGTAAAGTGTTGAGATTAAATTCTATAAGAATATGGTGTAAAAGTAAAACTAGACATGACAAAACAGGCTAAAATTTGCTTACCTGACCCAAACCCGCCCGTCTTGGCCCAACCCGAACCCCATTTTTTGGCCCAAATTAAATATGGGCCAACCTGCACCCCGCCCGTTTTCTTGCGGGCCAACCCAACTAGACCTGCGGCCCAACCGTTTTTTAACTTTTTTTTTCCCTAAAAAATATTTTAAAACTACATGGCAAGGTGTGCTCGACTGCTCCTAAGTGCATAACATTATCATAAAAGGCATAGTGAACTTGTGTGTTGTGCCTTCTATTTATTAAAAAAAAAAAATAACGAGTTAAATGAAAGGAAAAAAAAAAAAAAACAAAAAGAAAGCTAAAGCTTAAAGCATCTACTATCTAGTGTCTACACAGGCTACACTACTAAGTAAGTAGAACTAACTACTAACTACTAAACTCTACCTCTAGTTGTATTATTCATTAACTAAGACTGCTAAATACAAAGTAAATAAGTTCTACTTCAAAGACTACTAACTAAGTCTGTCTAACTAATATAGTAATTTCTAGCACAAACCCAGCCACAAAGTGACAAAACAGTAAACAAAACAAAATTAAAAGAATTCAATAGTGACTCAAAAGGCAAAAAAGGCACCCAAAAAAAAAAAAAAAAAAAAACCTCTCAATTTGACTTGTATTTAGAAGAGCCTAGACTTAGCAAACAGCAAAATCCAAAATTAGAAGTTCTCTCTTGGTGGAAATGACATTACAATCGGTTTCTAGAGCTCTCTTTAATGGGATGAGATCTTATGAGCATTCCTATAACTACTGTTGCATCTGAATCAAGTTTTAGCATAGGAGAAAAATTCTTACTCCATATCGATCACATCTTTTGCCTGAGAACGTGGAAGCTACGTTGTGCACTAAAAGTTCGTTGTATGAATTTGAAGGTATTTTAATTTATTAACAGAGTCATAGAAATTATACACTTTTAACTCTTTATTGATAAACTCTGATTTGCTTTCATGGTACACATAAGTTATATTAAAATATTGTATTGTAGATGTAGATATTGATGAAATTGTCCAACTTGAGCTAAAATTTGAAAGTATAAATATTTGTAACGCTGAATCTACTACCAAAGTTGAGTAGATTGGGGTATAATTCTTATAAAATATTTACTTGTTCTTCTTTACTTAAATTGTCGTTTTTATTTTTAAAGGTTTTTATTTTTTATTTTTTTTTAAAATTTAGTTTATCTTTCTATATTATCTGACTTTATTATTTTTTTAAATGCAACAGGAATCTGTGCACTTAAGAAGGCTGATAACTTGACATGGTCCATGGCATTTAGTTTTATATTTTGTATATTTTTTTTTTTGGGTTCTTTTATGAGATTGATATCATTAGTTAACTTTGAATTTGAAGTATGTATAGAATATTTGTCATGCTCAAAAGTCAAAATTGTCTGAATTGCGAGGATATGGAAATCTCTATGCTTTTTAGTTTGTTTTTATTTTTTATTTTTTATCCTTCACATGTATAATAGTAAATTAGTAACAAATAGTCTAACTATTTGATTTGATTCATTCTCTCTAATTTTTTATTTTTTTTTTAAATGTGAAAATATGGGCCAACCCAAACCGACCTGTTTTTCAACCCATTTAAAATGACCCGTTTTGGCCAACAACCCGAATGGCCCAACCTGACCCAACCATTTTCCATGTCTATATAAAACCTAAGTTTTACACCCTTCAATTTTAACATGCCACATCATTATATCACATATTAAAGAATAAACGCAATCACACTCAATCAATTCTAATTCTCATCTAAAAATTTCAACCTACTGGGAGTTTATTAACATTTATTGAGATGCTATTAGGAGTGATAAGATATATTAAGTTTTAAGTAAAAATCTTATGCCGCAATCTCTTATAGGATATGAGTTTTTTTCAAACCCATCTTTTCCAAATTCTGATTTATATTATATAGAGTTTTGGTCACCCTATTTAAGAGCATTCGCACTCGGGATTACAAATGCCAAATGTAAGGAAAATTTGGCATTTCAAGCCCAAAAGAGCTCAGCATCTGGAATTGTAAATGTAGACTATTGCAAAAAAATTTGCAATTGTGCTATAGTGCAATTCTACATGTAGAATTGCAATGTAGCTCAATTGTAAAAATAAAAATATTATTTTATTCCTTTTCTCTCTCATTTGCTCCTTACTCTCCCACTCTCTCAACTCTATCTCCCACGTCTCTCTCTCTTTCAGATTTCTCCCTCCCCCTTTCCTCTCTCTCAGTGATTTCTCCCTTTCCCTTTGCTCTCCTTCAGGCCATCGTTGGCCACCATCACCCAGCAACACCAAGCCTAGGCCGCCGATGGGTTCGATGGGTCTGGTGATGGTCTGTCACGGGGATCGGCGTGGCATGGAGGATTGTGACTAGTGGCGTGGAGGGTGTCTCACGGTGTGATGCTCACAGACCAGTTGGAGGTTGATCTCGCCGTGGCTGTGGTGGTGAATACTGTGGTGTTAAATCTTGTGGTGGTGGTGGGTCTTGCATTGGTGGGTATTTGTTTTGTTTGTGGGTGAAGATTGAGTGGGTTTGTGGTGGATTAGTTGTGGAGATCGTGGCGGATCAGCGGTGGGTTTTGGCAAATTGGCATGGGTTACTTTGGCGTGGGTTGTGGTGTGGAGATTTGCTGTCCGGTGTGGTGGAAATAGGTGTGGAGCTATGGTGGCTGTGGCATTGTGATTGGCTTCGATGGCTCCGTTAATGGTTTTTTTTTTTTTTTGGGTTTGCTAGTATATGTGGGGTGTTTGTGTTTGGTTTGATGGTTTTGTTTTGCTTTTGGTGGTGGTGTCAGGTGTGTGTAGCGCAGCGGTGGTGGGCTTGTGGTGATGGTGGTTTCAGTAAATTTGTGGCTATTTTTGAACAAAAAGAATGAGAGAGAAAGACTAAATAATGTATTTCATTATAAATGATGGTATTGTAGGATATATTATTTTATTATGTAGAAATATTATTTTAATGAGTAGAATAAAAAAATAAAAGTTGGAATGTTGGGAGTATTGTAAAATAGTATAGTATAAAACTAAACAAAGAAAGAAGCTATTTCTCTACTTATAAAACTACATCATACTAACCACTTTTAATATAATCCAAAAGAAAAATTTTTTGAAAAGAAAAAAAAAAAAAAAACTTTTACTATATTATGAGCGCATCCATCCTCACTGAAGCATTTTATCAAACACTACAAGTTCCCTTTTTTACATAAGAATGTATATGTTAAATTTTTTTTTTTTAAAAAAAGGCACATATATAAGCAGAAAATTCCAAAAAATTAAATGAAAAAAGAGTGAGGAGAACCCTTCTTGCAAAGTCAGGAATCGAAAGCAGCGAGAAAACTTTCGGCGTCGTGGTTGGAAACAACAGAGAGACAATTTTGGGCATTTTTCGACGAGACAAAGGTCGGTCTCGTCGGAACTGATGATTATCGGCGATGCTAGATAGTGGCTGTCAAGGTTTGGAGTTGATAGAGGGAAGATGGAGGTGCTGGTGAGCTATGGTGGTGCGAGAGAAACAGAGAGAGAGAGGGCGTTTCCCGACGAGACAAAGGTCAGTCCCGTTGGAACTGGCAATGACAGACAATTCTAGGTAGTAGCTGTCAAGGTTTGGAGTTGAGAAGGGAAGATGGAGATGTTGGTGACTGATGGAGGTGCTGGTGCGAGAGAAACAGATTGTGTGAAAGAGAGAGAGAGATGAAATTTTTTGTTTTGGAGAAGAAGAAGAAAAGGAAGAGTGGCGGGATAGTGAAAATTTAGAGGGTATTTGTATCTTTTTATTTTAAATAACCTGAGTTGCTGAGTTGTAATTTTTAATCCATGTGTCAATTTTGTATTGGTCTTAGAAACACAAACTCGGTACCGTTCGCGTTTGTTTAAGATTCACGAGCCATCTCTCCAAATTGCATAATGGCGTTCACTTACTTTGTGGACCGGCCTCTGAGATTCTGTATGAATTTTTTGTTTATTGATTAGTTTTTTATTTAGCATGTAATTGGATTTTGTCTTTCTTTTTCTTCCCAAACCCTAATTCCTCTTCTCATCCTGTGTTTGCAATGGTTTGTGCCGGAATTGGTACTTTTCTTGCGTATTGCTTCCCAGAGGGGCCAATCCCTTATCTTGATCCATTTTTTAAACGATTTGATCCAAATGAATCTTCAATGGCAGATAAAGAGTTACTAGCAAAAAAAAGAGGCAGAAATCGAGTATGTCTGCTTTTACGATTTAAATATGCACGTACTAACTTATCTACTCAATATGTGATTTAAACTCAAGTTGGTGCATAGTTTTTATCATACCCTTTCAGTTGGATTTATTGGCTTACCATAGAAATAATGGAGAAAGAGTGGAAGTTATTTATGATAATGTTGTAGATATGATGGGAATGATACGTTGAAAGCACTGAAAATCATGGCTCATTCATGTCGATTCTAGGACTCACTGGTCATGATTGAATGAAATTTTGTACTTTCTTATGTGTTCCCACTTACTATGAGCTTTTTTTTTGAGGAATCCATATACATTGGGGTTGAACATGTGCTTATCTTGGATTGTATATTATGTCAGTTTATAATATGCAAGTCATGAATTCAATTGTGGTAATTTAGGAGTTTAGTATAGTTTCACAACTATTAAATTGGTGACTTTTAGGGGATTAGTACAGGTTCACCACACTCCTTTCCTTTCAGTCTTTTATATTTTCTCCTGCAAGCGATCTGAAACCCTAAAGCCTTGCTGGTGTCTCCACTTTGGCAGTGGCTTTCGTTAGTCGTTACCACCGAAACTTGGGTTTGTCTCTCTTTCTTGCACTGCCTGCCTATTTGTCTGTTTCTCTCTATTGCTCTGCTTCTCTTTCCTGTGTCTCTCTCTTGCGAATGTATCAAGTGATTTGGTTGCTTTGAATTTTTATATGATGGAGCAAACACTGTAAATTTGTTGCTCTGTAAATGTAATACTTAAAAATTTTAGAATACTATTGGTAGTGTTGTTGATGTAATGCTCAGAATTTTTAAAACAATGCTGCATTGATGCTGCATGTAATACTCAGAATTTTTAGAATGTTATTGCTGTGTAAATGTAATTCTCAGGATTTTTGGAATACTATTGCTGCTGTGTAATTGTAATACAGGTACAACAAACACTGTGACGGTGGAAATACTTTTAGAGTTGTTATCGATTTTTTCTCAAAAAAAGAACTGACCAATCCTTGGGTCCAACCCAACACAAGTGGGTTGTGTTGCACCATTGTGATGAGTTGGGATGATTTTTTCCCTACCCAACCTTGTTGGATTGGATTGGAAAAAAACCATTAACCCAACCCATGTACACCATTACTCTGTTTGAATTCCACTAGAAGTTCCTCTGGATTACATTCATAGTTCTGATGGGTGTGGTCATGTATCCAAACACTACTCCCCAAGGAGTGGGTCCAAAGGATTCCACCTCGGTGTGGTTCCACGTCTTAGTTAAAAATATATATAATAAAATGCCAATGAGTTATAGTTCAAGTGGAACTTGCACCCCCTGAAAAAGCAAGATAGAGGCTGAGGTTATAAGCTAATGACCCATCTGGCGACTATGTAATTTAAGAAAAAATCGATAACAACTCTAAAAGTACTTCCACCGTCACAGTGTTTGTTGTACCTGTATTACAATTACACAGCAGCAGTATTCCAAAAATCCTGAGAATTACATTTACACAGCAGTAGTATTCTAAAAATTCTGAGTATTACATACAGCATCAATGCAGCAGTGTTTTAAAAATTATGAGCATTACATCAACAGCACTACCAACAGTATTCTAAAATTTTTAAGTATTGCATTTACAGAGCAACAAATTTACAGTGTTTGCTCCATCATATAAAAATTCAAAGCAACCAAATCACTTGATACATTTGCAAGAGAGACAAAGGAAAGAGAAGCAGAGCAATAGAGAGAGACAGAAAAATAGACAGACAGTGCAAGAAAGAGAGACAAAGTCCTAAAAGTCACCAATTTAATAGTTGTGAAACTGTACTAAACTCCTAAATTACCACAATTGAATTCATGTCTTGCATATTATAAACTGACACAATATACAATCCAAGATAAGCACATGTTCAACCCCAATGTATATGGATTCCTCATACAAAAAGCTCATAGTAAGTGGGAACACATAAGAGAGTACAAAATTTCATTCAATCATGACCAGTGAGTCCTAGAATCGACATGAATGAGCCATGCTTTTCAGTGCTTTCATAGTATCATCCCCATCATATCTACAACATTATCATAAATAACTTCCACTCTTTCTCCATTATTTCTATGGTAAGCCAATAAATCCAACTGAAAGGGTATGATAAACATAATTATTAAGTCCTTAAAAAACAATTACTATTGAAGCAGCCACTATATAAATGCCCAATACCAGAGGGCACCAAACCTATTTTGAAAACATATATACTACCAAGAACTCCAAGACCTGCTAAAGGAAAGGCCAACTAAGCAATATTGATGCATATAAATTCTAACTTAGCAGAGTAAGTGAAATTGTCAACGATAATATTATGCAAAAGCAGACATACTCCCTATCTGCCGTCGATAAATAAATTCGTTCTTCTCGTTTAACAAACGGTTCAAGATAAGGGATTGGCCCCTCTGGAAGCGATTCGCAAGAAAAGCACTAATTCCGACACAAACCACTGCAAAACAGGATGAGAAGAGGAATTAGGGTTTGGGAAGAAAAAGAAAGACAAAATCCAATTACATGCTAAATAAAAACTAATCAATAAACAAAAAATTCATACAGAATCTCAGAGGCCGGTTCACAAAGTAAGCGAACGCCATTATGCAATTTGGAGAGATGGGTCGGGAATCTGAAACAAACGCGAACGGGACCGAGTATGTGTTTATGTTTGGGATTGGGATGGACGGCGCTGACCGTATCACGTGCTTTATACTTTCATCTGTTTTTTTCTTTTTCTTTTTGACTTTTGTTTTTTGTTTTTTGATTTTTTCACTTTTAGTATTTAGTAGTCTTAGTTAATGAATAACAAAATTAGAGGTAAAGCTTTATTAGTTAGTAGTTAGTGTCGCTAACTTAGTCATGTAGCCTGTGTAGACACTAGATAGTAGAGCCGTAGAGGCTTTAGGCTTTAGCTTTCTTTTTGAATTTTGTTTTCCTTTCATTTAAATCTTTATTTATTTTTAATAAATAGAAGGCACAACACACAAGTTCACTGGGCCTTTTATGATAATGTTATGCACTTAGGAGTAGTCAAGCACACCTTGTCATGTAGTTTTAAAATATTTTTTAGGGGAAAAAAAAGTTAAAAAACGGTCGGGCCGTAGGTGGGGTTGGGTTGGCCCGCAAAAAAACAGGTGGGACGCAGGTTGGCCCATATTTAATTCAAGCCAAAAAAATGGGTTCGGGTTGGGCTAAGACGAGCAAGTTTGGGTCAAGTCAGCAAATTTCAGCCTGTTTTGTCATGTCTAGTTTTACTTTTACACTATATTCTTATAGAATTTAATTTCAACACTTTACCACCTTAAACTATACTCCTGATTATACTTTGCACCTTAAACTTTTTGAATGCATGTTTTGCACCAAAAACTATGATTGTTGTCACACTTTGCACCCCAACATCGTTTGTTTTTAACTTGGGTGGAAAAAGACGACAACATGTGAAAAGATCTAATTGCCCCTCTTCTCAATGTTTCAAAAACAAAAGATAAATTACATTTTACCACCCTAAACTATACTCCTAATTACACTTTACACCTTAAACTTTGATTTTTCATCCAAGTTAACAGTAAACTTAATGTTGGGATGCAAAATGTAATAAATGTCATAGTTTTATAGTGCAAAATGTGCATTTGAAAAGTTTAAGATACAAAGTGTAGTATGGGGTATAGTTTAAGGTGATAAATTATAATTTTCCTTATTTTATTTTTTCAAAGAAGGAAATAGCAAATAGGTGCTTGAGTAGTTTTTTTTTTTTTTTTTTTTGCAAGGAGTTGCTACATACAAAGTTGCAGCACTTGCTACATATGAAACAGACCTAACACCGGAAAGAAAAAATGAAAAAAAAGAAGCTTTTCAATTCTCTCACACAATCACACTTTCACCTATTTTACTATTCTTAAATAGTATTTATTTCAAGTAGTTTTGATCTTGTCCCATCCATTATACTGCTTACAGTACTTTTCTTCCCTATTCTAAATTTTCTTTTCTTTTCCTTTCTTATTATAATTCTAATACTATAAACATAACATTTTTCACGATAAATTTCACAATTGTGAAAATGGTTAATTGTGAAGGGTAAACAACTTACATTGATGGAGCCACCACTTTATTTCCTTCACAACTCACAGTCCACTATTTTAACAATTGTAAAATTTATTGTGAAAAAATTGTGTTTGTATGATAATTCAATTAGTAGGTTCTATAGTTAACTTTTGTAGATTGATTGATTGATGTTATTTATTTTAAGCAATCAAATTATGTCTAAATTTTATGTATTTAAATTAATTTCTCACTTTGGTTGTTAGTAACTATGATTGATCATTTTTGTTTCTTTGTTTTAATAATATGAGATATACTTGTAGTTACAATTGTCTATTTATTTTGTTATTATTATCGATCAATTAATATTTTTAGATTAATTTTATTTTTAGTATTATTTTTCAATTTTGCCTCCCAAAACTGAAATTCTGGCTCCGCCACTACTGACACATGATCAAATTTGAGAGAAACTTCTGTTAACGTTAATGTTTCTCACTCACCGCACAACAAAATCAAATAAAATACAAACAACTCTCTCTCTCGCTCTCTCTCTCTCCCTTTTGTTCTTTTCTGAAACTTAGCCCCTTAACCCACCATTAAACCCATAAAAAAAGCCACCACCACCACATGCTCAAGCTGTCGATTACACCTGACTATGTCTCCGTCGACCGCACCTTTTCACCCCTTTCCCTCTCCACTAGTTCCACCCCTTTCTCTCGCTGCCATTCTCATCCCCCAACCACCTCTTTGTTTCCAAGGACCATTGCTCCTACTACCCCTTCTTTTCACGACATTCTCCCTAACAATGACAAAGACAACAACTCCCAATTGTTCCAGGTTTGTTTTTCAATAAATTTATTTTAATTGAAAAAAAAAACATTTTTAAAGCTATTTATTTCCTTAAATTTGTTTTTCAAATTGTCATTTGTGATTATTTTTGAAGTTTGAATATTTGCCTTGATGATTATTTCCTAAGTTGAGTTCTACAGCTTAGAGTGTTTGTGAAATTGTGTTTAAAAGCCGATGTTTAAACAGAATCGGTAGTGATTAATGGTGGAAAGATTTTATTTACTACTAATTTTTAGGAGTTGAATTCTATATAGTTTTTTTTCTTAAATAAAAATTTTAGGTATTTTAGTTCTATATATTGTTGTTGTTGTTGATGTTTATGACTGGTTCTTAGAACTATAAGCAATTGTGGGTTTTTTTTTAAAAAAAAATTTTATGGGTTTATTAAAATTATTGAACATTGTTTTTCATAATGAATATTCTTAAAACTTTTTCTTTTTATTGGTTTTGAGATTCAAGAAGAGGCTTAAGTAGAACCTACTCATCGAAGTCCAAACACTTCGAGTAGACAAAATAAGGAAATTTAAGCACCAACAATTGACATGAAATGTGATTGTGATGATAGTGCATATGAATTTTACAAACAATATGCTGGCCGAATTGGCTTAGTGTAAGGAAATGATTTATAAACCGAGGAAATGTGGGACATGTCACAAGGTGAACGACTGTGTTAAATATTGCAAGCTAGTAACCCATTCTCCCTGCCCTCTTGGATAGAAAAAAAATTGAATATTGTCTTTTGAAAATATTTTGATTAAGAAAGCTGAAAGTTCTGAATACTTGGATTTCTTGTTTGTTGCAATAAAACTGAAGTCAAGACTTAAATTTATTATTTATAGTTGTATTAGGAGCAGTGGTCATCCCTAGCAATCGTGCTCCAGCTGGATTTTAGATTGACTTATAGAAGTATTATGATTTTTCTATTATAACACCTGTCCTATTCTGTTTTAGTGCCTAATGACTTCCGCAATAAAATTGTGAAATTTGATGATGCTAATGTATAACCTTTTGTATATTCATTTATCTATACATATTTGTATTTTTAGTCTTAGCATCGGTGACCATTGAAGAGTTATGAGATATATATATATATATATATATATATGTATATATATTATATTGATGTAATTAATTAATCATGATATTTTTTTATTTATTGGTAGTCAATATGTTTTGTAACATGTGCAAGAACATTGGTGTAGTCTATGCTAATGAATTAGAATGTGGTCTAGATTTAGGAGACAAAAACTATCAATCAATTTCGTTGTGATGGACAATATTTGTGTAAGACGAATCTTGCCGCAATATGGAAGGAAGAATCAGCTGTGAAAATTATTGGGATCATATTCCAAGATTACCGAGGTCAGGCGCAATTGGAGCATGAAAGGAAGACCAAATACAAAGAGGAGTTAAGGGTGTTGAAGTTATTCAAGGCTTATTGTTTGTAAAGGACTTATTGGTAATGGAAATCATTTTAAAAGGAGAAAAAAGTCATATTCTCAATTCTATGAAGGAAGATCTTCCAACGTATGGGCATCTTACCCATGAAGTGAAAACTAAAAAGGAGATGCTCATAATTAAATAGTTGGCCTATTTCACATGTTAAGAAATCAAATAATAGAGTAGCAATATGTTTAGCAGAATATGTAGGTGATTGTAACTTGTAATGATGATCACATTTGAATTGAGGAGACCAAATTTCCTTAAGAATATTGTCCAGGTACTATACTGTTTTCTTGGTTTATAGCTTAATATAACAAGCATTATACTGTTTTGTTGGTTTACATATATTTTATTCTTTAGCTGAGAAAAGATATTTCATTAATCAAATTATTTAGTACAAAGAGATATGTCTTTCATTGAATTAGCTCTCGAAAAATTAGGAGCTGATCAAACCTTTGATTTATTACAGTCATCAACATCCCTTCATGATTCCTTATAATGACTTCTATTCTAGACGAATTCTATGCTGCATGAGAGATGATTTAGTGTGTTAAATGTTTATGTGCTATTATTATATTTTGGGTATAGAAAAATAGAAATTTTTACTAATAAAAATGAATTCATTTGTAGTTTTGTACAATGGGAAAATGTAAAGGAGGACATCCGTTTAACAATACTTGAGGACCCTGCTTTTCTTGTCCAACCCGATGCAAGGGCCATATCAACTTTGTTATATTATTTGTCAATCAACCTAATAAAAATCTAGTTGAAGCACAACGACAACCTAACCTCCGAGTGAAGCTGACAATCTTCACATGGTCCTTTATACAAGCTTCCACCAACAAAATCCACAATAAGGGCGGCACAAGATAGTTTGACGCCTAAAGCGAAAATTTTAAAAGTACATTTTTTACATTTAAATATCACTTAAATAATATTTAGTTTATTTTTTATTTTTTTTCAAATCTATTATTAATTCATAATTATTAATATAACTAATTCACCCAAAGTGAGCTAATAATATTTATTATATAGGTTTTACAAACTAGCATATCATCAATAAATGATAAAAAAGTTATTCAAACATTCATTTATTATATTGTTTAAGTGACACCGATCATATTCTTGTCACATCAGTTTGAAAGTTTTTTGTCGTAAAATTTATATTAAATTTAGCATTTTTCATTCATTTAATGGACATTGGATGTATTTCTATTAATTCATATTTTTTTTTTTATAGAGAAATTGCTAAACTTACTACAAATTTATTTACAAAAGGCTTACAAACTGATGTGGCAATGAGGTGACACTTCAACAAAAAAATAAATGAGTATTAAATTATTTTATGTGATTTGTAACATGTCAATTTATAGGACCTATAAGTGGGTTCCAGTTAGCTCAACTGGTAAAATCTCTTATGGTTGTATAAGAGATCTGAGGTTCAATCTCTGCTTACACCAAAAACTAATTGGTATCTTGGTCTAATAATAAAGAGCTATTATCATGAGCAGACGCCATAGGTTTCAATTTTAGAAGTTTCTCAAAAAAAAAAAAAAAATTATAGGACCTATATAATAAAACTTGTAATATACTAGCATATTTCTAATATTTTAGGCCTTCTTAAGAGTGAGAAAATAATGTACACTTAACTCACATTTTTTCTTTAATAATAATAATAAATAAAAAAAACCTTACTACATTTGGGGGCCTTTCTATGTTAGGGGGCCTTAGGCCTAGGGCCGACCCTGTCCACAATCAACTGGAAAGAAAAGAACTCGTCTCTATTGCAAAAAATGAAAGTTTTACACATGCTAGCAACATTGAGTAACTCCCATGATAGATGCCATGGGAGACAAGCGTCACAAAATAGGCTGCTAGAATCTACCCCTCCATATCTAGAAAAAATTGCTCCAAGACACCCACCATCACCTGATATAAAAGGTACACTTGAGAGGTTTGGTTACAGTAGTTGATATATGCCCAAACTTAGAACTGCCATAGGAGGCACTGAAGGGATAAGTCTTCTTAATTGTTAATTAAGATCCACGCCCACCATTGACGAACACCATGTGATTATCCTCAAAAGGTGCTTGATTTCTATGCGTACATGATTTAATAAAGGAAAGAGACGAACTAAAAGAGGAAGTGTTTTGAGACAAAGGAAGGAGATGGACTTTTTCTCATTGTAGAGAGGGAAGGGGGTAAAAAGGTGAAGTTGATGAATACATAGTGAAGTGGGATCAGCGGCTTAAGCATGTGGTGGTGGTGGTTTTTTTTATGGGTTTAATAGTGGGTTAAGGGGCTAATTTTATAAGAAGAACAAGGGGGGGGGGGGGGGGGGGGGGGGGGAAGAGAGAGGGTTTTGAAGATAGAGAGAGTTATTTGTATTTTATTTGATTTTGTCGTGCGGTGAGTGAAAAACATTAACGTTAACAGAACTTTCTCTCAAATTTGGTCGTGTGCAATACACATGACTCTTGCACATGACCTATTGACAAAATTCACTCTTTTTTCTTTTTTTTTTGACACCTATACCAACATGCAGCAATTGCTGCAACCTTGTATGCAGCAAATCCTTGATTTTTTTTTTTTTAAGAAGAAAACAACAAATAGGTGCACGAGTAGTTTGGGATAGACTGCCGAATATTGGTTACTGTGTGAAAATTCATTGGGGAAAACTGAAAGAGAAGTGTATTTTGCTAAATTTTTCAAGGGTCCGGTTAATGTGTGCCCTAAAGGCACACATTAAACTTTCTCTTTATAGAAATATTTTCTCGGGAGTTGAAAAAACTGTCATTACTTTTTCAATTCTCGAGAAATTTTTTTCCAAAAATGGAAATTAATGGCACACATTAGTAAAATCCATTTTTCAATACCCTTGCTATGTATATAGGATGTATGTATGCAAACTCAACTTGATAAAGCTTTAAATGTAAATTATTCGATTGGCTACATGATCCATTTGGCCATATCTATCTATCTATAATCTAAAATCTAAAATTTATAACATATATCTCCATATATTTAAAAGTTGAAGCGTAACATTTATTAGTATTGAGCTTCTATTGCACCATCTCATCGCCACGTCATTGATCACATAATTATTATTTTTCTTTTTTTTAATTCCTATGTTTTTTACAATTTTTTTTTATTTTTTATTATTGACTTTACAAATTCATCTTGAGCGGTTTTAACATCACATATAATTTTGCTTTTATAATTCATCTACTTTAATTTAGAATTTCTTTTTTATTCCTATTTTTTTTACAAAAAAATATAAATAGATTATTGACTTTACACATTCCTCTTAGGTGGTTTTAACATTATATATAATTTTGCCTTTATATATTCATCTACTTTAATTTAGATGTTTATAACTAAATAATAAAAGTTTTGTAACTAAAAAAAAAAAAAAAAAAAAACAACAATGTCTGTACATATCTATTTTTTATTCCTATGTTTTATAAAGCTCTTTATCCACTACATCTTTAGCATCTTTTCTTTTCTTTTTTCTTTTTTGCAATTCTTATTTTGTTCAACTTTTCATATTCTTCAATCATTGTCTTATTAGTTCAATCTTTCACCCCCTCCAATAAATTTTATTTTTTAATTTTCATTTGATTCCCTTTAGATTTTTAAATTTGTTCCTTTATATCTTTTTAAATTCTACAATTTCACTTTGTTTAACCTTTCATATACTTTCACCCTTCCTATTCCATCTTAATTTTCATTTAAATTTCTTCTTACTTCATTTCCTCCTCTCTCCCCTATTCCTTCCAAGTTGTCAATGACGAAAAGATCAATATTGTTTCTCTTTCTCCAATTTTGTTTCTTTTTTGGTGGACTTTTTTTTTTAATTGTTTCAACCACTTTTTTTTTTCTTTTTTTCTACTAGTGGTTCTTTTTTTTTATTGTTGATTTCTTCTTCATTTCCATCTCTCTCTCTCCTATTCCTTCCAAGTTGTTCACGACGAAAAGGTCAATACTATTTCTCTTTCTCCAATTTTGTTCTCTTTTGGTGGATTTTTTTTATTGTTTCAACCATTTTTTTTTCTACTAATGGTTCATTTTGTTATTATTATTTAATTGTCACATCTCAAACGAAAACGTGTTAAAATTCGAGCTAAGGATCTTCCAGCAATTGTTGGTTCTAATAAAGATGCAGGTAAGAATGAGGAGACTTACCAGACCTCCAATGATATGCACGAGGAATAGAGGAAGCTGACACAAGTTCAAATGAACTCGATATTGAAGCTAATGATACTAGCAAGGACGTAATTAGGCATACTGACCGGACTCCAAATGAATTTTACGAGGAATCTGAAACAAATTCTAATAAACTCGAAATTGAAGCCAACATTTCTTCTTGACCAGCCAGAGGTGTGACATTCGTATTTGTCCATATGCTCATATCTTACAAGTTGTTAGGGACTTAAGGTTGCTAAATTCCGATCACAATTTCTTTTTCCTTATTGATTTGATTTGGCTTAGATTAATAATTAGTTGTTTTGCAAGTTAGAATTTGATTTTTTTTATGGTAATCAATTTAGATGTTAAACTGAGACTTTCCTAATTTTTGTTTATTTTTTAATCCTTTGGGGTGACAAAGTACTCTTAATAGTTATATTAGAAGTAATCTATAATGTCATTTATTCAAAAAAAGAAGAAGCAAAAGTTCGTCAAACGAAAATAATCGGATGGGTGACATATTTTAGTTTTTGCAATTGTATTTTAATTATTATTATTATTATTTTATAACAATGCTATATAGAAATTTAATTCTTAGATTTTGCTAATAATTTTTACTTGATAATATGTTTTAGGTGGATGAAATTGCCATTTCTGCAAAGAAAATAATCTTAATAGATTATCAACAAAAAATTGTTCTCCTAATTGGTCCAATTAATTATTGTTAAATTTTATTAATTTTTTCGTTATGTTTTTCGGTGTTTTGGATGGTAGGGTGTTGATATCGTATTTTGTCCGCCCTCAATTTGCGTGCCGGACCTCGAAAAATCCAAAAATATTATTTTCTCTCTATGGGACCGCGAGAACATCCAGAATGATATGGCGCAACCCGTTCGGGTATCGGAGCACCCGAAATGCCTCTTTCAACTAAAATGACCAAAATGCCCCTGGTCAACCCTAGGTTTGACTGAAGGTCAAACGAGGTCAACATCCTCACAAAACAAAATTTTTTCATAGTTTTACATTAAACCCAAGCTTCTCGGAGATTTTTAACAATTTTGACAAAGTTTGACCCAAAGTCGATCTCAGATGGGCTCAAAAACCCTAATTTTGATCCGGCTGTCAGAACGGGTTGAAACTAATGTCATTGCAAAAATTATCAAATTCTCATTTCAACGATTATTCATGGATCGAAATCGGAGTTCGAACAGCCGAGATATCATGAAAACTGGGTTGACACACCGACCGATACACCGCTAACTTCCAGGAGCCATAACTTTTGATCCGACCGTTGGATTTTCAAGATCCATACCTTTTTAGAAACAGGAAGTCAAGATCTTTCTAGGGTTGTCAAGATCAAACCAATGGGAGGGCTTTTCAAGGTGGCGGCCCTTGAAGGGCCGTCGCCTTGAAATTTTTGCCGGGGCTATAAAAAGCTCCAGACACCCTTCAGACTGGAGGGGACCATTCTTTGCTAAGTTTTGCTCTCTGCCTAGTTTTTCTACATGTTTTTCCCCTCTTCCAAACACAAAAAACACACAAAAAAACACCCAAAAAACACATCAAAACTTCTTGATTCTTCTCTCTTCACCAAAAGAACACAAGATATTGTTCTCATACCCAATCTTTTTTTCCTTGGTTCTACACTTTGGATTTGGGGTTTAGGGGTGTGGATGTAGCTTTTTAGCTACCATCCACACCCCTAACCTTCTAAATATTTTTCTAACATTTATCTTGCTATTTTTTGCTTGAATGACATGATTTATTACTTTATTTAGCATGTTTCTTGTTTTATTTGTGTTTCTAGCTTAAATCTCTTTGCTTTTATGTTTTATGCCATGTTTCATGCTTAGATTTATATCCTTACATGCTTATATGTTTAGATCTAGATGCTTTAGGCTTTATGTCATGTTTTCCAATGTTTTGTGCCTCTTTTGTTCTAGGTGGATGTTAGGGTTACATGTTCACATGCTTGTATGAAGCTGTTAGCTATGCCTTATTTGGATCTATGTGTTATGTGTTTATTTCCATGCCATATGGTTAGATCATTGTTTTCACATGCTTATATGCTTGGACCCATCTTCTTCCATGTCTATGTGTTAGGATCCTACATGTTTTTTTTTTTTTTTTGAGAATAGGATCCTACATGTTTACATGCGTGTTTCTATGTCTACATGTCTAGATCTATGTTTTCACATGCCTATGTGCTTGGATCTATGTTCCCTACATGTCTTATACTATTTTTCATGTGTTCGTGCACTCCATGCCATGTTCGTGCGCTCACATAGTACATATTCTGCTTGCCTGAAATGACTCAATATATGTATGTATTATACGTCATCATTTTTTTTTATTCATGTCGCTTATTAATAATTAAAATAGTTAATTTATTTGAGGTAAAGTTCGTCGCCCACTAATTATTTAAACATTAGTATGATATAAGTAAAATGTTTTCTATGTAATTTATATATAACTAATTTTTTTTATTTACATATATTTTTAATAGGAGCAATATATTTGATGGCCTAATAAATTTCAAACACATATTTGCATTGACCGATCAAGCAGTGAGATCAAGAGTTTTCTCTCTAATAACATGAAATAAAGTTGATTCCCCAAATAGTACCTACCCACAGTAAGTATTTTACATGGAACATAATATAATTTTTTCAGCATAATATATCAAAAAGCAGTGCGCATCAAACATGAATATCCTAGTCTCACATCAACCTGTCTTCAAACTTCTTCCTTTAGATTCAGTTTATTCACAACTCCAGATTCAAACCACTCTTCCTTTAGATTCAGCCATGTTGTTTCCTTTAGATTCAGCCAAGTTGCTCCACATACCTCCAAAGTCCCTAGGCCATAAGCAAATTTGAAAATCAATAAGAATTGTTTTTAAGGAGACACAAATTTCACTTTCTAGTCCAAAAGTTTGACAATTCTATCGCCAAAGCGAGAAATCCATAAAGAACTAGATACGAGTTACAATTGTGTTTTTAAACCTTTTCTGTGCAACAAAATGAAAACCAAAAAAGCAATAAAAGCTTCAACTGTAGCACATCTTCCAAAAAAAAAAAAAAAAAATTCATGAACCACCGCACCAAATTCAGAAGTATTAAATTTACCTTTTGTTTTTAAGGAAATTTTTTTTCCCAACAAGTATATTACGTTTGGTTTAAATGGATCAAGTTTGTAGATTCTTGTGTGCAGATTGTAAAGTTCCGATAGTGTCTTTCAATATACATGTGTAACCAAATTGTTTAAATTGTAAGACTTACTTAAGATCCTCAGCCAACTCCCCTAAAGTCATAGAATTTGCTGCCCCTCCTTTCTTGCGAATTATGTGATAGATTCTATCCATCCTGTTGAAAAAAATTTTTAATTAGAATGAGAAGAATAATAGAAACAACCATATTTGTTCAACCAAGGTGCCAAAAAGGAACACCATGTCAATGCAAAATCTCTATAATAAAAGTCATACAATATCAACAAACCCAAAAGGCATAAAAATATGCAAATTCCATAGACATGTATCCTTCCTGAGGCATCAACAAGCATAATTGTGTAATAGTGTTAGGATAACAAGGTTGGGCATGATTGTATTGATTAGCAATTGGTTGAACATCATAAATCTAAATGTAGAACATGAGAGTTTCAACACACTCTGCCCAAACATTTAATGAAATAATACTCCCCCCGAGGTTTGTGTAAATACAACAATTAAGTCCTTCTCAAACTGTTATTTTATTAACTGAACATTCCTCTTTTTAAAAAAAAAAAAATATTGTGACCTAAACTATGGACAAAAAGACACTAGCCTACTTTGATGTTTGTTGATAAACGGTCCCTCCATACTCATCATTTAGTTACTGTCGCTTATAATTATCCCGTGGATAATAAAGAAGATAAATGAGAGAGAGAGAGAGAGAGAGAGAGTATGGGTGATGTGGACAAGGAAGAGCTCAAGGAAAAAGAAGATTAAATATACAAAGATTCAAGAATTGTGGTCTAGTTTTGATGTTGAACCTTCTTAGCACCTTTAATAGGTTGTTTTAGTTATTATTGTCTTAGTTTTGAGTCTTTTAGGTTGGGAAGCAGTTAGATCAGTTATAATTAAGTTAAAAAAGATTAAGGGAAATTTGGTAATTTCCAGCTGGAAAGGGCTGTCCTAGAGGTCTAGGAGTCTTATTTTATGTTTTGAGTCCTCCTATTTGCTTTAGGAGTTATTAAGTCCTTTTGTTTGTATTATCATTCCTATTCATTCTAGGAATATGTTATTTAGAGTCCAAGTCAGATTAACAAGGGCCTCTATAAAAACGCTCTATTGTAGTCAATGTTATTTAATTAGTGATTGATTAATAAAATTCCAGCAGCTTATTTAAAGCCTTGAGGGTGTGATTGCCCAGTGTTCTATCTTTCTAATTTACTGTTTACAGCCCCAAAACAGCCATCAATATTCATTCTTTTCTAACTTAAAACTCTTAGACATCAATCCTTACTCAAAACTCATTAAGAAACCTAGTATAGTGCTGAATTCTAAAAGATCCTACATCAGTGGGTGTAGAACACACGTCCTTATTATGGTAGGTGACTAAAGGAACATAGTTTCCTCCGACAATTCGAAGGAATCTTCTTTAGCTTATTACGTGGTGATTTATAAAATTTCCTGCATGTATTATTTAAACAAACCATATGATTCATCAAAAAGATCATGTGGCTAAAAACATGTGGATAATCATTTTAACTGGCCGAAGTGGGCTGGAAAAAAATTCCTCCAAACCATTTGGAGGCAAACATTTTCCGTGTGGGAAATTCATACCAAGTCAGTGCCTATGTGTTGGGCACGATAAACTGCCCTTATGTCAAGAAATATGCTAGTTCTAAAAATTAAAGAGGTTCAAATGTTGTTCATTGCAGGTGCTATGCTCTAAAAAATTATCAAAGGAATTAAACAAAGACAATGTATTCAGGTTCTTATCATTCTTAATGATTTTTTTTTTTTTAATAAGTAGTAAGATTTATTGATATAAAAAAGGGACACGCAGTACACAGGGAGTGTACAGGGATCAAATACAAAAATTACAAGAATCAAGAAAATCAATGATAGAAGAGAATGATTGGTTTCGAAAGACAGACGATCAATCCAAAAAAGTTTTAAAGAAAAATAACTGGAGGTTTAGTATGGATCTCTCAGTATCTTCAAAACACCTATGGTTTCTTTCCCTCCAAAAGACACCACATTAAACAATGGGGAACAGCTATCCATATATGACCATTTCGATGACGACCAAACTGCCTTGCCAGCAAGCAAGGAGCCCCACAACTGACTTTGGCATAACCCAACTTACTCCATATAAACCCAAAATCATAGACCACAAATCCATAGCAACCGGACATTGAAATTTTATTTAACAGGTAAAGTTTTTCTCATTCCTTAAATTTAGGTAACAGGTCAAGTTTTTATGTCCTATATATATATATATATAGGCAGGCAAGAAAATTACAGTTTTTTCAAATCATTGCTTAGTTCAAGCATTGCTGGATCTCCAAGCATTTTCTGCATTTGGGGTGGTGGTTTGCACCAATTTAGTTTTGTCCAATACAATTAAATGTTGAAAACATGTTAGAATTTTGCAACGAGTTGAGATCAAATTTCATTCTAATACCAAGTTAGAATCTCAAAAGAAAAAGAATAGATAACACAGTGCAGTCAAAGGCAAAAGACAGCCTTATGACATAAAGAAGCCATCTGGTCCAGGGGAATTATCTCCATTAAAGCCCCTTAGTACCTCAAGAATTTATGCTTCCTCGAAAGGCCTTTCCAACCATACAGCCTTCTCCCTAGAAAGCCTAGGGAACTCTAATACATCTGGGAAGGATCTAGAGACTTGCTGGTCAGAATACAAACTCCTATAAAAACGAGTGAACAAACTCCTATAAAAATGAGTGGTACATTCAATAATGCTATCCTGATTAGATGTCAAGGTCCCATCAACCATAATACTTGTAGTACTGTTATTTCTGCTATTAGAATTTGCCATGCGGTGGAAGAACTTTGTATTAGAATCCCCTTCCCTCAAATTCAGCACCCTTGACTTCTTTCTCCTACTGATTTCTACTAACAGTGTAGTCTTTTCAATTTCAGATTTTTCCTCACCCGATAAAAGGTATCTTTCTGCTCTAACATCCAAGGCATTCAACTCATTCCACAATATTTGTTTCTTGGCTGACATTACCAAACTCCACTTCATTCCACTGTTTTAAATCCAATTTTCAGTGCTTTTAACTTCATGGCCAAAATATAACTAGGAGTCCCCCGAAAAAAATAAGTTTCCCACCAAGATTTCACCATTTCCATGAACCACTTTGCTTTCAACCACATGTTTTCAAAACGAAAAGGTCAACGCATTTTTGTTGATTCCCTCCATCTAAAAGAACAGGGAAGATCAGATATAACTCTAGGTAACCTGCTTTGAGAGATGTAAGGGAACTAAACATCCCAGTGTTGAGAAAAAGGAACCAATCTAATCTAGAGACTGAAGAAGAAGTAGACCAAGTGTAAAGGCCACCCTCCAAAGGAGTGTCTAATGGACCATGAAAAGAAATGAAATCAGAGAAATTATGCATAGCTTGGGTGAAATTTTCAGCTCCTAATCTCTCTGAAGGAAAACAGACTACGTTAAAATCTCCACCCACCAACTAAAAATGCCTGCTAATTCCTCCCACATTAAATACCACATACTGTTTAAATTTGGACCATAAACACTGGTAAGAGCCCATTCAAGTTGATCACCTACATTTTTAAATCTACAAGACACCGAATACTGACCCACAACTTCCTACACTTTTTCTACCATCCTACGATCCCACATAATCAAAACACCACCCAAGGCACCATCAGAGCCCTAATATAACCAATCTACATAAGGACAACCCCAAATACTTCTAACCAAACCTCTTGTAATCAACTCCAACTTCGTCTCCTGCAAACAAACAATATCAACTTTCCATGAGCACAACAAATTTCTAATTTGGAGCCTTTTGTCTCCCTCATTCAAGCCTCTCACATTCCACAATAAAATCTTCAAATTCATTGAGAAACAATAAGATTCTTATCCCCTAGTAGTTCCCTGTCGCTTTGTCTATGATTCACCATAATTAATGGAACTGAATAAACCCCTCAGCTCTTGAATCTCTTTCCCCACAACTTCAGACCCCTGTTTCTATTTCTTAGCTTCATCTACCCTCTCCGGCATCACATGTTCAACAGCCAACAAAAATTTTGAAACTTGAACCTCTAGACCAATTTACAAAAGCTGCCATTTATGCCGTTTTTGTCTTTAGCTTCACTCAGGCACTGCTTTTAGTGCCTCAAACATATTTCCAAGCGTTCGACTAAGCGCCAAGGGCATGCACCTCAGTAAAGGCGCCTTGCCTCAGGGCCTTTGTGGCGCCTTAGCAGCGCCTTGCCTCCCGCAGTCACTTGGGCGAGTGCACAGATTGCCTATAACTACATTGAGAGAACATTGTAAAGAGAAGAGAAAGCAAGATATAGAGAATACAGGTTGACATGGCTCGACCAAATGGCCTATATCTACAGAAGAAAGCCTAATCGGCTACTTTTTGACTATTTAGGATGGTGCATACAAGAAACCCTAATATAGCAATAAGGTTAACCCGAGTTGGGTCTACAACATACTTGGTCCGCTTGAGACATTGCATCTTTAAACACATAAACCATAGTGTCTTTAACACTCCCCCCTCAAACTCAAGGTAAAAGCTTGGTGATGCCTTTAGGTTGGAATAAAAGCTAAAGGTGACTATGAACAACTAGATTGGATGGAAAATGGATCAAACACAATGTTGGACAAACTGTGCAAATTGTTGACTCCGGCAACGGACGACGACACATAGACAACAAATGAACGTCAGAATATTGCAACAAGGAGGGGCTAAGGACGACTGGACCAATGCCCAAATAGTGGCTACTATGATCCAAGGACGACTACACTGGTAGCCAAAGGGCATCAGACGAGGTCATAATGAAGCACAAGATCAAGTTGGAGAATTTTGCATAGGTTGAACCCAAAAAAAAAAAAAAAAAACCTAGGGGGAAGGAGCCTTAAATGGTAAAAAGGATCACCAAAAACAAAATCTCTGAAAAAAAAAGAAGTGACACGTCCTCTGCCCCATCTTGGACATAATGTATTCATGTTGAAGTTTTATATAGTCATGTGAGTCATCATGCTATTAAAACACCATCATGATCTCAACATTATCATATTAGGCATAATGCAATCCTACTCATACCCTTTAATGGGTAATTATAAGAGAAATTTGATAGTAAAAGTGACAAAGTGTAATTTGGGACTTTTATTGTGAATGTAAGTCTTTTAAGTCCAATCACGTTAATTCATTTTTTTGATAGGTTCAAATCACATTAATTCATTGGATTCTCTCTCTCACATTTTGCCTTTTGATTTCTTACCATTTTTTTTCCATTTATTTTAACTATAGCCTAGTGTCATATTTATGGGGCCATGGTAAATATGATGATCGTGAAGACCAACTTGACAACAAATTATAAACTTAAGGGTTATCATTGCTACAATAAGAACTACAAGACCACTTTAATGATGAAAACAAAAAAGGACTACAAGGACCTTATTGATGGTAAGGCTACATTTTGGGGGACCCAAATATAGTTTAGCCAACACAAAATATACTGATCTAATCCTCTACTTCCAATTCACAAGAAACTGTCCACATGTAAAACCACCACGTAAATGAATAATTAACCTGTCCAATCATGATTACGCTAAGCAGAACTAAGGAGATACCATGCCAACAACCTGGATTCATTCCTTATACTAAAAAGGCATTACATATTATCTAAGAAGCATGCGCACCCAAAGATTCCTGTGAATTAGATTTTTTTACCAAATATATATATATATATATATATATATATATATATATATAATGTAACAAAAGAAATATGTAAATTTATAAGGTTCAAGTGAAAGAAAAATTAGTAATTTAAGGTGTTGGGTGAGATGGAAGAGTTATCATTAAGAAAGAAGGATTTAAGGAAGGTGCAACAAAAATTGTCAAGGTCTTCGGTTGCATGATTCTAAATTTTCTTGTAGAATGAAGTGATAGTAGAAGGAAAATAACTTTGAATAATTAAAAATAATTAAAAAAAAACCCAAGATAAACAATCTATTGGCAACTCAATTACCCCTCCATGAACAAAATAAAAATTCCATTCTCAAAAGTAAAAATAGAATAATTTTATCTCCTTACAAAAATCCTTAAATTCACCGATTTAATAGTTTTGAAACTGTACTAAATAAGACAAACTATTAAACTCCTAAATTACCACAATTGAACTCATGTCTTGCATATTATAAACTGATATAATATAAAATCCAAGATAAGCACATGTTCAACCCCAAATTATATGGATTCCTCATACAAAAAGCTCATAGTAAGTGGGAACACATAAGAAAGTACAAAAATTCATTCAATCATGACAAGTGAGTCCAAGAATCAACATGAATGAGTCATGATTGTTGGTGCTTTACACGTATCATTCCCATCATATCTACAACATTATCATAAATAACTTCCACCCTATCTCATTTCTATGGTAAGCCCTAGGTAGTCAAAGGCGAAAGGCTACCTTATGGCACCAATGCCTTATATCACCTGAGGCATGAGTCGACAACAAGGCGCTAGCCCGAGTATAGTGAGGCATCAAATTCTTAATATATTTATTATAAATATAGAACTTAAATCATGTGTACCTAGTGTATTAAAATATTGTAATGAAATGTTTTTCAATGTGTTGCATGAAGAAATTAGGTCTATCAAATTATTTCAAATAGGATTAACATGGTTTAGGCTCTTTAGTTATTCTAACAATAGATTTTACAACAAGCCTCTATATAACAATAAGTTTTACAACAAATTTGAGCAAATTAAGTTAACATGCCTTTTTAAATTAATAATCTAATAGTAGGTTTCACAACAAACTTCTGTAAAAAAATAAAAAAATAAAAAAATAAATTACAATTAAAAAAAAAAACTGAGGCTCACGCCTTAGCACCTTTTACTTTTTTGATAGCGCCTTGCTCGCCTAGGCTCTAAAGGCAAGCGCCTCACTAAGGCGCCTAGGTGAGCGCCCGACTCGCCTTTGACTACAATGTAAGCCTATAAATCCAACTGAAAGGTCTGATAAACATTATTAATTTATTATTAAGTCCTTAATTACCATTAAAGCAGCCACTATATAAATGCCAAATTCCAGAAGGCACCAAACCTATTTTGAAAACATATATAGTACCAAGAACTCTAAGACCTGCTAAAGGAAAGGCCAACTATAATATTATGCACCAACTTGAGTTTAAATCACAAATTGAGTAGATAAGTTAGTACGAGCATATTTAAATCGTAAAAGCAGACATACTTGATTTGTGCCTCTCTTTTTTTTGCTAGTAACTCTTTAACTGCCGTTGAAGATTCATCAGCTTTAAATCGTTCAACAAGCGAATCAATATAAGGGAATGGCCCGTGTGGGAAGCGACAATAAAGAAAAGTAGCAATTCCGACACAAACCACTGCAAAACAGGATGAGAAGAGGAATTAGGGTTTGGGAAGGGAAAAAAAAAAAAAAAGACAATTCCATGCTAAATAAAAACTAATCAATAAACAAAAAATTCATACAGGATCTCAGAGGCCTGTGCACAAAGTAAGTGAACGCCATTATACGGGTCGTGAATCTGAAACGAGACCGAGTGTGTGTTGTGTTATTTATTTATTTTTTTTTGAGAAAGTTTTATTTAAAATTCAATACATCAAAAAAAAAAAAAAAAAAAAAAAAACTCAATATACCTTACTATACTTAATAACATCTTAATAAATTGAGTCCAAATCTTCTGTCTCACTTTTTCTGCTCCACTCTGTACTCCACTAATAAATAATTGCCACGTATTTACCTAATTAATTAAATATTATCATTATTGACTTATTAATATTACAATTATTAATTAATAGTAATATTTAATTAATTATGTGAACATGTGACAAGTATTTATTGATAGAGTATAGAGTGGAGCAAGAAAAGTGAGATATAAGATTTGGACTCCAATCAATTTCTAATCAGCTTAAATTTTTAGATAAATATTAAAATTAATTGAGTGTAATTATGCCTATTTTTTAATATGTGATATAATGTTGCGGCACTTAAAAAAAAAAGAAAAGTAAATGATGATACAACATGTTAAGATTGGAGAGTATAAAAGTCAGATTTTGCACCACGTTCTTATAGGATTTAATCTCAATACTTTACCACCCAAAACTATATTCCTTATTATACTTTATATCTTAAACTATGCATATTTTGTACCTTAAACTATAATCCTTGTCAAACTTTCACCCCAACACCATTTGTTGTTAACTTGGGTTGAAAAATATGGCACCATTTGAAAATATGGCCTGAATGGGAAGTAATACGCAAGATAAACATCAATTTCGGCAAAAACCACTATAAAATATGATGAGAAGAAGAATTAGGGTTTGAGAAAGGGAAAAAAAAAAAAAGGAAAATCAAATTACATGATAAATAAAAACTAATCAATAAACAAAAATTATCTCTAACAAAGTTAGATTATATTGTGCATTTTGGAGAGATAGATCGCAAATCTAAACCAAATGCGATATATAAATGTGGGAGACTGAGTGTTTTTTTTTTTTTTTAAGGTTGGGCAAGCCTTAGTAGATAGTAGTCTAGTTTCAACCTGGTCCACATCTCTGCCATCTCTATTTAATGTTTTAAATTAGGAATACCTTTTTTGTGTTAATAAAGGCATATTTATTTATTTATTTATTTCGAAGAAGGTTGTAACTTTATTGAAAACTACGAAGCAGACTAAGATTACAGCATTTAGGTGTGGAGAAACATCTTTCATGCACATCAATAAATCACTAACTTGTCTAGCATGTCTAGCAAAATTGGAGAGATGGATTGTGAATCTGAAACAAATGCAATATATGAAACTTGAGACCAAGTGTGTGTGTGCACGCGCGCATGTGCGTGTGCGTGTGCGTGTGTTATTTTTTTTTCTTTTAGGTTGGGCCAAGCCTTATTAGATAGGAGTCCAGTTTTATCCTGATCCACATCTTTGCCATCTCTATTTCATGTTTTAAATTAAGAATATCTTTTTTTTTTTGTTAATAAAGGTTTTTTTTTTAATATGAAGATGTAATTTTATTGAAAACTAAGAAGCCAGTTAAGATTACAACATTTAGGTGTAGAGAAACATCTTTCATCCACATCAATAAATCATTAACTTGTCTAGAATGTCTAGCAAGATTGGAGAGATGGATCATGAATCTGAAACAAACGCGATTTATGAAACCCAAAACCAAGTGTGGGTTTTTTTTTAGGTTGGGTCAGGCCTTATTAGATATGAGTCCAGTTTCACCCCTGTCTACATCTTTGTCATCTCTATTTCATGTTTTAAATTAGGAATGTCTTTTTTTTTTAAGGTTTTTTTTTTTTTTTTTTTTTTTTTAAATAGAAGAAGGTTGTAACTTTATTGAAAACTAGGAAGCCGACTAAAATTATAACATTTAGGCATGGAGAAACATCTTTCATCCATATTAATAAATCACTAACTTGTCTAGCAAAATTGGAGAGATGGATCGTGAATCTGAAACAAATGCGATATATGAAACCCAAGATCGTGTGTGTGTGTGTGTGTGTTTTTCTTTTAGGTTGGGTCGTGCCTTATTAGATAGTAGTCTAGTTTCAACCATGTTTTAAAAGAAGAATGTGGTAACTTTATTGAAAACTAAGAAGCCAACTAAGATTTCAACTTTTAGGTGTGGAGAAACATATTTCATTAACATCAATAAATCACTAACTTGTCTAGCATGTCTAACAATATTCGAGAGATGGATCGTGAATCTGAAACAAATGTGATATATTAAACTTGAGATCGAGTGATTTTTTTTTTTTTTTTTATCTTTTAGGTTGGGCCATGCCTTTTTAGATAGGAGTCCAGTTTTAGCCTAGTCCACATCTTTGCCATCTCTATTTTATGTTTTAAATTAGAAATATATATATATATATATATATATATTAATAAAGGTTTTTAAAAAAAAAAACAATTTAGAAGAAGGTTGTAAGTTTATTGAAAACTAGGAAGCCAGTTAAGATAAAAACATTTAGGCGTGGAGAAACATCTTGCATCCACATCATTAAATCACCAACTTGTGTAGCATATCTAGCAAGATTGTGAGCTATAAAATTGTCATATCTCTTAATATGTGATACAATAAAAATATTAAAGGATTCTGCTATTAACTTCACATTGTCACTATGGGCTTGCTAAGTCCTTTTCGGCTTAGTCAATAATAGTGTTTCTCAAAGCCTCTCCTTGGTGCATATATGTATAACTGTGAAAGATATTTTGTGAAAAAGATTATTAGGTTCTTAAGAATAGCCAGGTCCTATGCGTTTAATCCCTAGTAAGAGTACTATTATCAAGTGTGCTAAATGCTAAATTTTTAGCATTGATTATTTTTTTATTCAAAGTTTTTTCTCTCTTCTTGATCATTGGGGACTTGGGGAATAATTAATAATATTAAAACATTCTCTCTCATCAATCTATTCACTGAAACTTTGGGAACAACAAAAAAGAATTAAAGAATAAATGAATAATATTTAAATAAAATGGTAAAAAAATAGAATATGTGATGTATAGTATATTGTAAAGTGGTGTGTTATAATAGACAAAGTAACTGTTTGATTTGTGAAAATAGCATTTTTTTTTAGAATGCTTGATGCTAATGCTCTAAGGGGGCGTTTGATTTGTCGTGATGTTACATTACACCGTAATATTACATTATTGTAGTCTGACATTAATGTAATTCCAATACAATAATATAATATTACATTGTGTAGGAAAGTGATGAGATTAAGGTTATGTGATATAAAGGAAATGGCAGGTCTAGTTCCATGGCTTTGAAGCTCGACATGAGCAAAGCATATGACCGGATGGAATGGGTGTTCTTAGAAAAATTGATGGCTAAAGTGGGTTTTGATAAAAAGTTGATAAACATTGTCAGCTCTTGTATTCGGTCTGTATCTTTCTAGTTATGATCAATGGTGCTCCTCATGGTCTTTTCCATCCTCAAAGGGGTCTTTGTCAAGGTGACCCATTATCACCTTACTTCTTTCTTTTATGTGCAGAAGGTCTACACTCTCTCATTCAACAGGCAGAAGAATGCGGCGCAATAAAAGGGGTCTCATTATGTCGAGATGGTTCGAAAATTTCACCTCTTCTTTGCCAATGACAGCTTATTATTCTACCAGGTAAATGTTCATAACTGCACTGCTGTACTAGAGTTACTGGACACATATGAGCAAGCCTCAAGAAAATGTATAAACCAAGAGAAAACACAGCTCTTCTTCAGCTCCAATATCGATCCCCATGCTCAGTCCACAATCAAAGAAATGCTAGGTGTTTCGACCATTTCTCACTTTGAGAAAAACCTAGGCCTCCCCTCATTTATTGGTTGGGCAAAGTGACAAAGTTCCAGCTATATACGTGAGAGAATATGGCATAAAATACAAGATTGGAAAGAAAAACTTCTATCTCAAGCGGGTCGTGAAGTACTGATAAAAGCCCACTTACACTATGAATTGATTTAAAATTCCAAAGAACCTATGCAGGGATATTGAAGCTCTTATTTAAAAATTTTTATGGGGATGCAACGGGAAAAACAGGAAAATCCATTGGATGGCGTGGAAGGAGGATTAGGATTCCGGGACATTGAAAACTTTAACCTCGCATTGTTGGGGAAGCAAGTCTAGAGGCTCATTCATAACACAAACTCCCTGCTGTACAAGGTTTTCAAAGCTTAGTATTTTCCCAGGTGCTCAATCATGGATGACAAGGTAAACTTGAATGGGTTATATGCGTGGCAAAGCATCCTAAAGGCAAGACATGTGATTTCAAAGGGTGCAACTTGGAGGATAGGCAACGGGGAGAGTTTCTACATTCGAGGTGACAGATGGCTCCTAGACCTAAACTCAAATAGAGTTATATCACCGCAAAAAAATTTCCAGGGAACACACGGGTCTCTGCATTGTTGGAAGAGGATGGGTCCCCTTGAGCAGCCGTTAAATCAAGGATACTCTAATTTAGCCAAGAACTAAGAATGGTGTTTACTCAACCAAAAGTGCATATCTGATGCTTCAAAGAACAGAGCGAACTTCAAAACTGGTCCGTCAAATCTCTCGGGTCAAGACGTGTTATGGAAAGACATCTGAGAACTCACTGTACCAAGTAAAATAAAACACTTCATATGACGGGCTTGCACTGAATCATTGCCAGCAAAAAAAAACCTTTTTCGGAGACAGGTGACAAGAAACGCAACATGCGACGGATGCAGAGAAAAGGTGGAATCCACCATACCGTGCCCGCACTATAGGGATGTCGGGTAGTCAAAGAAAGATGGTGGGAGGAAAAACAATGCTGAAATCAACTATCGGAATGCTTCCAAACTTTCCGTGACCTTCTGATAGGAATATTCAATATCGGAGCTCCATACCTAGCAGAAAGGTTCGCCTACATAGCATGGAGCCTTTGGACTAAACGTAATGCAACTCGAGTGGGCTCTCCTTATTTACCATATTCCATTATCTATTCGGATGCAGTAAAATGCCTAAATGAATATCATTCATGCCTGGATCATCATGCTGACACGGTCCCACACCCAACCTTGGTCCATTGGCATGCTCTACCAAATGATCTATACAAAGCTAACTTTGATGGAGCACTCTTCCAAGACATCCACTCAGCTGGGATAGGCATGGTAATCAGAGACCACTTGGGCCAGTTAATTGCCCCTCTGTCAGAACGGATTGAGCTACCTTCGATAGTGGAGGTTGTCGAAGCACTAGCATGTCGTCGTGCAATCATCTTCGCACAAGAGATAGGTGTCTGAGATGTTTTCTTTGAATGAGATTCAGAAACAGTCATCAGCCACCTCAACTCCGAAATCCCAAGCCTGGTTTCTTTCGGTCACATCATCAAGGACTCTCACTCCCTAGCCACGTCCTTTAGATCCTACTCGTTCATCCACACTAAACGAATGGGCAACAATGTAGCCGATAAACTGGCCAAACTGGCAAAGTGTTGTAATTCCCCTCAAATTTGGTTAGAAGACATCCACTGTGATGCTAACAATTTTGTAATGATGGACAGAAGTCCTTGTTGAATCAATAAAGTAACAGTATTTTTCTTTAAAAAAAAAAAATTATGGTAATGTTAGAAAAAATAAAATAAACCAAAAATCATAATATCACATTATCATATTGTGCATCACATCAATGACACATCACAGCGAACTAGGGGGTTTTTGGTTCACCGTGATGTTACATTACACCGTAATGTTACGTTATTATAATCTTACATTGATGTAATCTCAATATAAGAATACAACATTACATTGTTTAGGAAGGTAATGAAATTAAGGTGATATAATATATTATGTAATTTTAGATTATAGTAGTGTTAGAAAAAATAAAATAAATAAAAAATCTTAATGTCACATCATTGTAATGTGCATCACATCAAGTACACATCACAGCAAACCAAACGCTCCTAATAGTTTCTGCCCGAGCGCCAAGACATTTGCTAAATTATTTTATTTCTACATAATTGCCTAATTTTTAATCCTAGTAGAATTTGGTTTTGTGGTTAGCTTTAACTATTTTTTCTTTTCTTTTTCAAAGTGATTGTTTGATTGTGACATTCTCCCCATCTGTTTTATAGGAGAAATTGTTGAAACTTCGTTTTGCTAAATCTGGAGAAATGTTATTTTATTTTGTCTTATTCCCTTTTTGATTTTTCCTACTCCACAATTATATTGATAAAAAACTAACAGGTTCTTTCCTTTTTTATTTTGCCTACTCCACAATTATATTGAACAAAAAATAATAGGTTCATGGAATTTTTTATTGGGTTTAAAGACTTTAAAATATATATTGATGTTGATGTGTTGTGTGGGTTTCAATTAACTCAACTTATAAAGTCTTTGATAGTTGAATAAGAGAACTAGGTCTCTTTAAAAAAAAATGATGTTGACATGTTGTAATTGATAATGAAAAGCTATCTAAACGTTTTTTTACACAAATCTGTGAATAAGGAGAAAACTCTTAAATAGTAGTATAGATGAAAGGGAAATTTGCTAGAATAAAAATAAATATTTGACAAGAATATGGCATGAAAGTATCATAAATATACCTATCGTTAGCAAAGGACCCAAAGTTTTAATTTTAGAAAAGTACATAGAGGTGCACGCCAATTCAAGCCGGAAGAATTCAAAATCCAAAACTAAATTGAGGGTGTGTTTGTTTGGAGGTGAAATAGGGTGGTGTAGACACTCAATTTTTCACACATGATTTAATCAAGGAGAATGACTTGAATGACCATTCATGTACCTCAAAAATCATGATTGCATTACATGCATCAATTGGTTCTTGCATTACATACATCAACTTGTCTTTGCGTTACATGCATTAATTCATTCATTGCATATCATAAAAATGATCTTGGGATTCTAACGGTCGCAACGGTGTTTTCAGTTTTCAAATCAGACCATCGAATCAAAAGATATCGCATGATCAAGTTTGCACAATCAACATGCATTGTGTCTAGGTAAGGTCGACCACACATGATTAGTTTAAATTAATTTTTATTGGTTAAACCATTAAAATTAATTAAATAATTCTATGATTGGTTGATAATTAGTGTTTAAAATAGGATTGCATGCATAGGAATAAAATGGATGATTGGATAACGATAAAATTGTGGATAATCTGAATTTTATCAAGATTTATTTTAGGGTATTTATCTACAAGATAATTGTTCTTAAATAGCCTAAATTATCCAGAAAAGAGATGAAAAATCATAGACGGAGGATGAAAACACGTCTAGGTACAAGGATCGATCAAAAAACCCTAGAAGAGGAGTCCAAATGGCACCCGAACATGAAAGAGTGTTCGGTGTCCAAAGGCCAATTCGGTACTTTTGGAGTGCCATTCGGCACTCCAAAAGGGCAAAATTTTCCTTTGTTTGGCTTTGGCCCAACGGCCTTTGGGTGACGATAAGGCACACCCTTTTCTATCTTTTCGAAAAAGGATGCGTCCGGATTCACACCCTAATCGTCCGTGCCTATTTTTTAGAGTCCTCTGACCTCTATAATTAGAGACAGAACCTCATAATTCAGCACCTTTTTTTTACGCTCTGGATGGCATACGTTTTAGGCTCTTAAATTGCTCATATTTTCTGATCTCCTCTCTGAGTGTTGCTACTTAAATTAGAGTTTTTAGGTTTCAAAGAGAATTGCATAAATTTCTTTGAACCCTAAAACATCCTCTCAAGAACAAAGAGTGCTCATGCAAGAGGTTGTTTTCTAACCCTTTTGTTTTTTTTTTTTGCTTCTCTTATCATGATGATACATGCTTAATTGTTTTAAATATTCATATTCTACCTTGTTAATTTAGTTTATGAAAATATGTTCTTGATTCCTTTATTGTTGATATAATTTGTTTCTTAGTTTTAAAGATCTGAATGTAATCAACTCTTTTTCTTCAAAATAAAACGGATCTGCATCTTCCTTAGATGAAGATCTGAATTTTTCTTCAAAATAAAACGGATCTGCATCTTCCTTAGATGCAGATTTGAATTTTTCTTCAAAATAAAATGGATCTGCATCTTCCTTATATGCATATCTGAATTTTTCTTCAAAATAAAACGGATCTCATCTTCCTTAGATATAGATCTGAATTTTTTTTTTAATCAAAACTAATTTGTATATTCCTTAGATACAGATCTGAATTTTTTAATGCATGCAGATTTTTGAAATAAAGAAAAAGATAAAACATGATTGTGATTGTATTTGTTTTATTTAATTCATGTTGCATGAATTTCAATTATGAGTGAAACTCTCTTCTTAAAAATCTTTTTCATTCTTTCAAAACATATAAAAAACTAATCTGATTTTTTCTGTTATCAAAAACCTTTTTATTTTATTTTATCATAAAACAGATCTGATTTTTCTGTTATCAAAAAACATTTTTCTACAAAACAGATTTAGTACAAATCAAAATCAATTTTTTTTATTAATCAAAAACATATTTGAATTTTTTTTAAACAAAAGGAGAGACTTCATCCATAAATAAATTTGTGTGATTTAATTTTAGTGTCACATGTTCAACATATCATTCATAACATGCATAAAAAGGTACATTGGTCACAAGAGTCTAGAAGACCAGACTCTGTTTGGGTGGTATGGGTGCTTAATACCTTCCCATTCCATAACCTAGCCTCCAGATTTAGGTCTTTGAATAAGTAAATCTAGCATTGTCTTTATTTATTTTGGTTAGAATGTAACTAGGACAACAAGCCATATATTTTTGGTAGATTGTAACTAGGACCCAAAGCTATGTAATTTTCAAGTTTTTCAAGATATGTAATTTTTTTGTTCAATCAATGAAGAGAACAATTCAATCATGTATTTGTATATTTGTATTTTTTATTTTTTTTTTTGTATAAAAAAATAAGTGGCAACTCCACACTACTTACCTAAAAAGAGAGATGCCCTAAAAAGCACTCCAAAAAATCTATCCTTTTTGAGGGACACTTTTTTTGAGGTCTCTCACAGGTGGATGGAAATTTTTGGAGAGAAAATGAGTTTGTTTGTTGTTTGGTTGGGAGGGGGGGGGGGGAAGAAAACTTTTATGTGGGGCCCAAACATTTTTCACCTTGGCCCACACAAAATTTATCTCTCCAAAATGAAGAGAAAACTAGGTGGGGGGAGTTTGATGGTGAAATGACAAAATTACCCATGTGCAGTGCACGTGGGCAAAGTCTAGTTGCCTTTTTTTTTACTTTTTTCTTTTTCTTGTGGTTTCTTGGGCAACGTTACTTCCTCTTTTTTTATTATTTTTTTTCTTTTGATTTCCTGGGCGCAGTGCTTTGTGTTTTTTTTTTTTACCTTATGGTTTCCTGGGCAACATTGCCTCCTCTTATATATATATATATATATATATATATATATATATATATATATATATATATTTTTTTTTTTTTTTTTCTTTTGATTTCTTGAGCATGGTGCTTTGTGTTTTTTTTTTTTTTTGTTTAACTAGAAATGATTTTTTTTTCTGGAAATTGTTTTTTTTTTAATAAATTTAGGTGATTTTTTTTTTGGTTGCTTATCACTTTTTTGTTTTAATTGGGCATCATTTTTTAATGAGGGTATATGAGTAAATTTATACAAACTCATTTCTCTATCCTTCCACTTTTTCACTCCCAACCAAATAAAAAGAAGGGAAATTAAAATATTTTCTATCCTCCAACTTTTCTATCATTCTACTATTTTTTGTCCTCCTACTTTTCCACATTTCCAACCAAATACACCCTGAGAGTTGGCTTCATAGACCAATACATTTTTCATTTCATTGCCTTTCCAGCAACAATAATCTTTGACCTTCCAACTTCTAGTTTTTTGAGTAATGTGTATGAGACTCATCACATACCTGCACACATCACACCATCAATCAAATTGGAGCATCCCAATCTTTCTCACTTAAATCCCTAACATCCTTGTTAGGGCCCACTTTGTGGGGTAGTGTTTCCGAGCTCACTCGGGGTTACTGGGCCGGCTCTGATACCCAACCAATGGGGGTTATTCATTGGTATCGAAACTAGTTCTATCTGGAGCATCACGAGCTTATCATGTTTCTGGACCCAGCTAATGAAAGATATACATTAGCACGAAACTAATTTCATCTGAATCTGATACCCAGTCATAGGGATATAACGTGACCATAGTCATAAAAGATTATTAAAAATATGAATTTTGTTTGAATATTTTAATTGTTTTAAGTCTATACAACTTCTTATGTTTATTTTGAAACCCATAGTATATTATAATTTTTTATATATGTGAAAATTTTTTATCTTATGTAAAATGTATTATTTAGTCAATCTATATGCTTGTTTCAGTTAGTTAGGATTTAGTTATTTATTAAGTTGACAACTCACCCCCCTTTTCCCCTCCATTTTCAGATAGTGAAGAATAATAAAGTTTTGGGACTTTTGCCGAGGGTGTACACTTGAAAGGAGATTAGGAATTTCTGAAATAAGATGATCTTGTAATAATTAGTATATCTTTTGTTTAACGATCATGAGGTTTGGATTGTTGTTTCTATTGGTACTTTGGAGATCTTTTAACAATTGCATTATTGAGGATGATTGCAGATTTATTGATGAAATTTTCTTTGAGGATAATTTTTAGTTGCTAAGAAGGTCTTGCACACTTGTAGAGTGAAAACTTTATAAGTGTGCGGCTGTTGTCACGTGCCTTACTTAATGGTTGGGTTCAAGGCGTGACAATTTAATGGTATCAGACCCAGCACGGTAACTCCGTGTGGGCTCAGAGACACTATCCCACAAAGTGGGCCCTAACGAGGATGTTAGGGATTTAAGTGGGGGAGATTGTAATGCCCCAATTTGATTGATTGTATGATGTGTGTGGGTGTGTGATGAGTCCCACATTGGGCATATACTAGGTAGATCTGAGCATTATTAACAACTACAAGGAGTCTTAATTGTAACTAGTCCTTTTGAGGTATAGTGCAGATGTGGCTAGCGTTTTTCCTTGGGTCGTTAAATATGAAATCAGAGCTAGGTTAGGGGGGGGGGGGAGAAGAAATGTGCCAACCATACTTTTTAGCACTGATATTTTTTTATAAGAATTATATGAAACATTCTTCAAAAATAAAAAATGAAATAAGAATAATATGGTGAACAATGGCGTAGCTAGAAATTTTTAATTTGAGGGGCAATTTGTTGTATTAATATAATAAGTATAATTCATAAGTCTATTGAATATTTGATATATCATTATTGTTAGGTTCTAAAGACTTAGGATTTGATGTATTTAGAACTCTAATGTGTAATGTTGGCAAACCATGATCAAAACAATATGTTTAGTCTTGTTTAGGCTTGCTCAAAGTTGTGTATTTCATGTAAAGTTAGAATCGAGTGGCTGCAGATGTATTGGTACATTTCGGCCTGGCTCGATCGATCGAAGGATAGACTCGATCGATCGAAAGTCGGCCAGAATGTTTTTTCTGCAGAATTTCCAACTCAGCCCTATCTCATTAAACGTTTAGGGTTTTATGTTTTTGCCCTAGGTATATAAGGCAAAACCCTAGCCACGTTTGAGAGTTGCTCTGGTTGTATTGTTGCTCATATTTTTGCTGTTTGTGTGAATCTCTTGTGAGATCCTTGAGGAGCTTTCCTTCACATAAACTTAGGGTTTTCAAGGTAGAGATTATATCAACATCTTGATGATCAACTCAGTTGCTGCCATTGGAGCTTAAAGAAAAACAAGCGTGGGTGCTTTTATCTTGTGGAGAATCCAAGAAAGAAGGAGTCTGTAGATTCGGAGCTTGCACGTAGTCGTGTCAGTAAGTTCTACTGGTGGGTAGCATTAGGAAGTCAAGCGTGGGTGCTTGTAAGTCCTTTTGTATGAACTTCGATTCTTTCATATAGTGGATTCAAGTTTACCTTGAGGATAGCTAGGTTAAATCCTCCCCAGATTTTTTACTGGTTTGGTTTTCCTAGGTGATCATATCATTGTATTATTTATATTTCCGCTGCTTTATATCTTGATATGATTATTTGATTGTGTTAACCTAGATTTGCATAATTTGACTAAGTTTATCACTTGGCTAATAAACTAGGTTAATCCAATTGTTGTGTTTTAAGGGGTCTAAAAACCTAACAAGTGGTATCAGAGCGGGTAGCTCTCTTGTTGTAGATATTTTGATCTCTGAGCTGATCCTTGACCCCTGTTGTCATGGAACACGGACACTCTCTGGTTATTCCTCCTCATTTCGATGGGAATAACTATGCTTATTGGAAAGTAAGGATGAAAGCATTCCTAAAATCTATTGATGAGAGGGTTTGGAATTCCGTTGAGTACGGATGGGAGAAGCCCACTACTCCTATGAGTGAGTGGCAAACTTCTCAAAAAGAAGCAGCTGGGTTCAATAGCAAAGCTATGAATGCCATCTTTAACGCTGTTTCTATGGAGGAATTCAAGAGAATCTCTAATGTTGAGGTTGCTTATACTGCTTGGAAAATCCTCCAGACTGTGCATGAAGGCACAAAGGCAGTTAAGATTAATAAACTGCAGCAATTAACTTCTAGATTTGAAAGCATTAGGATGTCTGATAATGAATCTTTTGATGAATTCTATGCTAAATTGAATGATATTGTTAATTATGCTTTTAATCTTGGTGAAATCTATGATCAACCTAAAATTGTTAGGAAGATTCTTAGATCCTTGACTGAGGACTTTAGGCCCAAAGTGACTGCCATTACTGAGAGCAAGGATGTGGACTCCATCCCTGTTGATGAGCTTGTAGGATCTCTTCAATCCTATGAGCTAGACCTACCCAAAGCTAGCAAATCCAAGTTAATGGCTCTTAAGTCAGTTGATGATGTTGAGGTTGGTGGATTTGATGATGAGCTCTCTGCTACAGAGATTGCTTACCTTGCCAAAAACTTTAGAAACTTTCTTAGGAACAATAACAGAAGGGCAAGAAATACAAACACTGCTGAACTTAGAAATTTTAGGAAGAATGATCCCATTAAGGTTAGCAACACTAAAAAACCTAGAGAAAAAGTAGGTCAATCTTTCAATAATTCTTTAGGTTCACAATGTTTTGGATGTCAAGGGTATGGTCATGTTAAATCTGAATGTCCTACATTCTTGAGGTCTAAGGGAAAAGCTATGGCTGTAACCCTTAGTGATAATGAGGTTTCTGATGATGAGTCTGGATGTGACGAGGATGGAAACTTCATTGCTTTCACTGCTACTGCTATAGTCAATGAAAGCATGTTTACTGAGGATGCAGATCTTCAAGAGGCCTATAATAAACTTTGCAAAGTTTCTGCAAAGGATGCTATGAATGTTGAACTTGGTCTGAAGAAAATTGAATCTCTTGAGCTTGATAAGAAGAATTTACTTGTTAAACCGTTTGATGCTAATGATCTTTTGAACAATGTGAAATCTGAGAATATGCTCTTGCTTGATAAAGTTAAAACTTTGGAACATGATTTATCTGTTGCTAGATCTGCTAGTTCAAAACTTGATCAAATGTTGAGTGTTCAAAAGTATCCTTCTGACAAATCTGGATTAGGTTTTGTTGAAAGCATCACTGTGTCTGCACCAAATTCCACAAACCTTGTTCCTTCATCTTCTTCTGAACCTTTCGTGAGTGAGGTTGTGAGTGAAACTGTCAAACCCCTTGTGAGTGAGGTTGTCAAACCCATAGAAGTTTTACCATCTAGGAAGATTAGGGTTGATCTGAAAGAGTCTAAATCTAAGGAGTCTACCCTTTCTAAGGACAAGATGCATGGTAAACCTGCTTGGGTTTGTCATTTTTGTGGAAAGTCTGGACACATTCGTCCTAACTGTTACAAGCTTCAAGCTGCTAAGAGAGCAAACAAACCAAAAGTGCCTTTGCCTCAAGCACAAGATCCTATGGCACTCATTGGTGAATTGGTAAAGGCTTTAAACCTTTATTCCAATCTTGGAGTTGGAAATCACTCGAACGTGAATAGGACCTCCAATGCTCGTGGTGCATCTAAAAGGTTTTGGATGCAAAAGACTCGATCTAATTGAGTCTTTCTGACATGGTCCTTGTGTTTCATTGCTTTATTCTTTTGTGATCATTGTTCTTTGGTTTTTGTGTTGTTTTGTTTCTAGGACTTGCATTGCATAACATTCATGCATTTCATTCTAGGATTTATTTTTGTTTTCTCTTTTAAATAATAATAATAAAAAAAAAGGGGGGGGAAAGCAAATTGTGTTTGACTTTATTTTTCTTGGTTTTTGAAAACAAGGTTGGTCAATTTATTTACACAGAACATGTCCTTGTACCCTGTTTAGCTTTGATGAGCTTATTTATTGCACTTGACTAGTTGAAGCTTTGTAGTGCATGTTGTGTGGGAAAGATGTTTATGATGTTTATCACTTTGTCTTCATCTTGAAGTCACATGTTATTTGACTGTCGGACTTGATCCTTTTAAGAAAGGCATAAATAACCATCTCACCACTGTTCACTAGCCAATCATGAACACCTTAGTGCATATCTTAAGATTCTGTGCTCGAGAAAGTGTAGCACATGCACAAAAAGAACATAAGGTGAAGCCTCGGTTTAAATGCTTAATGCTTAAAATTGGTGTGTACTATTAGGTTTGATGCTAAATCACTTAATTAAAATTGGTGTGTATATTATGAGGCAAAATTCAAGAAACTTACATGATTGCAAGCTTATGATCTAGGAGATGTGGGAGTTATATGATGTAACTCTTTTGGTGATAGTCTCTTTCCAATTCTATGTGATGAATTTTGTAGACTTTGTGTTTGATTGCTATTCACATATCACCTCACATTTATCTCAAGCTTTTGCTAGTTGCACACACTACACAAGTTACTCTTTGCTAAACATTGTACATGTTATTGTGTGTGTTTTTGGTCTGACCAACTAAGTTTGAAAATACCTTGAGTATTATGCAAAACATTTTTTTTGCTTGAGAATTTAAAGGGAGAATGGCTGAAATTTTCTTTGAAAAATTGGGGTTAAAACTTGGGTTTTTGAAAAAGCATTTCATCTCATATTCATGCATTTTGTTTCATCAATTTTAATGCTTTGAGGAGTTGTGCCCAAAATGTGGTTGTTGTTTTTCAAAACTGTGTTTTTTTATTTATTTTTTTTATTTTTTCAAAAATTTTGTGAGCCTCTGCCTGTTTCGATCGATCCATTCTGTTTTTCGATCGATCGAAAATTACTTAAAATCCTATTAGGAGTCTCGGGTTTATTCGATCGATCGAATGTAATTTTTGATCAATCGAATATCGCGAATCAGGTTTTTTAAAACACTGTTCTTGACTTTTTCAAATCACTTTTTCAAATAGTTTCAAAACCTTTTTTCTCTCTCTCCGACTTGGCAAGCTCACTCAGCAATTTTTTGTCGTTTTCCTCCGAATCTTTTGCAAAGAATTTGTCCTCTAAGGCCGGTAAGTCTATTTTACCCTTCCTTTTTCTTTTATTTTCAAGTTTCATGCATTTTTCATTTATTTTTCCTTGAGATTTTCAGACCTATTCTTTTTGGGGTTTTTCATGATTCAAGCCATGTTATGTTAAATTGATCATTGGGTTTTTGTTGGGACATGATATAAACATGATATTGACGGTTTAATTTGATCAATTTTGGGTTTTGGAAAAATTGAAAATTCTAGGGCTTGTAATTGAATCGATTTGGGGCTTTTGTTCAATTGGGTAAAAATTGATGAAATTGGCCTATTGAATTGATGAAATTGATCATTATATTATGTATTCTAGCTTGTGTGATGATCAATTAGTAAAAAATTTTCAAAATCTTAACAAGTGGTTTTCAATTTTGGGTTTTTTTTAGAACCTCTGTGCTCAAGCCAATTTTGTGCAATTAAACTTCAATTGAACTTAGTTTAACTGCATTAGAACATACATCATATCATTAATATTGTTCATGCATCATATAGATTTTTGTTCTATATTTTTTTTGTGTTAACTTGCAGTCTGCCCTTGGTTTGTGCTTTGTTTTTGTTCTTTTGGTTCTTTATGTGTCTTTGTCCTTTCCTTAGCATCATGCCTAGGAAGACTAGAGCTCATAGGTCTGTTCCCCCACCTTCTCCTCCCCAATCTTCTTTTGACCGTGAGAATTTTCCTAGTGAGAAAAACCAAGAGATTTTTGAGACACTGAATCTTAGGAGAAAGATTTGGGCTGTGCATTTTGTTGTGTTAGATGAGCTTGATCCTGCCATTAGGGCAAATTTTGAGCATCGGGGCTAGTTACCTCTGTTGGATATTTCTGATCCTCCTCCTCCAGCTACCCTGATTAGAGAGTTCTTTTCGAACATCTCTATCCGCATCTATGATTCCAACACTTTGGTCAAGAGTTGGATACAAGGCGTAGAGTACACCATTACTCCTACTGTAGTGGCTGATGCTCTAGGGGTACCTTTGGTCCAGCACCCTGTCTACCCTTATGATGAGTCTCCTCTTTTGAGTGATGTCATGTCATACATCACTAGGTCTTCTATCCAGTGGGGTTCTGATCCTAGGATCACCATTGCTGAGCTATCTGAGTTGCACTATCTCTTCTTTAGGATAGCATGTCATTCTATTTGGCCCATTTCTCATCTTCACACCATTCCTCTCGAGCGGTGTGTCTTTTTGTATGCTCTAGTGATTGATGCTCCTATTAGTTTTCCTCATTTGTTTCTTCGTTCTTTGAACGAAGTTTATAGGAGTTCATCTTCCTCTCATGCTCTTGTCCATCCTATTTTTATTCATAAGATTTTGTTATATCTTGGTCTAGATGATTTCCCTTCTTTTGAGCCCGTACATGTTATTACTCCCATAAGTGCGTCTTTTCTTAGACAGAGGGTTGCTCATCTTCGAGTTGGCTCTAAACACCCTAGGTCTGAGCCTTCTGGTACAACACATCCTCCTTCTTCTTCTACAGGTCCTGCTGGTGAGGCTGTTTCTGATCTTATTGGTGATGCTGTTGCTGCAGATGTTTCTCCACCTCCTTCGGATGACTTTGATATACGTCGTACCTTGGAGACTGTCATGACCGTTCAGGCGGCTCATGGTCAGATTTTGGTGGACTTACTTGATGAGATACGTGCTCTGCGAGCCGACTTAGCGCATCTTCGTTCACCCTCACCACCTCCTTTTGATGATGGCATGTGATTGTCCTTTGGCATTCCGTCACAAAAAGGGGGAGTAGAGTTTTGACACTTGTAGAGGTGTTTTTGTAGTTAGGGGGAGTATTTTTTTGTTTTACGGAGCTAGTGGAGATATTAGATTGTATCTAGGTGCTTCACTTTGTATATCCTTTTTGGGGCTATTCATGTTAGGGGAAGATACATTTATTTTGTTATATGATTCTTGTTTCTTGTGTTCACTACTTATTGATTTATATTTATGAGTTATTCATTGATATATGTCTTTATTATGTGTTGTGTGAATCTTACAAGAAAGCTTTATTTTTTGTTGTATTTAACTTAAGGGGAGAGTTAGTTTACATATCTGTTGATTTACTGTTTTCTGTCACACATGCGTTTATGTGTTTGTTGAGTGTTTTAGGAATATACAGGTTGATTCAATTGAGCTGCTGTCTACACTTGCAACTGGTGGATAGTAGTTAGGATTGAATTTTTGTGTTTATGAGCATTATTTATGTAAAGGGCTTTTACTTGTAAACTTTGAGTTTTGTGTTTGTGTTTTGTCACGGATTGCCAAAGGGGGAGTTTGTTAGGTTCTAAAGACTTAGGATTTGATGTATTTAAAACTCTAATGTGTAATGTTGGCAAACCATGATCAAAACAATATGTTTAGTCTTGTTTAGGCTTGCTCAAAGTTGTGTATTTCATGTAAAGTTGGAATCGAGTGGCTGCAGATGTATTGGTACATTTCGGCTTGGCTCGATCGATCGAAGGATAGACTCGATCCATCGAAAGTTGGCCAGAATGTTTTTTCTGCAGAATTTCCAACTCAGCCCTATCTCATTAAACGTTTAGGGTTTTATGTTTTTGCCCTAGGTATATAACGCAAAACCCTAGCCACGTTTTGAGAGTTGTTTTGGTTGTATTGTTGCTCATATTTTTGCTGTTTATGTGAATCTCTTGTGAGATCCTTAAAGAGCTTTCCTTCACATAAACTTAGGGTTTTCAAGGTAGAGATTATATCAACATCTTGATGATCAACTCAGTTGCTGCCATTGGAGCTTAAAGAAAAACAAGCGTGGGTGCTTGTATCTTATGGAGAATCCAAGAAAGAAGAAGTCTGTGGATTCAGAGCTTACACGTGATCGTGTCAGTAAGTTCTACTAGTGGGTAGCATTAGGAAGTCGAGCGTGGGTGCTTGTAAGTCCTTTTGTATGAACTTCGATTCTTTCATATAGTGGATTCAAGTTTACCTTGAGGATAGCTAGGTTAAATCCTCCCCAGGTTTTTTACCGGTTTGGTTTTCTTGAGTGATCATATCATTGTGTTATTTATATTTCCGCTGCTTTATATCTTGATATGATTATTTGATTGTGTTAACCTAGATTTGCATAATTTGACTAAGTTTATTACTTGGCTAATAAACTAGGTTAATCCAATTGTTGTGTTTTAAGGGGTCTAAAAACTAACAATTATATTAATAAACACTAATAAACATACAAAAACTCACTATAAACATATACAAAAACATCCAAAAGAGAACATTTCACATCAAATTTATGTCTTGTGACTATTTTCATAGAATAAAATTTATCCATTATCATTTCCTAAGTGAAATACTTAGCAATTTCCTTTTTATATATAAATTATCATATTGCTCTAAAATATATATATAAATCATCATATTATCTACCAAAAACTCATCCTCCATTTTATTGCCAAATCTTGTTTTTCCAATTTCATAACTGAAAAGGTTCATTATATTGTTGCTGTAGAAACTAAAAGAATCAACACAAGAAGAATCAATCTATCAATCAAATAATAGATTTCAGACTTTTCTAAAATTGCTAATCCCCTAATAGCTTAGATATTGTCCCCATATTTTGAAAATCTAGATGTTTTCTCACATCAAGTTCTGAATGTTGCAATTGAAGTTTCAAATGGAAGTTTTGATGATAAATATTAAACAATGAAATCTTAATAAATAAAACATATTCATTAATAATGATAATTTTTTTGACAAAACTCACTGTTAAATGCTAAAAATATAAAAACAAAAAACACCCATATAATGATTTATTTTATTTTATTTTATTTATTTTTATGATGATTGTTGAGAGAGAGACTCATTGTTGCTGTAGATTAGTTTAGCAAGGAGAAGACATGAACACAGGATAAAAAAAATGGATCCATGAACATATTTATCATCATGAACACAATGTAACTGTTTAAAATGACAAGAGTTTGGTTGATGGGCCACGAGTTTTGTTGAGATGGGAGTTGAGAAGAAAAAAATGAGGCAATGTGAACTATGGTTTATGCCGGCAATTGTCGACGCCCGGCCTCTATCGGGTTCGAAAACCACTGTTGTCGTCGGCCTTCATTTGACCACCCGCCGTGGCGATGCTCTCGCGCGCACGGGGCCCGTTGGAGGCCCCTCTCGATGATATGGCTGCGCTTTGTGTGTAAGGTTTGCGCGGAGCTTCGGGTGCTCTCTCTCTCTCGGTGGTGGAAGGTAGGTCTACCTTTGGAAGTGTGGCAGGAATCTTGGCCAAATTTTAAGAGATTACCAAAGGTAAGTGAAGTCGCCACCAATCATTGGGTTTTTCTAAGGTGTGATTGGTCATCTGTTTCTAGTTGATTTTATTACCAATCTTAGGCTAAGAAAAATGGCGTTTTTCTTAATCTAATGTGGATGGCAAAAAATCTTGATTCTTGAGTCTAGAAGTTTGGTTACGTGTGGGGAAGGTGTTAGGCACCCCACAACGCTTGTCCAAGGACAGTCCTTTGTTTTGATAAAACCTTAATTTTTGGAAATTGGCAGTAAAAAACATGATTTTGGCATTGGATTTCGGGGCCTTGCATGCATGGGGGCTCTGAGGTTTGGCTTTTGAATGGGTGTGGTCCTAATCTATGCTTTCCTAAGGCATTCAAACAAAGTGCCAGATTTCTACGACGAAAATCCAGTGACACGTCACCTTACTTTTGCGACGGAAATTAGGCATCGCTTTGCCTTAGGTGACATGGACTGTGACAATCACACCGGAAGGGGCGAGCAGGTGTATATATATACATACATCATGCACAATGCAAGCACGCAGAGTAGGAAAGTAAATGCCTACATCCCTAGAGCATGGCCCAAAATACAGGGGCAGGAAAGTGAATAGGGGTCGCCATGCTCTAGAGATGAGGACAAATGGTACACAGCATGATATACCTAATACAACCCATCTAAAAGAGAAAGAAGGGAGGAAGGAATGGGGGTTTAAAATAGTACATAACCAAATGGGAGAGGCTAGACCCCTAAATCACTGAACATAGCCACTTCGCTCATATCTGCATGCTTGTATCCTCACCCTTTTTGCTTTTGCCTGGGAGACCGTGCCCTAGCTCTATGCGTCCTCGCTCCATGTGTGTACATGCAAAGGCAAAGACAAGAAACCAGCTGACGAACAATGGAAGGAAAAGATGCAAAAAGCATATGAAAGAGGCGTAAAGCAGATAAGCATGATAGACATGGCAAGCAAAGAAACAAGAAAGCAAGCAAAACAAATGAGAAGAGAAACAAGCAAGAAAGCAAACAAAAGGTGGCGTCTGCGAGGGACAAATGTAGGTTTAGATCGGATGTCCATAACTTCATTGTGTTGAAGTATGGACGACACACTAGCAAGCAAGATGAGCGTGGACATGTAAGCAAGCGTGTAAAGATGCATAGAAAGCCAATGGGTGGTACAAACAAGCATGGCAAGCATATCATCACACGAAGTGAAAAGGGGGAAAGGTATGCACGAAGCAATCGGCATCATGGCGATGCATCCCAAATGGTTACATCTAAACAAGGCCTCATAGGCGTCGGATGTAATCACACAACCACAAACTCGCTAAGGGCGTTAAGCGAGGCAAAGCCTAGAACAAGAGAGGCTAGTACAAGTGTAAAACATAGAAGCAAGCAAATATAGACATGCAAATAGGATGATCCAAACCCTTTAATGAGGGCCTTGGTGTATGGACGATGACAAAGACCATGGAGTCTAGATCGGGTCCGAACCAATAAGCCAAAACGCAAGAAAGAAAGACAAAACGACAAAAGGGCTACAATAGCACATGACATGACAAACATAGCCTAGGTCTAGGCACACAAACATGGCATGGAGAGCACAAGCATACAGAAGATATCATAAAGCATGTAGAGAACATAAATCCAAGCATATAGGCATGTGAAAACATAGATCTAGACATATAGGCATAGAAACATACACATCAACATGTACAAGCCTAGCACGTAAACATTGAAGAACATGAATCCAAGCATATAAGCGTGTGAAGACAAGGATCTAACCATATAGCATGGAAATAAACACATAAACACATAGATCCAAGGAAGGCATAGCCAACAAAATCATACAAGCACCTTAACATCAACCTAGAACACAAGGAGAAACAAAGCATAGGAAAACATGGCATAACACATAAAACATGTAGATCTAAACATATAAGCATGTAAGGATGTATATCTAAGCATGAAACATGGCATAAGGCATAAAAATCAAGGAGATTTAGGCTAGAAACACAAATAAAGCAAGAAACATGCTAAGAAAGCAATAAATCATGTTATTCAAGCAAAAAGAGCAAGATAAAAGCTAGAAAAAAATTTAGAAAGTTATGGGTGTGGATAGTAGCTAGAAAGCTACATCCACGCCCCTAAATCCCAAATCCAAGATGTAGAACCAAGGAGAAGAAGATTGGGTATAAGAATACTACCTTGTATTTTTGGTGAAGAAGGAAGAATCAAGAGGCTTTGATGTGTTTTTTGTGTGCTTTTGAGTTTGAAAGAGAGGAAAAGTGTGTAGAGAACGTGCAATCAGGGAGCAAAACCCAGAAAAGTGGTCTACTTTGGTCTGAAGGGTGCTTAGGGCCTTTTATAGCCCTCACACGCTTTTCGAGGCGGCGGCCCTTTAAGAGCCACTCATGAAGCTACTTGAATCAGGTTGATCTTGGCACCCTTGGAAAGATCTTGACTTCTTGTTTCTAAAAAGGTATGGAACTTGAAAATCCAATAGTCGGATCAAAAGTTATGGCTCTCAAAAGTTAGCGATGCATCGATCAATGCGTTATCTCGATTTCCGTGATATCTCGGCCGTTCTGACTCCGATTTCAACCCATGAATAGTCGTTGGACTGATAATTTTATAATCTTCACAATGGCATTAGTTTCAACCCATTTTGACGACCGGATCAAAATTAGGGTTTCTGAGGCCCGCCAAGAGTCGACTTAGGGTCAACTTGGTCAAAGTTGCCAAAAATCTCTGAGAAGCTTGGGTTTGATGTAAGACTATGGAAAGTGTTGTTTTGTGAGGGTTATGACCTAGTTTGACCTTCGATCAACCCTAGGTTGACCAGGGGCATTTTGGTCCTTTTAGCTGAAAAAGGCACTTCGGGTGCTTCGGCGTCCGAATGGGTTACACCACGTCATTCTGGATGTTCTCGTGGCCCCATGAAGAAAAAATAATATTTTTGGATTTTTTGAGGTTTAGCACGCAAATAGAGGGCAAACAAAATACGGTATCAACAGCTACCCCTTCTTTATCTGACATCTCGAGTGCAATGAGAGGTGTCGAATAAAGAACGTGATTTCAAATTTTGTTGCCCCCAATTTGCGTGCAGAGACTATTCACGAATCAAGACCGGACTTTACCTGACTGGACCGATCTACTGCAGCTGCTTTTGAAACATTTTCCGAACACTCTTTGAACTCTGGGAGAGGAAAAGGTTTTTTTTTTTTGGGTTTGACTGGGTCAACGTTGACTTGGTCAATGCTGCCCGGCAGCCTAAGAAGGTGCGCGGGGTAGCCAAAACCCTATAAAAGCCCCTTTTGGCTCATTTTTTACCTTATTTCACCCTTTTCTTCGACTTCTCACTTCTAAAAAATTTTCTGGAGCGACTACGACCTTAGCGGGTCCGTCTTTTTAGCTCCAGTCCACTGTTTCAATCTTTTCTGAACTTGAGGTCAGTGTCTATTTTTTCTTCTTCTCTTCTTTTTTCTGCAACATGTTAGTAGCAATACTACTAGGGATGCATGCTAGTGCTTTTTTTTTTTTTTTTTTTTGGAATTTTCATAAGTATATATACTTTTTTTGCCATGATTTATGCCATGCTATCTTAGGAAAATGCACATATTTTTTTATTTTTTATTTTTGTGTCTGTGTTATATGAATGTGCAAATATGTGGGAATTTAAATGCTGAAAATAAAGTGCGGGATATAAGTAAGGGAACTTACCTGGTAGTCGGGAATAGTGGAAATATGAGCCTAGGGCGCGGCCACTAGTTTACTCATTGTAAATCGAGAACTTGAAAACTTTTTGAGTGACTTGATAGCTGTGTGATGGTGAGGCGTACGATGCAGCCACTTTCTTAACCTCAAAATGGAATGTGAGCTTAGGGCACGACTGCTAGTTTACCCACTGTAGATTAGGAACTTGAAAACTTTTGAGTGACTTGGTAGCTGTGTGATGGTGAGGCGTATGGCACGACCGCTTTCTTAACCTCAAGCTAGAATGTGAGCTGAGGGCGCGACCGCTAGTTTACCCACTGTAGATTAGGAACTCGAAAACTTTTAAGTGACTTGGTAGCTGTGTGATGGCGAGGCATACCGCGCGGCCGATTTCTCAACCTCAAGATGAAATGTGAGCCTAGGGTGTGGCCGCTAGTTTACCCACTATAGATCAGGAACTTGAAACTTTTGAGTGACTTGGTAGCTATATGATGGTGAGGCGTACGACGTGGCCGCTTTCTTACTCAAGATGGAATGTGAGCCTAGGGCGCTGCTGCTAGTTTACACACTGTAGATCAGGAACTTGAAAACTTTTGAGTAACTTAGTAGCTGTGTGATGGTGAGGCGTACGGTGCGGCCGCTTTCTTAACCTCAAGCTAGAATGTGAGCCTAGGGCGCGACCGCTAGTTTACCCATTGTAGATTAGGAACTTGAAAACTTTTGAGTGACTTGGTAGCTGTGTGATGACGAGGCATACTACGCTGCAACTTTCTTAACCTCAAGATGGAATGTGAGCCTAGGGCGCGGCCGCTAGTTTACCCACTGTAGATCAGGAACTTGAAAACTTTTGAGTGACTTGGTAGCTGTGTGATGGTGAGGCGTACGGTACGGCCGCTTTCTTAACCTCAAGATGGAATATGAGCCTAGGGTGCGGTCGCTACTTTACCCACAGTAGATCAGGAACTTGAAAACTTTTGAGTGACTTGGTAGCTGTGTGATGGCGAGGCATACAGCGTGGCCGCTTTCTTAACCTTAAGGTAGAATGTAAGCCTAGGCGCAGCCGCTAGTTTACCCACTGTAGATCAGGAACTTGAAAACTTTTGAGTGACTTGGTAGCTGTGTGATGGCGAGGCGTACAGCGCGGCCACTTTCTTAACCTCATGATGGAATGTAAGCCTAGGGCGTGGCCACTAGTTTATCCACTATAGGATGTGAGCCTGAAGCGTGGCCGCTAGTTTACCCACTGTAGAATATGAGCCTAGGATGCGGTCGCTAGTTTACCAAATGTAGAATGTGAGCCTAGGGTGTGGCCGCCAGTTTACCCATTGTAAAATGTGAGCCTAGGACGCGGTCGCTAGTTTACCCACTGGAGAATGTGAGCCTGGGGCGCAACCGCCAGTTTACCCCCTATAGAATGTGAGCCTAAGGCGCAGCCGTTAGTTTACCCACTGTAGAATGTGAGCCTGGGGTGCAGCTGCCAATTTACCCACTGTAAAATGTGGGCCTAGGACGCGGTCACTAGTTTACCCACTGTAGAATGTGTAAGAATCTGCTTTCTTATGAGAACATATGCTTGACATGGGCTTACCATTTGTTTCATGGGCTTATCACTTGTGTCTGAATATCTGGTTGTTTTGTAGATTATGTCTTGGAGGACTAGTTCCAGAGGAGACCGGAGGAAGGCCCTCATTTACGCTACGTCCCATGGGGACACTTCTTCTGGTGATGAGACCGCTTCAGCTGGCGAGCGGGCGGCTCAGGTTCTGTAGAGCCACTTCGACCGCAAGGGTGATAACAGCAGGCCCAACGGCAAGGTCCCTATGGAGACCCGATCTAAGAGGTGGCATTCAGTCAAGACGGTTAGCGTCTCCTCTGAGTCTCGCATTATTTCCAGTGGGGCTTCCTCACGGCGCAGGCTAGCTACAGGGAGAGGGGTATCTAGAGGAGAGACGCCAACTAAGGATCTCTTCATTGACATAGAGGCTGATTTTTCTAGGAAGGACGAGGTCTATCTGGGCGCTCGAAAGCGTGGCTTGGGGCCGAGATTCCCACCACATCAGGCCGAGGCCGATGCTTATACTAGAGCAGCGGATGGCGGTATTAGAGACACTCATATTCAGCGCGGGCTGAAGGATCATCCTTCCGCTTAAGCGCAGAAGGGAGAGGTGATGAGTCAGAAATTTATGGTCGTCATTACGCGAAGATCGTCATTTACCCAGAGAAGACGTTTTGCATTTATTACGATCATTGATGATTAAACGTAATGGACGAAGCAATGGTTACAGAATGAGTTGTGAACTTCAGACAAAGATTTTGTAACGCACTAGCCATTGAGCATAAATACAATGATTCATTGCCCATTAATGAGGCACACAACTATAAAAGAGAAGGTAATAGAAGTTAAAGGTACACACAAATACTTTACGAAATCACTATCTACTCATTTTCTCTCTAGAATCTTTCTCCCTTACTAAATTAAGATCGAAGGCGGTTTGACTGACGTCACACTGACGTATTACTCTTCCACCCAGTTCATTTTGCACGTTTTCCATCTACAGAGACGACCCCATTCACAACATCGTCCATCTGCTATGATGAGGAGTTCAACTGTAGATTTTTTGCATCATCAGTTTGGCGCCATTTGTGGGAACACTAATCATTCAAGCCATCTTTCCTAATGACAAAAGAGTTCCTCGAAGTGCGAGATGGAAGTAGAAACTGCACCTCAACCAGATGTTGTGCAACAACAACAAATCCAAGCCCTTTTGACCAATGTGGAAGAGCTGACTTGCTAGAATGAAGAACTGCGAAAGACAATGGAATCCTAAAACGCAGAACGTCGGCAAACAGGTGAAAACCAAAATGAAGAAGAGTCAAACTCTCAAGCCAACAAGCGAGACAGGACCTCAAGAGAAGATTCCACTAGGGTGGAGAATGAGCTTCGCAACATGAGGAAGGAGGTGGACGAACTAAAAAGTGCTATGAAGGACAAAGGCGGAGAGAATTTGGATGGGATGATTCGAAGGACGGACTCAACATTCACCACTAAAGTACTGAATCGACCCCTCCCACCAAAATTTCATCTCCCACAGTTGGATTGTATGACGGTTCCAAGGATCCCTTGGATCACATCGAATCATTCAAGACGCTGATGTTGTTGCAAATGACCCCATACGAGGTGATGTGTAGGGCATTCCCAACGACACTGAAGGGAGCAGCCTGAGTATGGTTCAGTAAGATACCGCCAGGAACTATTGCAAACTTCAAACAACTCAGTAAGAATTTTGTTCGTTATTTCATTGGGGGGCAAAGACACAAAAAGCCAATTGGCCATCTTCTCAACATTCAGCAAGCAGAAGGAGAATCACTAAGACAATACGTCTCCCGATTCAATAAGGTGCTGCTGCAGGTAGATGAAGCTGAAGATCAAGTTATCTTAACAATCTTCCAAGCAGGGTTGCTACCAGGAGATTTCTTCTTCTCAATCACTAAAAGTCCACCAAAAATAGTGGTGGAGTTGCTTCGTAAATCTCAGAAGTATATGAATGCAGAAGATGCGGTGCTCGCAAAAGAAATGAAAGGAAAAAGGAAGAGAGACGAAGGAACAAGCAGCAATCGTGATAAGAAGAAAGGGACACGAAGTGTTGGGCAGACCATAGGGGAAAAGAAGGAACTTCTAGATAGAAAACCCAAGTTCACTAACTTCACTCATCTAATAATGCCAATTGAGCAAGTCCTTATGCAGATAAGGGACGATCCCTCCCTGCAATGGCCAAAGCCGATTAGCACTCCAGTAGAAAGAAGAGACAAGAGCAAGTATTGTAGGTTCCACCAGGATAACGGGTATCGCACGATGAGTGTAGGCATTTGAAAGACTAGGTGGAGACTTTAATCCGGCAAAGGAAGTTACAGAAGTACGTCAGAAAGATGGAGCCCCACAAATACCAACGGAAGGACGACCAGGATAGAACTCCGAAGGTAGGGGATAGCAAACCCCCTGTAGGAGAAATAAAGACGATCTTGGGAGGACTAATAGCAGGCAAAATGCTAAAGTCCCTGAAAAAAGCACAAGGAAGAGAAATAAACAGCGTTCATTCGTGGCTCCCTCCAATGAAGATGCTAAAGAATGACGAGCCTGATATTGTCTTCTCAGAGAGAGACAATCGTGGCATCAGGTAACCCCATGACGATCCACTAGTAATCATGTTGAGAGTAGAAGAGTTCAACATCCACCGGGTGCTCATTGACAACAGAAGCTCAACAGATATCATCTACTTGCCCGTGTTTCAGCAGATGAAGCTGGATAAGAAAAGGATCAAGCCTTTCACCTCGCCTCTGGTAAGCTTTACAGGGGATAGAATCATCCCTAGAGGCATCGTCACTCTAACTGTAATGGCAAGAACTTATCCAGCATAGGTCACCAAGGAAATTGATTTCCTCATAGTTGATTGTCCTTCAACATACAACATCATCTTGGGAAGACTTGCACTCAACAAACTAAGAGCAGCAACGTCAACATATTACTTGAAGGTGAAGTTTCCAATAGCCCATGGGGTAGGTGAAATCAGAGGAGACCAAGTTCTGGCAAGAGAGTGCTATCAAGCTGCCTTAGCATCTGGAGAGAACCACAAATGGGTGATCAATGAACCAGAGCCCATTCCTGAACCGTCAAAAACACTACATGAAGATGAGATCTTCCCAAGAGATTCGACAAAGGTCTTGAAGATTGGAACAACACTCCCAACTTTAGAGAAAGAGAAAATGATTTCCTTCTTAAAGGCGAACCATGAATTTTTTGCTTGGACACACGAGGATATGCCTGGAATTGATAGGAAGATCATACAGCACCGTCTTAACATCAATCCAGAAGCGGAGAATATTTGCACCAGAATGCAACAAAACTGTAACTGAAGAAGTAAAAGTCTTCTATCCAAATTGGCTAGCAAACGTGGTCATTGTAAAGAAGAGCAATGGCAAGTGGAGAATGTGCGTCAACTTCACAGACTTGAACAAAACTTGCCCAAAAGATAGTTTCCCCTTACCGAGGATTAACTAATTGGTAGACTCAACTGCTGGACATAAGCTCTTGAGTTTCATGGACGCATTTTCTAGATACAACCAGATTCTTATAGACGAAGACGATCAAGAGAAGACCTTGTTCGTTATCGGCCAAGGGTTGTACTACTACAAAGTTATGCCCTTTGGACTGAAGAACGTAGGAGCCACCTACCAAAGATTGGTGAACCGTATGTTCTCGCACCAGATTGGAAGGAATGTGGAAGTGTACGTAGACGATATGCTGGTGAAAAGCAAGGACAAAGCCAACCACTTGGACGATCTAAAAGAAACCTTCAGCACACTGTGTAAGTACAATATGAAATTAAACCCTGCAAAGTGTGTTTTTGCTGTTGCCTCAAGAAAGTTCTTGGGATTCATGGTGTCCCAACAAGGTGTAGAGGAAAATCCAGACAAAGTAAAGGCAATAATCAAGGTCAAGTCACCAAAAACAGTGAAGGAGGTGCTGAGCTTGACAGGAAAGGTTGCAGCCCTAAATAGATTCGTCTCTAGGGCAAATAGACAAGTGTATGCCATTCTTCAAGGTATTGAAAAAAGCCTTTTAGTGGACTGACGAAAGCGAGGAAGCCCTTGCCAAATTAAAGGAGTACTTGACGAAGCCACTTCTGTTAAGCCTCTCGGTGATGGGAGAGAAGTTGTACCTCTACTTAGCAGTATCCAACACTGCAGTAAGTTCAACGCTAATCAGAGAAGAAGGGAACGTCTAGAAGCTAGTTTATTATACTAGCCTAGCATTCCAAGGAGTAGAGGCAAGTTATCCAAGGATGGAAAAGATAGCTTTTGCACTATTGGTCGCCTCTAGAAAGCTCCGTCCTTATTTCCAAGCACACTTCATCGTCGTCATGAAGGATCAGCCCATAAGAAAGACGATGTACAAGATAGGTGCAATAGGATGACTCATTCAATGGGTGATTGAATTGGGCCAATTTGACATTGAATATCATCCTCGAGCAGCAATCAAAGCCCAAGTGCTAGCAGACTTCATTACGGAATTCACTTACCCCTATAAGGAAGAAGAACCTTCTATGGAAACATGGACGGTTCAAACAGATGGATCTGCCACGAAGAAAGTGGGGGGAGCAGGAGTAGTGCTCATCTCCCCAGAAAAAGAAACATTAAAGTATGCAATTAGATTGCAATTCCTAGCAACGAATAACTAGGCAGAGTACAAAGCATTGCTAATAGGGCTAAGTCTAGCAAAAGCTCTAGGAGCAAAGAATCTTGTTGTCCAAACTAATTCTCAACTAATACTTGGACAAGTGAAGGGAGATTACGAAGCCAAAGAAGAAAGGATGCAGAAGTACTTAAAGATCGTCCAACGACTCTCACAGCACTTTAACAGCCTAGACCTTGTGCAAATCCCAAGAACCAAAAACGTAGAAGTTGACTTCCTAGCAAGACTGGCCTTGTCAGACGACTACAATGCAACCTCTAAACTATGTATAGAGATAAGGGGGTAGCCAAGCACAAAAGGTGGGAAAGTTCTGAAGATAAAAGAACAAGACGAGTGGATGACTCCCATCGTCCGTTACTTGAAAGAAGGATGGCTCCCTGAAGATAAAATGGAAGCAAGGAAGATACAGATCAAAGCAACTTGCTTCGTCATTATTGACAACATGTTGTATAGACGAGGATACTCACTCCCATATCTAAGATGCGCTAGCTCAAAAGAAGCAAAACATGTGCTTCGTGAGATACACAAGGGAATCTACGAAAATCATGCTAGGGCAAAATCCTTAGCAAGAAAGGCGCTCAGAGCAGGATATTACTAACCTACCCTACAGAAAGACGCATACAACATCGTCAGAGCATGCAACAAGTGTCAACGCTTCGCAAATGTCTAGACGAGACCAGGAGAGACAATGACACCCATATCCTCACCATGGCCCTTCGCCCAATGGGGAATTGATATTATGGGTCCATTCCTTCTGGGGAAGAAGCAACTCAGATTTTTGATTGTAGCAATTGATTACTTCACAAAATGAGTAGAAGTAGAGCCAGTGACGACAATAACAGAAGCTAAAGTCTCAAGCTTTGTGTGGAAAAACATCATCTACAGGCTTGGAGTCCACATGTCATAATATCAGACAATGGAAAGCAGTTTGACAATCCTAAGTTTCGAAAATTTTGCCAAGACTTAGGAGTCAAGAATCACTACTCTTCTTTAAGACACCCTCAGGCCAACGGCTAGACAGAATGAAGAGAAGCTTGCTTAAAATTATCAAAACTAGGCTTAAGGGGGCAAAGGAGGCATGGCTTGAAGAACTACAAAATATCATTTGGGCATATAGGATGACCACAAGAGTTCCAACATGAGAAACACCATTCAGACTGACATTTGGCACTGAGGCCATCATACTAGTAGAAGTAGGACTAACGAGCATTCGATTCAAAATTTATGAAGACTAGAAGAACCAGTAGGAGCTTAACAGCAATCTGGACCTAATTGATGAAGTCAGAGAAAAAGCTATGAAGCGAATGGCCAAACACAAGGAAGCAATGGCCAGATACTATAATAGAAAGGTTAAGGTAAGAAAGTTCAACACGGGAGACCTCGTCCTTAGAAAGGTATCACAGGCAACAAAGGACCCATCCCAAGGAAAACTGGGACCAGCCTAGGAAGGCCCCTATGAAGTAATCCATCATTCCAGAGAAGGCTCCTACTACCTGAAATCTCTAAACGACCAGGAATTGCTTCGACCATGGAACATAGAACACTTGAAGAAATTCTACCAGTAAGGAATGCTTTACATTTCAAGTTGTCTAATCTTCATATCAGTATGTATGACAGTTATTACTTTTGTCATTCATAGATCAATAATACATAAAAGCATTATCCATGCGTATTTATCAATAATTATTCATGAGTTATTTGTCAACGAAAACATGTGCAACACTTAGGAGTCATCCTTGGGAGACGTCTCAAGGACCACCGTCATTAAAATTCTAAATCGAAAGTTGTTCATACACAGCCACCAAAGTCGACTAAATCAGAGTTGTTTAAACACAACCAATATGATCGTCATTCGAGCATGAATAGAAAAAACATAAAAAATAGTTAACCTAAAGACACTCCAATACCACGACTTTAAGCCACGAGTACAGTGCAAAATCGTCATTCAAACACGACTCAATAAAAAGCTGTTCAAACACAACTAAAAAATACTAAGTTGTTCAAACACAACTAAAATTGTCATTCAAACATGACTCAATAAAAAGCTGTTCAAACACAGCTAAAAAATACTAAGTTGTTCAAACACAATTAAGATTGTTATTCAAACGTGACCTAATAAAAAGCTGTTCAAACACAACTAAAAAATACGAAGTTTTTCAAATACAACTAAGGTCGTCATTCAAACATGACTCAACAGAAAGCTGTTCAAACACAGCTAAAAGATATTAAGTTGTTCAAACACAACTAAAATCGTCATTCAAATATGACTCAATAAAAAGTTGTTCAAACACAGCTAAAAAATACTAAGTTGTTTAAACACAACTAAGGTCGTCATTCAAACATGACTCAACAGAAAGCTGTTCAACCACAGCTAAAAGATATTAAGTTGTTCAAATACAAATAAAATCGTCATTCAAACATGACTCAATAGAAAGTTGTTCAAACACAGCTAAAAAAATACTAAGTTGTTCAAACACAATTAAAATCGTCATTCAAACATGACTCAATAGAAAGCTGTTCAAACACAGCTAAAAAATACTAAGTTGTTCAAACACAATTAAGGTTGTCATTCAAACATGACTCGACAGAAAGCAGTTCAAACACAGCTAGAAGATATTAAGTTGTTCAAACACAACTAAGGTCGTCATCCAAACATGACTCAATAGAAAGTTGTTCAAACATAGCTAAAATACTAAGTTGTTCAAACACAATCAGACTTGTCATTCAAACATGATTGTTCCAACACAACTAGAGATCAAGAGCTATTCAAACACAAGCTAAGTATAAAAAGTTGCTTCAACACATCGTCATAAAAGGTTGTCTAAACACAACTAAGCATAAAAAGAGTTGTTTACTGCAACTAAAAGCGTGAGGTCCCTACTCCTATCTATCATTGTTAAAGAGATTGTTTAATTGCCCAAACCAATGGGCCTAAAGAAATTGTTCAATTTGCCCAAAACAACGGGCCTAAAGAGAAATATTGTTCTTGCCTTGCAAAAAATGGAGAAAAGAAAGAAAAAACATAAAAATTACTGCTCATCAGGACAGGGTCTATAAGGGTTGTAATTGCGGCCTCTTCCATTACCTCAGCAACGTCTGTGGCTTCCTTCATCACATTCTCTGCTGTAGCCTCAGAGGGACGATCAACCAAGAGCTCCTTCTCAACTTCACCCATAACCAGACCAGAAAGGTCCAAGTCAGGGTGATGCTTTGCCATCCATTTCCTAAAAAGGTCAAAACCCTCCCCATAGTACCCACACAGCTCATCAGAGTACTCATCAGAGTCCTTAAACTCTTTCACCGTCGTGGCCTCAGCCTTCTGCAACTTCAACTCCAGATCACCAATCTACTTGTCCTTTAGCTTGCAGAAATCCTTCTCCACCTATAGGCTTTTCTCCAAGACTGCCACACGCTCCTTGTCATTTTCAGATTCAACAGTGAGAATGGTAACCTTGTTCTTGAACTTCTCATTCTCAGCAGATGGAGACTTGATCACAGGCTCAGACATGGCCACCTTCTTCTCCAAGTCCAAGAGTTTCCCAAAGATGAACAAAGACTCCCCCAAAGCCTACGAAAAATTTTCCTTAACAGAAGTAAAGTGAAGGAAAAGAAGAAGTAAAGATAACCTACAATGCATACCTGCACAAGCTTTTGAATGTGAGACAACATCACCTCACTAGACGACTTTGCCATCAGAGGACTTAGGTCATCCACAAAGAGCGCCTCATGAGCCTTCAAAGCTGCCGCGTCAGCATCATCCCAAAAGGTAGGAAGAAAAGATTTACCACCAGCCTTCTTTTTCTTCCTAACCTCCTCTCCAGTAGAGGCAATCACCTCTAATGACGAAGTGAGAGAGGTAAGACGCTTAGCAGGCAAATGGGCAGAAGGAGGAGTTACCACAAGATCTTCCTTAGAAACGTCACCTGTCTTTGAACAATTTTAAACAAGTTAATTAAGAATAAAACTCAATTTGAACAAATTAAACATAAATTGTAATTATACAATTACATGGATTGCCAAAAGCATGGTTTTAAAAACCGAACTGGTCATCAAACCGTTTTTTTTAATTTTCAGTTCAACCCCGGTTTTTGGCCGGTTTTTCGATTGTTGACCGATTATTGATCGGTTTTGGGGCTTTTAACTGGACCGGACTAGCTCCCGATTTTCGATTGAACCAGTCAGACCAGCCGGTCCGGTCCGGTTTTTAAAACAGTGGCCAAAAGTTTAAACATGCACAAATAAATGTACAAGACCTAAGATTATATGCCAATTTGGAAAAAAAATATTTAAAAAAAGAGTATAAATCTAGCATAATATCCAATAATTAGACCCTAATCTATGTAGATCTAGCCTCATGGTTCCCTATCTATGATTGTGTGTCGATTTGACAGAATTCAAAGTTTGGATAGGAAAATCCAAATTCCAATATAAAGTAGACATGGATAATTCAAGAAGCAGAAAAACTACAACTTTTAATGAGAAAAAGAAAGAAATTAAAATAAAAGGTACACCCTGCCGCCCTGCTGAAGGAAGGTTGAGCAGACAGCTGTACTTCTCTAAATCTAACCCCATATATATATAAAGTCTTACGCGTGTGAACAAAATAACGCGTGTACCATAAAGAGTGCACCACCAATAAAAAACTCACACCTTCTCAACTAACAGGAGAGGTCTTCTCGAAAATATAAAATAAAGGCGCATGCTTCTCTAAATTTTTACTTATTTGGAGAATGAACAGTGATATTTAGCTTTTAATTACCTACTTTTTTAAATATACTTTTCAACAAACTCTCTATTCTTTTTCTATCTCATTTAAATATTATTTCTTCATTCATTATTTATTCTTTTTTTAATTATCATTTATTCTTTTTTTAACAACTATATTTTTCAATGAGAAGTGCTATGTTCACAACATTTTACTCAATACTTTCACAACAAAATTTATGTGAAAAGTTGTTATTAGTTTTAATTTGAACCCACCACTGAAATTATTTTTTTACTTGCCAATATTAACTAATAACAATTTGTTACTTAAAATTTATTGTGAAAATATTGTAAAAATATTGTAGTAGTATTTTTCAATTAAAATTTTTTATTTTTCCCTTTTTTTTTTTTTTCATCCACACGTTTGTTTTCTTTTCTTTTTTCCTCTTTTTTCTCCTCCACACCATTCCCTTTATCTCTATCTTCTCTGGCACTTTCTGGAACACTTTTCTTTTTTCCTTTTCTTCTCTTCGGCTGGAGCTCTGGAAGCCTTTTCTTTTTCCCTTTTCTTTTTCCTTTTCTTCTCTTCGACTGGAGCTCTGGGAGCACTTTTCTTTTTTCCTTTTCTTAGCACTTCGGCTGGAGCTCTCTCTCACACATGAAGATCGTCCGCTTGTCCTTCTCCCACCACCGCATATCCTCCTCCCCACCGAGGCTCAGATGGGTCAGCTTTGCTTTTTTTTTTTTTTTTTTTTTTTTTTCTAATTTGATTAGTTTTAAAATTATGATTTGAGTTTGTATTTTGATTGAGACTGAGTTTAGAGATGTTTGAGAGAAAAGATCAAGAATAGTTCTGTGGTTACCGTTTTGATTATTGAGTGAAAATTAAAAATTTTAATCGGTTGTGATTATTGAGATTGAATTAATTCTTTTGCTCATGTCTCTCTATTTTCTTTTTCTTTTTTCTGATTTCATTTGGTTTATGAGAAAAATTGTTTTTTATGTTTGGATTGTATTCTGCGTTTTGTAGCCGTTGAGATAAAGAAGAGAGATGGAGTGAAGAAGAAAGAGAAACGAAGGAAAGAGAAAAAAAAAAAATTTTTAATCCAACTGGATATTAGTTTAATGAGAAATAAGCTTTGCATATGCTACAGTGATTGCTACAGTACTCTCCATTCCTGGAGAGCTACTGTAGCATATCTAAAAAAAAATAGAGATAGAGAGTCTGTTAGAGAGGCTGTTGGACTTCATTTTTTGTGTGAAAAGTGCATTTACTCTCCAAAATTTAGAGTTGCCTAGCCCTATTGGAGATGCTCTAAGACTGTCTTTTTAAATTTCACCAAAATTTATTTCAATATTCTGACTTTATATTCGATCAATAAAATGTTCAATCAAGTCCTTTCATTTGATTCCGTAACTGTTCTGTTAGTTTCATTTTTTTTTAAATTTTTTTGTTAATTTCTCTGTTTAAAAAATCTATAAGAAATTGAGAAAAATACATTTTTGGTTCCTACATTTTTGGTCAATTCTCATTTTGGTCGCAAAATTGATTTCGCTACTAATGTAGTCCCAAAAAAAGAAAATCGTTTCTCTTTTGGTCTCGGCTGTCAACCCATTAACAGAAACCTCCTACGTAACAAATGGAATACCCTGCTTGCTAATCATGGAATACCCTGCTTGCTAATCACCGCTGACGTAACTCTAATGTGGCCATTAAAAAATTATTAAAAAAATTATTTAGCATTTTTTAAGTGCTACATCAGCATTTTAATTTAAAAAAAAAAAACCATGTTAGAAAATTTAAAAAATTAAATTAAATTAAAAAAACTTAAAACTAACTTAATTAAAAATTTTAATTAAAAAAAATTTCTTAATGTTCTTCTTGTTCTTCAACTTGTTCTTCATTTTACAACTTGTTCTTCATATTCTTCCCAAATCAAACCCAACAACCACGAACTCAAACCTATCACAAGAACACAAACCCACCAACCCAAGAGCTCAAACCCAGATCACTAAGACATAAATGAAAATAAGAAGAAAAAACCAAAATTCAGCACCTAAGAGATCATCAAACCTAGCACCATCAAATCTACTACGAATCAAGACTATCGAATTCTTCATGTTCTTCCCCAAATTCTAACACAATCAACACCGAATTCTCGGCAAATCAAACCCACAAACCCAGTTAACAAACCAACCCAGATCAAGAAACCAATCGCAACAAACCCAAATCAACACAATCAAACCCAGATCAAACCCAGATCCCACCACCACTGACCGACACAATCAAGCCACCACCACCCCGCCGATCAAAAACATTTCTCCATAACATGAACTTCAACTTAAAAACCCACAAAAATTCCAGAACGTGACCACCACTGCCATCGAAAAAGTCACTAAACCCACTAATCAGTCAACAAACCCACGCCAAGATGGTGGCTGAGACCGACAAGCTCCATTGTGGCCAAGACCAAGACAGAGGCCAAGACCGGCGAGCTCCATTGTGGCCGAGACGATGGCCAAGACGGAGGCGAGATCAAGTTTCTTTCTCTCTAAACCACCGCCGGCCCCTTCCTCTGGATCTGCTCCAAACCCTCGGCCTCATCTCTCTCTCTCTCTCTCTCTCTCTCTCTCTCTCTCTCTCTCTCTCTCTCTCTAAACTCTTTTTTTTTGGTAGAGTTCTCTCTAAACTCAGATCATGGTTTAAAATGGTCTGATAATAAAAAAAAAATCGTTTGATGCTTTTGACTAACTCACTTAAAGAAAAGTAAATACACTTAAAACAAAAATGATCTAATGATAATTTTTTTGTTGTTGAATTTTCTAATTAATTTAATTAGATTAATAAAAAATCGTTTAAAACTAAAAAATTAAAATTTTTGTTTGTTTTTGATTTTTTAAAATCAAAATTAAAATTGAGGAATTAAAATTTTTTTTGTTTTAATTTTCCATTAATTAAAATGGTGAACTGGCATTTAAAAAATGTCAAATAATGTTTTTAATGGCCACATCAGCGTCACGTTAGCCACGTCAGCAAGTAGGCTATTTCGTTTGCCACGTAGGAGGTTTCCATTACTGGGTTGACAGCAGAGATCAAAAGAGAAACGATTTTCTTTTTTTAGGGACTACATTAGTAGCGAAATCAATTTTGGGACCAAAATGAGAATTGACCCAAAACGTAGGACCAAAAGTGCATTTTCACCTAAGAAATTTTATCAACTTAGTTCTCTTCTTCTCTTCTCTCTCTAGGCTGGACCCAAGGAGCTCCTTTCCAAGCTTCGTTCATGGCTAACCACCAAGGTCAGCCGCTTTCTGCTCGTCACCGGTCACTGTCTGATTGTTGTTCCTTGGCGGTGGTTGTCTTTCTCTTAGCTCGGGTTGACTTCAAACCTTCATTGGAGTTCCAATCCACAGCTGGGCTATTGTGTTTTGGTTGATTTAAAAAGTTTTTTGGATTTGGTGAACAACCTGGTTAAGCTCTCTCTATGATTTGGTCTGGGTTGTTGGATTATTTCTCTCCAATCTAATATGGGTCTCTTTGGATTCTTTCTCTATTTGATTTGATTTGGGTTTTCAAGTTCAGTTTTTAGTCAAATCTTTTCTTATTTTTGATTTTGTTTGTAAAAACCAAATGAATCACAAAAAAGAAAAACCCAGAAACATTGTTTCATTGTTGAATAAATAATCATTGTTGTGGGTAGCGAATTCGTAAATTGTATGTGATACTGATGGTTGACGTTATATCCTATTGTTCAAGTTTGCTGTGCTTTGATTTGAATTTATGTATTTTTGGATGCCATTTTTGGTTGTGACGAATGTAAAGAAATTTTTTGTTGTTTGTGTGCTGGGTTTGTTGTGTGTTCTGGGAGTACTTAATTTTTTTTTTTAATTTAAATTAGTTTTCTACATTTTTTAATATAAAAAATTGAAGAAAAAAATGCACTAAATGGTAGAGCATTCACAGAAGTTAGTGGAAGGCTTGAATTGAACATTTTTTAAACTTAGAGGACTAAGGCCCCATTTGGTACACCCACTTAAACACATATTTTCAGTTTTTAAACAACATTACATGTATTTTCACACACTTTTTCACTCACATGTATTTTCATACATGTTTTTAGTTTTTAAGTGCATGTGCCAAACATCCCCTAAATTGTCCAAAACCAAAGATAGAAGACTGAAATGAATTTTGGTGAAACTTAGAGGGACACTTTTGTATTTTAGTATAAAATAAAATAAAATAAAAACTAACTGGAGAGGCAAACGTTACCAGCATTAATGCCTCATGGTTACAGTTCTAAGAGCATTCGCATTGGCAAATGTCATCCTATCCTATTTTACCATCTTAAAAAGTTACTTTATCAATTATACCATACCATTTTATAATACACCTAACATCGCAAAACTCTATTTTTTTCCCATTTTATTTAAATATTCTTTTTTATTCTTTTTTTTTATTATTATTTCTCTTTTTCTCTTCCTTTTCCTCTCTTTCTCCCTCAACCTCTAATATCGGCCACAACTAAACAAACAATCACCACCATACCCACCATGCCACCACTACCCTCTGCCCAACAAAATCCCACCAGAACCAAAAACCCAAAAAATAAACAAAATAAAACCCACCAAGTACCCACTAAAAACCCAGCAAGCCCATAAAAACCCAGCAAACCCATAGCAACCCAACCAACCAATGCAAACACCAGTCACAGCCATGGTGAGAATTAAATGACAGAATCACCAAACCCACCAAACATCGGCCATCAGACCTAGAAACTAGCCACCGTGCCAACACCACCAAACCCACCAAAAGCCGGTCTTTATGCCGATCTCCAAGCTGGTCTCCACGCCAATCTCCACTACACTGACCTCCAGCCACCGTGCCAATCTAAGCCGCACCACAAGCCTCGCCACCACGCCGATTCAAAGACAGTGATTGGAATGTGACTATTGGAATAGAGAGTGGGGCCAGAAAAACCAAAAGAAGCCAAACGCCAGTCTCTAATGCCGATCTCCACGCCGGTCTCCACCACACCGATCTAGAAATCCATCACCCATGACAGCCAACCCCCCACACCAACAGATAGAGAAGAGGGAGACAGAGAGAAAATAGAGAAGAGAGAGGATGAGTAAAGACAGAGGGAGACAAGTGAGCTAGAGAGAAAGAAACTAAATAAAAAAGAATATTTTATTTTTACAATTGTGCTACAATACCGTCACAAATTTGTGACAATACTGTAGCACTATTGTAAATTTTTTTAGGATACAAGATCGAATGTTGGCTTGTTTTCTTGCTTTGATGCTAAAATTCCTCAACATATACCATTTCCCTTGCCCAATGCGAATGCTCTAAAAATAAGGCACCCCCATCCCTGTCTACCAACTTTGAACTCTCCTCCTCTCTCTTTCTTTATCAGTACCAAACAAGCACAAACTATTTTATTAATGCATCAAACCATGTAATAAGTAAATAATAAAACCACACACACAAATATATATATATATATATATATATAACGGATTTGTGAATATGTTAGCTCGCACTGGACCCAAACTGCAGTATCAAAAAATTTAACAAGTTGACCTAACCTATCAACCTCTAAAAACCAACCCAATTCATCAAGGTTGGGTTGAATTTGATTAGTTTTAGTGAATGTGATAAAGTCTCTGAAGGTTAAATAAGAGATCTGGGGTTCAATATCTACCTACACCAAAAACTGACTGGTATCTTGATCTAATAATAAAAAAGCTATTATCAGTAGTAGACTTCATACGTTGAAACTTTCAAATAATAAATTATGGATATTACTTGACCTAGTACGTGTTTTAAAAAAGAAATGAAAATACTTCTCTCTATTTCTATTTTTTTGGCAAAAACCGAAATCAATGGTGAGGAATACAAGCTTTTACAATTATATTAAAGAAAATGATAGTAAAATAGTGATTTTTTAATAATGATAGAAACAATAATGATTTTTAAACGGATGGAAGTGAAAAAAAGAAGTATGATGGTTTGTCTGATGTGTTTAACACGGAGTACATAGTGTGATAAATACAACTTTCTACCATTTTTTATAGGACATTTTGGTAGTTGTTGAGAATGACTATAACTCCCACAAAAAAACAATCAATATGACTACATATTTTAAAAATATAACCATTGAATTTTATATTTTTTATGTTTTTAACACGCATGTCAAATTTTGTGTCAATTGGACGTTATTTTCCATTCGATCTATAAACTTATTTTTATGCATAATTGAAAACTATTAAAAAAAAATTAGACATTTAATTTATGACATGGCTATTGATCTTTTATCTTTAGTAAATTTTCCAAACATGAAGGATATAAGAATAAAATTTAATCTAATGATTGACTTGTTAAAATTTAAATATATTAAAAAGATATTAAGTGAAGTTGTAGTCATTTGCTATAATTAAATTAGTGGCCAAACTTTTTCATTTTCTATGTACAAGGCAAACTCATAGTGTTATGAGATAACATAAGTCAATTAAGAATTTAAGCTGATGTGTGTGTGTGTGTGTGCGTGTGTGTGTGTGTGTGTGTGTGTATTATTTTGGGGTAATTCACTACCCTTACTTGAGAATTGAAGGAATAATACTTCATCCCAAACCTAAAGGGAAAAAACACTTCACTTCATTGAGGTTTGATGAAAATAACACTCCCCCTTATGTTTATATTAATAACAAAATATTCAAAAATTTTACAAGATTCTTTTTACCAAGTTTAACTACATTTAGTAAGAAAAAAAAACCCACAAAAATTAGAATTAAAGTGCAAAGTTTATCAAGTACCAACATACTTGCAATGAAAAATTTATCCAAAAACTGTTGAAAAAAATAAATAAAAGAATAAGCTAAATTTATACTTAATATTTTGAAATACTCTTTAATTAAAAAGTTAAATCAATTGATTTTAATTTTGAAATGGATGTTAATTTTGGAAACCTGCCCTAATAAGCAAAGAGCTAGTTAGTACACAACATTTTTAACATTAATTCAACAACGATTTTGGTCAAATAGATGTAAGGGAAAAATGATTTTTATTTATTTATTTTATCTACAAGTTTTGGGCAAAGTGTTATTTGCTCAAATCTCAAAGATAATGCTTGCAAGTACCCCTTTTATTTTGTGGTCTTTTAAGTGAATAAAGATAAATTTAGATTTAGAAGAAAATGCATTTTTCATCCCTACAATTTGGTCCCTATTTTTTAATTTTACTACCTTTAGTCCCCAAAATCAAAAAGCTTTCTCGTTTTGGTCCCTACTGTCATTATTTTAAATGAAGTGGTAAAATATAGAACCTTTGATGTCGGATGTATTGTAAAGTAAGATGGTAAAATAGATAAAATAGCTTTTTGATGTGCTAAAAGCTAAAATTTTTTAGCACCATCACTATGAATGCTCTTATTAAGCCCATATTTGATTTAGACACATAATCTCAACCCAATTAATTAAAGGCTTAGTGAGATAGGAGTTTATTTTTCAAGCCCTTATCAAACTTATTACCAAGTCCATAAACTAGTTTAAACTTAGCTTGTATTTTATCAAGCCCTATTGTTCACGAGCCTGTTCATGAACAAATTTTTATTTTATTTTGCTTGGGCTTAACTTGTTTATTAAACACACCTAAAATTAATGCTTAAGCTTTGCTCATTCATAAACAAACAAACATGAACGAGTTTTTTATCGAGCCATACCAGAGTACGGCTTGGTTCATTGAGGGTAGAACCTCCTCAATTCCAACAAGATTAACTTTTCTCTTTCTTTTCTTTTTCGAGTACACAATTGTACGGTCCAAGTTTATTAGCCCATACTGAGCTAGTAGCACCTCTTGAACGACCACTTGTCATTCAGTTTACTAACTAAGCACCCAATCTAGTACCGAGGTGGGCCAGGGCCAAGCTCATGGCCTAACCGAGCATCCAAACCAGTATCTAGGTGGGCCACGGCCAAGCTCATGGCCTACCCGAACATCTAGTCCAGTTTCAATTGTGGGCTTGGGCCAAGCTTACGACCCAACCAAGCATTTGTTACCATACCGAGGTCAAGGGATAGTGCCTTGGGAAAATCCGTCTGCTGAGCAATAATTGCTGCTTGACACAAGTTCCAAGAGAGTCATATCAATCACAAATAATGGGTCTCACCCGGTCAGGAAAACGACTTAGAGGGACTCATCGACGTGGGAAACCGCCCCCTCATCATGACTACCCTATTAAAGGAAGTCTATAAATAGAGGCTGATGGGTAGAGGGCAAGAGGTGGGCTCGGGGAGAGAGAAGTCTAGTCTAGATTTCATTGGCAAAAAGGGGACCATTCATATAGCAACGATAAATGAGAGTGTAGCTCTCATTTGTTGACTACAAAAGCAGCACTACCAACTTTTGGGCCTCCCATTGTTGGATATTCTTGACCCACGATACAAATAGATTGGGGGAAAAGCCTAAAAGTCTCACTCGTTTAGGCCTGACTACCACAATTGGCGCTATCTGTGGGAATCTCCTACTCAGCTGAAGGTCTAGGGTTGGTACAGCAACATTTCGCATGGAGGGCCCACATGCAAACCAGGAGCTAGCAGGATCAAGGGCAAACCAATATCGAGAATCTCGGATCGGGCATTAAAGAGAATGGAGAAGGAGCAAAAAAGAGAGCAAGATCTCAAGCAGGACGGACATGAAACTCATTTGGATTTGGACGAGGCTTCCTCTCAAGGGGAACAAACTCTTTCCTACATTCATGAGCCTTCGTATCACAGTGATCATGATCGGGAGATCAAAAGCCTACAAAGGCAAATTAAAGAGTTGAAGCTGGAAATGAAAGGTCGGCACCAAAGAAGGGATCACGATCATGGATCCCCGAGTAGCCATACAGGGGGCTCCTCTCGCCAAAGTCATTCTCGTCTATTGAAATTTAGGTCATTTAAGAGGTTTCAGTATATTTTTGATTGTTTTGAAGTTTTTTTTTTGTGGGGGGGGTGTTGTTCATTTTAATGGCTTTCGAGTATATTTTGGAAATTTTAGTGATTTTGGTTATTATAGTGGTTTCAAGATTATTTTTGTCATTTTAGAAGTTTAAAAGGTATTTTCATCATTTTGGAGATTTTGGGATATTTTGGTCATTCTAGTGATTTCAAAAGTATTTTGGTCATTTTAGAGATTTTGAGGTATTTTTTGTCATTTTTGATGTTTTGAGATATTTTTCGTCAATTTAGTGGTTTCAATGTATTTTTGCTCATTTTAAAGGTTCTAAGGTATTTTTGTTCGTTTGAGAGGTGTTAGGTTATTTTAGTAATTTTTTAGGTTTTGGGGTATTTTTGTCACTTTAGAGGTTTTGGGGGGTATTTGGTCATTTTAGAAGTTTCAAGGGTATTTGGGTCATTTTAGAGGTTTCAAGGCTATTTTAGTCATTTTTGGGTTTGGGGGTATTTTGGTCTTTTATAGAGGTTTCGATGTTATTTTGGTCATTTTACAGGTTTCAAGGGTTTTTTGGTCGTTTTAAGAATTTTGGAGGTTTTTAGGATATTTTGGATATTCACAGTGCATTTTAGTAATTTTGATGGTTCCAAGGGTATTTTGGTATTTAAAAGGGTTTTTTTTTTTTTTTTTTTATAAATAATTCTCAAGAGAAAAATAATTTTTTTTAGTATGGCTACTTTTGTCAATTCAATAAATTATTACATTTCCACCAATAAGTAATGTAAGATCACCTCCATTTAAGAAAATGACGATATTGCGTGACATATTTTGTAATCTTAGATTATGGTAATGTTAAAAAAAAAAAAAAAAAAATCAAATGAACTAAACACCTTAATATCACATTAAGGCAATGTGCATCACACTAATTAATAACACTAATAGTAGTTAATAAAAGGACTAACAATGCTCATTATTGAAACTTGAGAGACCACTATCGCATAACCTTGATGCGATAGTCACTCCACAAATATAAGTGCTTGTAAGGTACGAGGGAGTAAGGACCGGAGTTCAAGTTTCCAAAAAGAAACTTTATACACATACATTTAGGTTAAGTTAGAGTATAATTTCTATCTTGTAAAAAAAAAAAAAAAACCTTGAAAGACCAATAGCACTAAATTAAAACTTAAGGAATCAATTGTACTTAAAAAAAGATTTAAAAACCAATAGTTTAGTTTCACCACATACATACATATATATATATATATATATATACTCTTTTAAAATCATTTTACAAAGTTTCACAGCTGCCTATTTTTTAAAGTCACATTATAACATCGAACTACTTTTTTTTTTAAAATTTCTAATCGAAATAACCTCTAAAAAGTCTGTAATATGATAATAATAAATGTATTATTTTAGAAATTTGTTACAAGGACAATGTTATTTTGATTATAAAGTCCACAGCGATTGTTACAAACTTTGTTGTTGATGATTCTCAAAAAAAAAAAAAAAAAAAACTCTTTTGTTGATTTGATTGTGAAATCCACAGATGGTGTTACAAACTTGGGAGGACCCAGGGGCCACAAATCAAGCAATTAGGATAATGACCCTCACTCCTATAACAGAACACACGGATATAATGTGCAATATAACATTTTCTGTCAATATTTTGACAATTCAACTTATTAATGACTTTGTAACTTAATTAAAAAAAAAAATTTTATTTATTACTTTGTACTTTTTCATTAAAAAAAAAAAAATTTAACAAATGCTCTAACTAAGCCCCTTTTTAAAAAAGAAACCAGACCCGAGGGCCAACTTTATTGAATGCTCTAACTAAGCCTAAGACAAAAACAACATTTTAGCTTAAATGCAACACATGATTGCATTAACCAATGAAGCATAAAATAATGTTATCTTTTTAGAAGACGATAATATTCAATCCAATCAAGCATTTGTTACGAACTTTGTAGCTCAATTAACACCTCTTAATGTTTTTTATAAAGATCAATAATTCAAATTCCCCAACCTCCAACTATTAAATTATAATAATAAGAAAAAACAATTATTTCATACCATTGATTATCCTCTCTAATAGCTTAAAATATAATTAAAGTTGAATCCCCAAAATACTACACATAATAAGTACTATACATGAAACATAACACAATTTTAACAAAATATTTCAATATAAGCTAGTAGTTAATAATCCAGTGAGAAGTGAGGAATATAACTCTGCAGATTCCACATCAATCTTTCTTCTTCTGATTCGCACCTTGGTTCTCTTTAGATTTGGCCAATTCCTCCCATATTCCTCCAAAATACCTAGGCCATAACAAAATTGGGAAATCATTAAGAATTTTTTACAAGAAAAAAAAAATTGAAAGAGTTTTCACTTTCTAGTCCAAAATTTTGCATTTTCAAAATCCATAAAGTAAACCAACACACCTAATCAAAAGGGTATTCCACTTCATCTTTAAGGAAAAATTCTACAGCCCAACAAGTATATTATGTTTGGTTTAAAAGGATTAGGTTTGGGGATTCTTGTGAGCAGATCCTAAAGTTACTATGGTGTCTTTCTACACGTGTAATAGATTTGTTTAAATTGTAAGACTTACCTAATCTCCTCAGCTAACTCCCCCACAGTCATAGATTTTGCTGCCTTCCCTTTCTTGCGAATTATGTCATTGATTTTATCGAACCTGTTAAAAAAAATATTTTCATTAGAATGAAAATATTAATCGAAACAACAATATTTATTCAAATTGATTCTGAATAAATACTAAGATGCCAGAAAGGAACATCATGTCTACGCAAAATCTCCAAAATAAAAGGCATACAATATTAACAACCCAATAAGCATAAACATATGCAAATTCCATAAGCCCTATATCCTTCTTGAGACATAAATAAGCTAAACAAAGTCTGCAACAGTGTCAGAAAACATAGTTGGCCATGATTGTATTGACTAGCAATTAATTGAACTTTATAAACCTACAGGTAGAACTTGAGAGATTCGACACACATGCAAGTGCGCACAGTTTTTTTGTTTTTTGTTTTTTTTTTTGTTTTTGTTTTGATAAGCAACAGAATTTTATTAAACAATAAAAGGAAAACACCCATGAATACTGGGGGTGTACTTGGGAGCAATTCAATCACTCTTTCAAATTACAATATTCAAGCATTTCTAGCTTTTATTTTTGATACATAATGTTCAAGCATTTCTAGCAAATTAGTGCAGGAAAGGGCTTTAAAAGCTACCATGACTCTGTTAGTGTATGTAATTGTTTTTTTTTAAAGTAATTTGGTAGTGCCAACAAGGGAGAGAAAATTGAATCCTGAATGCCATCGTTGGAAACACAAGAAAGTGCCAACCAATTAAGCTACAAGCGGCCTCTTTGCTAAAATTAGAATATTCCATTAATGAAAAACCAATTGTTATGCTTATACAAACTTCAAGGGGGAAGAGGGAGTGATATTTCATAAAACTCGATAAATGTTGATGTACTTTACCCTTTTTTTACATAGTCGCCATATGGGTCATTAGCTTATAACCTTAGCCTCTATCTTGCTTTTTCAGGGGGAGCAAGTTCCACTTGAACTATAACTCATTGGCATTTTATTATATATATTTTTAACTAAGACGTGGAACCACACTGAGGTGGAATCCTTTGGACCCACTCCTTGGGGAGTAGTGTTTGGATACACAACCACACCCATCAGAACTATGAATGTAATCCAGAGGAACTTCGAGTGGAATTCAAACAGAGTAATGGTGTACATGGGTTGGGTTAATGGTTTTTTTCCAATCCAATCCAACAAGGTTGGGTAGGGAAAAAATCATCCCAACTCATCACAATGGTGCAACACAACCCACTTGTGTTGGGTTGGACCCAAGGATTGGTCAGTTCTTTTTTTGAGAAAAAATCGATAACAACTCTAAAAGTACTTCCACCGTCACAGTGTTTGTTGTACTGTATTACAATTACACAGCAGCAGTATTCCAAAAATCCTGAGAATTACAGTTACATAGCAGTAACATTCTAAAAATTCTGAGTATTACATGCATAATCAATGTAGCAGTGTTTTAAAAATTCTGAGCATTACATCAACAGCACTACCAATAGTATTCTAAAATTTTTAAGTATTACATTTACAGAGCAACAAATTTACAGTGTTTGCTCCATCATATAAAAATTCAAAGCAACCAAATCACTTGATACATTCGCAAGAGAGAGACACAGGAAAGAGAAGCAGAGCAATAAAGAGAGACAGACAAATAGACAGACAGTGCAAGAAAGAGAGACAAACCCAAGTTTCGGTGGTAACGACTAACAAAAGCCACTGCCAAAGTGGAGACACTAGCAAGGCTTTAGGGTTTCAGATCCCTTGCAGGAGAAAATATAAAGGACTGAAAGGAAAGGAGTGTGGTGAACCTGTACTAAACTGTACTAAAATCCTAAAAGTCCTAAAAGTCACCAATTTAATAGTTGTGAAACTGTACTAAACTCCTAAATTACCACAATTGAATTCATGTCTTGCATATTATCAACTGACATAATATACAATCCAAGATAAGCAAATGTTCAACCCCAATGTATATGGATTCCTCATACAAAAAGCTCATAGTAAGTGGGAACACATAAGAAAGTACAAAATTTCATTCAATCATGACCAGTGAGTCCTAGAATCGACATGAAAGAGCCATGATTTTCAGTGCTTTCAACGTATCATCCCCATCATATCTACAACATTATCATCCATTATTTCTATGGTAAGCCAATAAATCCAACTGAAAGGGTATGATAAACATTATTATTAAGTCCTTAAAAAACAGCCACTATATAAATGCCCAATTCTAAAGGGCACCAAACCTATTTTGAAAACATATATAGTACCAAGAACTCCAAGACCTGCTAAAGGAAAGGCCAACTAAGCTAAATTGATGCATATAAATTTTAACTTAGCAGAGTAAGTGAAATTGTCAACGATAATATTATGCAAAAGCAGACATACTCCCAATCTGCCATTGATAAATAAATTCGTTCTTCTCGTTTAATATACGGTTCAAGATAAGGGATTGGCCCCGTTGGGAAGCGATTCGCAAGAAAAGCACCAATTCCGACACAAACCACTGCAAAACAGGATGAGAAGAGGAATTAGGGTTCGGGAAGAAAAAGAAAGACAAAATCCAATTACATGCTAAATAAAAACTAATCAATAAACAAAAAATTCATACAGAATCTCAGAGGCCGGTTCACAAAGTAAGCGAACGCCATTATGCAATTTGGAGAGAAGGGTCGTGAATCTGAAACAAACGCGAACGGGACCGAGTATGTGTTTATGTTTGGGATGGACGGCGCTGACCGTATCACGTGCTTTATACTTTCATCTGTTTTTTTCTTTTTCTTTTTGACTTTTGTTTTTTGTTTTTTGTTTTTTGATTTTTTCACTTTTGGGTTGGCATGGCCTTCTTAAATAGGGTGACCGAAACTCTATATAAAATAAATCAGAATTTGTATATCCTATCCATTTTCCACTTTTGGGTTGGCATGGCCTTCTTAAATAGGGTGACCGAAACTCTATATAATACAAATCCGAATTTGTATATCCTATCCAATAACAGATTGCAGCATAAGATTTTTACTTAAAACTTAATATATCCTATCACACATAATAACATCTCAATAAACTTCAATAAACTTCTAGTAGGGTTAAAATTTTTAGATGAGAATTAGAATTAATTGAGTGTGATTTTGTCTATTCTTTAATATGTGATATGATGATGTGGCATGTTAGAATTGAAGGGTATAAAACTTAGGTTTTATATAGACATGGAAAACGGTTGGGTCAGGTTGGGCCATTCGGGTTATTGGCCAAAACGGGTCATTTTAAATGGGTTGAAAAACGGGTAAGTTCGGGTTTGCCCATATTTTCACATTAAAAAAAAAAACAAATAAATTTAGAGAGAATGAATCAAATCAAATAGTTAGACTATTTGTTACTAATTTACTATCATACATGTGAAGGGTAAAAAAACAAACAAACTAAAAAGCATAAAGATTTTCGTATCCTCGCGACTCAGACAATTTTGACTTTTGAGCATGACAAAAATTCTTTACATACTTCAAATTCAAAGTTCACTAATACTATCAATCTCATAAAAGAACCAAAATATATATATATATACAAAATATAAAACTAAATGCCATGAACCATGTCAAGTTATCAGCCTTCTTAAGTGCACAAATTCCTGTTGCATTTAAAAAAATAATAAAGTCAAATAATATAGAAAGATAAACTATAAAATAAATAAATAAAATAAAACCTTTAAAAAAAAAACAACAATTTAAGTAAAGAAGAACAAGTAAATATTTTATAAGAATTATACCTCAATCTACTCAACGTTAGTAGTAAATTCAGCACTACAATATTCATACTTGCAAATTTTAGCTCAAGTTGGCCAATTTCATCAATATCTTCATCTACAATACAATATTTTAATATAACTTATGTGTACCATGAAAGCAAATCAAAGTTTATCAATAAACAGTTGAAAGTGTATAATTTCTATGACTCTGTTAATAAATTAAAATAGCTTCAAATTCATATAACCAACTTTTAGTGCACAACACAACTTCCATGTCTTCAGGCAAAAGATATGATCGATATGGAGTAAGAATTTTTTTTCCTACGCTAAAACTTGATTTAGATTTAACAGTAGTTATAGGAATGCTCATAAGATCTCATGCCATTAAAGAGAGCTCTAGAAACTGATTGTAATGTTCTTTCTACCAAGAGAGAACTTCCAATTTTGGATTTTGCCATTTGCTAAGTCTAGGCTCTTCTAAATACAAGTCAAATTGAGAGGTTTTTTTTTTTTTTTTTTTTTTTGGGTGCCTTTTTTGCCTTTTGAGTCACTATTGAATTCTTTTAATTTTGTTTTGTTTACTATTTTGTCACTTTGTGGTAGGGTTTGTGCTAGAAATTACTATATTAGTTAGACAGACTTAGACGTGTTGTTAGTAATAGTTAGTAGTCTTTGAAATAGAACTTAGTTACTTAGTATTTAGCAGTCTTAGTTAATGAATAATACAACTAGAGGTAGAGCTTAGTAGTTAGCAGTGAAGCCTGTGTAGACACTAGATAGTAGATGCTTTAGGCTTTAGCTTTCTTTTTGTATATATATATATATTTTTTCCTTTCATTTAACTCTTTATTTTTTTTAATAAATAGGGGGCACAACACACAAGTTCAGTATGCCTTTTATGATAATGTTATGCACTAAGGAGCAATCAAGCACACCTTACCATGTAGTTTTAAAATATTTTTTAGGGAAAAAAAAAAGTTAAAAAACGGTCGGGCCACAGGTCTAGTCGGGTTGGCCTGCAAAAAAACGGGCGGGACGCCGGTTGGCCCATATCTAATTCGGGCCCAAAAAATGGGGTTCGAGCTGGGCCAAGACAGGTGGGTTTGGATCAGGTCAGCAAATTTTAGCCCGTTTTGTCATGTCTAGTTTTACTTTTACACCATATTCTTATAGAATTTAATCTCAACACTTTACCATCCTAAACTATACTCCTGGTTATACTTTACACCTCAAACTTTTTGAATGTATGTTTTGCACCAAAAACTATGATCATTGTCACACTTTGCACCCCCAACCTCGTTTGTTGCTAACTTGGGTGGAAAAAGACGACAACATGTGAAAAGACCTAATTGCCCATCTTCTCAATGTTTCAAAAACAAAAGATAAATTACATTTTACCACCCTAAACTATACTCCTAATTACACTTTACACCTTAAATTTTGATTTTTCATCCAAGTTAACAGCAAACTTAATGCCAGGGTGAAAAATGTAATAAAAGTCATAGTTTTATGGTGCAAAATGTGATTTGAAAAATTTAAGATACAAAGTGTAATATGGGTATAGTTTAAGGTGGTAAAGTAGTTTTTTTTTTTTCTTTGCAAGGATTTGCTACGTACAAAGTTGCAGCACTTGCTACGTACTGGTATATGCGTCAAAAAAATAGAGTGGCACATGTCCAAGGGTCATATGCCTTGCACATGATCAAATTTGAGAGAAACTTCTGTTAACATTAACGTTTCTCACTCACCACATAGCAAAATCAAATAAAATACAAACAACTCTCTCTCTCTCTCTCTCTCTCTCTCTCTCTCTCTCTCTCATTTGTTCTTTTCTGAAACTCAGCCCCTTAACCCACCATTAAACCCATAAAAAAAGCCACCACCACTACTTGCTCAAGCTTTCGATTACACCTGACTATGTCTCCGTCTACCCCACCTCTTCACCCCTTTCCCTCTCCACTGGTTCTACCACTTCCCTATCTCACTCCATTGATGCCACCCACAAACCCCCTTCTCTCTCACTGCCATTCTCATCCCCCAACCACCTCTTTGTCGCCAAGGACCATTGCTCCTACTACCCCCTCTTTTCACGACATTCTCCCTAACAGTGACAAAGACAACAACTCCCAATTTTTCCAGGTTTGTTTTTCAATAAATTTATTTTAATTGAAAAAAAAACATTTTTTGAAGCTATTTATTTCCTTAAATTTGTTTTTCAAATTTCTGTTTGTGATTATTTTTGAAGTTTGAATATTTACCTTGATGATTATTTCCTTAATTGAGTTCTATAGCTTAGAGTGTTTGTGAAATTGTGTTTAAAAGTCGATGGTTAAACAGAATCGGTAGTGATTACTGGTGGAAGAATTTTACTTACTACTAATTTTTAGGAGTTGAATTCTATATAGTTTTTTTTTTTTTTGAATAAAATTTTTAGGTATTTGGGTTCTATATATTGTTGTTGTTGATGATGTTTATGACTGGTTTTTAGAACTATAAGCAATTGTGGTTTTTTCTTTATGGGTTTATTAAAATTATTGAACATTGTTTTTCATAATGAATATTCTTAAAACTTTTTCTTTTTATTGGTTTTGGGATTCAAGAAGAGGCTCAAGTAGAACCTACTCATGGAAGCCCAAACACTTCGAGTAGACAAAATAAGGAAATTGAAGCACCAACAATTGACATGAAATTTGATTGTGATGATAGTGCATATGAATTTTATAAACAATATGCTCACCGAATTGGCTTAGTGTAAGGAAAAGATTTATAAATCGAGGAAATGCAGGACATGTCACAAGGTGAACGACTATGTTAAATATTGCATGCTGGTAACCCATTCTCCCTGCCCTCTTGGATAGAAAAAAAATTTGTATATTGTCTTTTGAAAATATTTTGATTAAGAAAGCTGAAAGTTCTGTATACTTGGATTTCTTGTTTGTTGCAATAAAACTGAAGTCAAGACCTAAATTTATTATTTATAGTTGTAGTAGGAGCAGTGGTCATCCCTAGCAATCGTGCTCTAGCTGGTTTTTAGATTGACTTATAGAAGTATTAAAATTTTCAATTATAACACCTGTCCTATTCTGTTTTAGTGCCTAGTGACTTCCGCAATAAAATTGTGAAAACTTGATGATGCTGATATATAACCTGTTGTATATTCATATCAAGTTATCTATACATATTTGTATTTTTAGTCTTAGCATCAGTGACCATTGAAGAGTTATCTATAAATAAAAAGAAATCATGTCACTATTTTGTTAACCACCTAATTAATAACACTAATAGTAATTAACAAAAGTACTAACAATGCTCATTATAAAAACTTGAGAGCCGAATAGCACTAAATTGAAACTTAAAGAATCAATTGTACTTAAAAAAAATAAATTTTAAAAACCAACAGTTTAGATTCACCATATATATATATATATATATATATATATGTCAAATAACAAAATTTTTTTTTTTTTTTGAATTAAAAAAGAGAATTCCTGAAATTTAGATTTTTTTTCTCTTTACGTCCAAAAAAAGAAATTACAGTTACTGTTTATCTCTAAAGTTTATCATTTTTATTTGTTTGGAAAATAAAAAAATATATTTCTAAAATTATAATAGATATAAATTATTAACCTTTATCCAAAAAAAGAGAGTCTATGAGGACAGGCGTGCTTAAAGGCTAGTATATATATACCATTTTAAAATCATTTTACAAAGTTCCACACCTGCCTATTTTTAAAGTCACATTATAATGGCGATTTTTTTTTTTATTAAAATTTTATTGCTAATTGAAATAATCTATAAAAAGTCTGTAATATGATAATAATAAATGTATTATTTTAGAAAATTGTTACAAGGACAATGTTATTTTGATTGTAAAATCCGCAGCGAGTGTTACAAACTTTGCTGTTGATGATTCTCAAAAAATAAAAATAAAAACTTTTTTGTTGATAAGATTGTGAAATCCACAGATAGTGTTACAAACTTGGGAGGACCATGGGCCACGAGTCAAGGAATTAGGATAATGACCCTCACTCCAGTGACAGAACACGCGGATACAATGTGAAATATGACATCTTCTGTCAGTATTTTGACAATTCAACTTATTAATGCCCTTTCCATCAAAAAAAAAAAAACTTATTAATGCCCTTTGTACTTTAATAAAAAACATTTTAATTACTTCGTACTTTTTCATTAAAAATATAATAATAACAAATGCTCTAAGCTTAAGGGACATAAACAACTTCAGCAAAAAAAAAAAAAAAGGGCATAAACAACATTTTAGCTTAAGTGCAACACATGATTGCATTAACCAATGAAGCATAAAATAATGTTATCTATTTTTTTTTTTTTTGATAGGTAATGTTATCTATTTTTAGAAGGCAATAATATTCAATCCAATCAAGCATTTGTTACGAGTCTTGTAGTTTAATTAAAACCTCATGATGTTTTTGATAGAGATTAATAATTCAAATTTCCTAACCTCCAACTATAAAATTATAATAATAAGAAAAAGCAATTATTTCATACTATTGATTATCCTCTCTAATAGCATAAAATATAATTAAAGTTGAATCCCCAAAATATTACACATAATAAGTACAATACATGAAACACAACATAATTTTAACAAAATATTTCGACATAAGAGCACTTGTATCAATCCTTCATAATAAAAAAAGTGCATCATTTTACACACTTTTGCTCAAAATCTACCCACATTAGTCCCTTTATAACACCGTGTATTTCCAAAATTGCTATAGTAACGGTGCATTTTTACACGGTTACTGTAGCTTTCTATTTGATTTTTTAATTATTTTTTCTCTCTCATCCGATTCTCTCTCATCTCTCATCTGATTCTCTCTTTCTCCCTCTACTCTCTTTCTCCTCTATCTTCTTGAATCAAACAAAAAATTTATACAAATTATCAAATTCTTCAAATTTATTCTAAATTTAGATCCCAAATTCATCAAACCCTCTCCTAAAAAAAAAATCATCATACTCAACTAATCAAACCCAAAATGCAGAAGTAGCAGAAGAAGAAAATGCCGAAGAGGAAGAAGAAGATGCAGAAGAAGAAGCAGCAGCGGCAGTGGAGAAATCCGCCCAAAATCACCACCCATAGTCAAACCCAAATTGAAAAATACGATGGAGAAGAAAAAAAAGAAAGAAGAAGAAGGAGAAGAAGAAAAAGATGAAAGTAGAAAGAAAAGAAAGGAAAGGAGAAAAAGAAAGAGAGAGTGTTCAGAGAAAAAGAAAGAGAGAGTGGCCGTGTGTTAAAGGTTGGTGGAGTTGTGGGTAGGTGTGAAATAATAAAAAAATGTGAAAAAAATATTATTTAGATAAAAGAGAGTGTAGAATAGATAAACTGATGTGGATGTTTTCTAAAAGCGATGGCGTAAAATAGAAAAAGTAAGTTATTTTTGTAAAATAGACCGAAATTTTTAGAAGCACTAATGCAATTGCTCTAAGCTAGTAATTAATAATCCAGTGAGAAGTGAGGAATATAACTCTTCAGATTCCACATCAATCTTTCTTCTTCAGATTCGCACCATGGTTACCTTTAGAATTGGCCAATTCCTCCCATATTCCTCCAAAATACCTAGGCCATAAGAAAATTGGGAAATCATTAAGAATTTTTTACAAGAAAAAAAAAATTGAAAGAGTTTTCACTTTCTAGTCCAAAATTTTGCATTTTCAAAATCCACAAAGTGAACCAACACACCTAATCAAAAGGGTATTCCACTTTATCTTTAAGGAAAGATTCTACAGCCCAACAAGTACATTATGTTTGGTTTAAAAGGATCAGGTTTGAGGATTCTTGTGAGCAGATCCTAAAGTTCCTATGGTGTCTTTCTACACGTGTAATAGATTTGTTTAAATTGTAAGACTTACCTAATCTCCTCAGCCAACTCCCCCACGGTCATAGATTTTGCTGCCTTTCCTTTCTTGCGAATTATGTCATTGATTTCATCTAACCTGTAAAAAAAATCTTTTCATTAGAATGAAAATATTAATTGAAACAACAATATTTATTCAAATTGATTCTGAATAAATACTAAGATGCCAGAAAGGAACATCATGTCTACGCAAAATCTCCAAAATAAAAGGCATACAATATTAACAACCCAATAGGCATAAACATATGCAAATTCCATAAACCCTATATCCTTCTTGAGACATAAATAAGCTAAACAAAGTCTGCAACAGTGTCAGAAAACATAGTTGGCCATGATTGTATATACTAGCAATTAATTGAACTTTATAAACCTACAGGTAGAACTTGAGAGTTTCAACACACATGCAAGTGCACACAGTTTTTTTTGTTTTGATAAGCAACAGAATTTTATTAAACAATAAAAGGAAAACACCCATGAATACCGGGGGTGTACTTGGGGAGCAATTCAATCACTCTTTCAAATTACAATGTTCAAGCATTTCTAGCTTTTATTTTTGATATATAATGTTCAAGCATTTCTAGCAAATTAGTGCAGGGAAGAGCTTTAAAAGCTGCCATGACTCTGTTAGTGTATGTAATTGTTTTTTTTTAAAGTAATTTGGTAGTGCCAACAAGGGAGAGAAAATTGAATCCTGAATGTCATCGTTGGAAACACAAGAAATGGCCAACCAGTTAAGTTACAAGGCTCTTCGCTAAAATTAGAATATTCCATTAATGAAAAACCAATTGTTATGCTTATACAAACTTCAAGGGGGAAGAGGGAGTGATATTTGATAAAACTTGATGAATGTTGATGTACTTTACCCTTTTTTTTACATAGTCGCCAGATGGGTCATTAGCTTATAACCTTAGCCTCTATCTTCTTTTTTAGGGGGAGCAAGTTCCACTTGAACTATAACTCATTGACATTTTATTATATATATTTTTTAACTAAGACGTGGAACCACACCGAGGTGGAATCCTTTGGACCCACTCCTTGGGGAGTAGTGACTGTATACATGACCGCACCCATCAGAACTATGAATGTAATCCAGAGGAACTTCTAGTGGATTTCAAACACAGTAATGGTGTACATGGGTTGGGTTAAGGGTTTTTTTCCTCTCCAATCCAACAAAGTTGGGTAGAGAAAAAACCATCCCAATCCATCACAATGGTGAAACACAACCCACTTGTGTTGGGTTGGACCCAAGGATTGGTCAGTTCTTTTTTTAAGAAAAAATCAATAACAACTCTAAAAGTACTTCCACCGTCACAGTGTTTGTTGTACCTGTATTACAATTACACAACAGCAGTATTCCAAAAATCCTGAGAATTACATTTACACAGCAGTTGTATTCTAAAAATTCTGAGTATTACATACAGCATCAATGCAGCAGTGTTTTAAAAATTATGAGCATTACATCAACAGCACTACCAACAGTATTCTAAAATTTTTAAGTATTACATTTACAGAGCAACAAATTTACAGTGTTTGCTCCATCATATAAAAATTCAAAGCAACCAAATCACTTGATACATTCGCAAGAGAGACACAGGAAAGAGAAGCAGAGCAATAGAGAGAGACAGAAAAATAGACAGACAGTGCAAGAAAGAGAGACAAAGTCCTAAAAGTCACCAATTTAATAGTTGTGAAACTGTACTAAACTCCTAAATTACCACAATTGAATTCATGTCTTGCATATTATAAACTGACACAATATACAATCCAAGATAAGCACATGTTCAACCCCAATGTATATGGATTCCTCATACAAAAAGCTCATAGTAAGTGGGAACACATAAGAGAGTACAAAATTTCTTTTTTTGATAGGTACAAGAGAGTACAAAATTTCATTCAATCATGACCAGTGAGTCCTAGAATCGACATGAATGAGCCATGATTTTCAGTGCTTTCAACGTATCATCCCCATCATATCTACAACATTATCATAAATAACTTCCACCCTTTCTCCATTATTTCTATGGTAAGCCAATAAATCCAACTGAAAGGGTATGATAAACATTATTATTAAGTCCTTAAAAAACAGCCACTATATAAATGCCCAATACCAGAGGGCACCAAACCTATTTTGAAAACATATATAGTACCAAGAACTCCAAGACCTGCTAAAGGAAAGGCCAACTAAGCTATATTGATGCATATAAATTCTAACTTAGCAGAGTAAGTGAAATTGTCAACGATAATATTATGCAAAAGCAGACATACTCCCAATCTGCCGTTGATAAATAAATTCGTTCTTCTCGTTTAATAAACGGTTCAAGATAAGGGATTGGCCCCTCTGGAAAGCGATTCGCAAGAAAAGCACCAATTCCGACACAAACCACTGCAAAACAGGATGAGAAGAGGAATTAGGGTTTGGGAAGAAAAAGAAAGACAAAATCCAATTACATGCTAAATAAAAACTAATCAATAAACAAAAAATTCATACAGAATCTCAGAGGCCGGTTCACAATGTAAGCGAACGCCATTATGCAATTTGGAGAGATGGGTCGTGAATCTGAAACAAACGCGAACGGGACCGAGTATGTGTTATGTTTGGGATGGACGGCGCTGACCGTATCACGTGCTTTATACTTTCATCTGTTTTTTTCTTTTCTTTTTTGACTTTTGTTTTTTGTTTTTTGATTTTTTCACTTTTAGTATTTAGTAGTCTTAGTTAATGAATAACACAATTAGAGGTAAAGCTTTATTAGTTAGTTGTTAGTGTGGCTTACTTAGTCATGTAGCCTGTGTAGACACTAGATAGTAGAGGCTTTAGCCTTTAGCTTTCTTTTTGAATTTTGTTTTCCTTTCATTTAACTCTTTATTTATTTTTAATAAATAGAAGGCACAACACACAAGTTCACTGGGCCTTTTATGATAATGTTATGCAATTAAGAGCAGTCAAGCACACCTTGTCATGTAGTTTTAAAATATTTTTTAGGGAAAAAAAAAGTTAAAAAACGGTTGGGCCGTAGGTCGGGTTGGGTTGGCCTGCAAAAAAACAGGTGGGATGTAGGTTGGCCCATATTTAATTCGAGCCAAAAAAATGGGTTCGGGCTGGGCCAAGACGAGCAAGTTTGGATCAGGTCAGCAAATTTCAGCCTGTTTTGTTATGTCTAGTTTTACTTTTACACCATATTCTTATAGAATTTAATTTCAACACTTTACCACCCTAAACTATACTCCTGATTATATTTTGCACCTTAAACTTTTTGAATGCATGTTTTGCACAAAAAACTATGATTGTTGTCACACTTTGCACCCCAACATCGTTTGTTTTTAACTTGGGTGGAAAAAGACGATAACATGTGAAAAGATCTAATTGCCCCTCTTCTCAATGTTTCAAAAACAAAAGATAAATTACATTTTACCACCCTAAACTATACTCCTAATTACACTTTACACCTTAAACTTTGATTTTTCATCCAAGTTAATAGTAAACTTAATGTTGAGATGCAAAATGTAATAAAGGTCATAGTTTTATGGTGCAAAATGTGCATTTGAAAAGTTTAAGATACAAAGTATAGTATGGGGTATAGTTTAAGGTGATAAAATATAATTTTCCTTATTTTATTTTTTCAAAGAAGGAAATAGCAAATAGGTGCTTGAGTAATTTTTTTTTTTTTTTGCAAGGAGTTGCTACATACAAAGTTGCAGCACTTGCTACATATGGGTATATATGTCAAAAAAATAGTGGCACATGTCCAAGGGTCATATGCCTTGCACACAGTCCCCCCCCCCCCCCCCCCCCCCACCCTAGCGCCCGCGCGACTCCTTTAAAAAATGCATTGATACCTACTATGTGACGTGCATTTAACTAGTTTGCCCCCTATAAGTGGAATAAATAGAAAAAGCACTCCCACTGTTATGAAACAGACCTGACACCGGAAAGAAAAAATGGAAAAAAAAAAGAACCTTTTCAATTCTCTCACACAATCACACTTACACCTATTTTAGTATTCTTAAATAGTATTTATTTCAAGTAGTTTTGATCTTGTCCCATCCATTATACTACTTACAGTACTTTTCTTCCCTATTCTAAATTTTCTTTTCTTTTCTTATTATAATTCTAATACTATAAACATAACATTTTTCACGATAAATTTCACAATTGTGAAAATGGTTAATTGTGAAGGGTAAACAACTTACATTGATGGAGCCACCACTTTATTTCCTTCACAACTCACAGTCCGCTATTTTAACAATTGTAAAATTTATTGTGAAAAAATTGTGTTTGTATGACAATTCAATTAGTAGGTTCTATAGTTAACTTTTGTAGATTGATTTATTTATTTTATTTATTTTAAGCAATCAAATTATGTCTAAATTTTATGTATTTAAATTAATTTCTCACTTTGGTTGTTAGTAACTATGATTGATTATTTTTGTTTCTTTGTTTTAATAATATGAGATATACTTGTAGTTACAATTGTCTATTTATTTTGTTATTATTATCGATCAATTAATATTTTTAGATTAATTTTATTTTTAGTATTATTTTTCAATTTTGCCCCCCCTAAACCGAAATTCTGGCTCCGCCACTTCTAGCACATGATCAAATTTGAGAGAAACTTCTGTTAACGTTAACATTTCTCACTCACCACACAACAAAATCAAATAAAATACAAACAACTCTCTCTCTCTCTCTCTCTCTCTCTCTCTCTCTCTCTTGTTCTTTTTTGAAACTTAGCCCCTTAACCCACCATTAAACCCATAAAAAAAGCCACCACCACCACATGCTCAAGCTGTCGATTACACCTGACTATGTCTCCGTCGACCGCACCTTTTCACCCCTTTCCCTCTCCACTAGTTCCACCCCTTCCCTATCTCACTCCGTTGATGCCACCCACAAACCCCCTTCTCTCTTGCTGCCATTCTCATCCCCCAACCACCTCTTTGTTTCCAAGGACCATTGCTCCTACTACCCCTTCTTTTCACGACATTCTCCCTAACAATGACAAAGACAACAACTCCCAATTTTTCCAGGTTTGTTTTTCAATAAATTTATTTTAATTGAAAAAAAAAACATTTTTTAAAGCTATTTATTTCCTTAAATTTGTTTTTCAAATTTTCGTTTGTGATTATTTTTGAAGTTTGAATATTTGCCTTGATGATTATTTCCTAAGTTGAGTTCTATAGCTCAGAGTGTTTGTGAAATTGTGTTTAAAAGCCGATGTTTAAACAGAATCGGTAGTGATTACTGGTGGAAAGATTTTATTTACTACTAATTTTTAGGAGTTGAATTCTATATAGTTTTTTTTTTTAAAATAAAAATTTTAGGTATTTTAGTTCTATATATTGTTGTTGTTGATGATGTTTATGACTGGTTCTTAGAACTATAAGCAATTGTGGGTTTTTTTAATTATTTTTTTTAAGGGTTTATTAAAATTATTGAACATTGTTTTTCATAATGAATATTCTTAAAACTTTTTCTTTTTATTGGTTTTGAGATTCAAGAAGAGGCTTAAGTAGAACCTACTCATGGAAGTCCAAACACTTCGAGTAGACAAAATAAGGAAATTGAAGCACCAACAATTGACATGAAATGTGATTGTGATGATAGTGCATATGAATTTTACAAACAATATGCTGGCCGAATTGGCTTAGTATAAGGAAATGATTTATAAACCGAGGAAATGTGGGACATGTCACAAGGTGAACGACTGTGTTAAATATTGCAAGCTAGTAACCCATTCTCCCTGCCCTCTTGGATAGAAAAAAAATTGAATATTGTCTTTTGAAAATATTTTGATTAAGAAAGCTGAAAGTTCTGAATACTTGGATTTCTTGTTTGTTGCAATAAAACTGAAGTCAAGACTTAAATTTATTATTTATAGTTGTATTAGGAGCAGTGGTCATCCCTAGCAATCGTGCTCCAGCTGGATTTTAGATTGACTTATAGAAGTATTATAATTTTTCTATTATAACACCTGTCCTATTCTGTTTTAGTGCCTAATGACTTCCGCAATAAAATTGTGAAATTTGATGATGCTAATATATAACCTTTTGTATATTCATTTATCTATACATATTTGTATTTTTAGTCTTAGCATCGGTGACCATTGAAGAGTTATGAGATATATATATATATATATATATATATATGTATGTATATATATTATATTGATGTAATTAATTAATCATGATATATATTTTTTATTGGTAGTCAATATGTTTTGTAACATGTGCAAGAACATTGGTGTAGTCTGTGCTAATGAATTAGAATGTGGTCTAGATTTAGGAGACAAAAACTATCAATCAATTTCGTTGTGATGGACAATATTTGTGTAAGACGAATCTTGCCGCAATATGGAAGGAAGAATCAGCCGTGAAAATTATTGGGATCATATTCCAAGATTACCGAGGTCAGGCGCAATTGGAGCATGAAAGGAAGACCAAATACAAAGAGGAGTTAAGAGTGTTGAAGTGATTCAAGGCTTATTTATTTATTTTTTTTTTGAGAATAATTTTTTCAAGGCTTATTGTTTGTAAAGGACTTATTGGTAATGGAAATCATTTTAAAAGGAGAAAAAAGTCATATTCTCAATTCTATGAAGGAAGATCTTCCAACGTATGGGCATCTTACCCATGAAGTGAAAACTAAAAAGGAGATGCTCATAATTAAATAGTTGGCCTATTTCACATGTTAAGAAATCAAATAATAGAGTAGCAATATGTTTAGCAGAATATGTAGGTGATTGTTACTTGTAATGATGATCACATTTGAATTGAGGAGACCAAATTTCCTTAAGAATATTGTCCAAGTATTATACTGTTTTCTTGGTTTATAGCTTAATATAACAAGCATTATACTGTTTTGTTGGTTTATATATATTTTATTCTTTAGCTGAGAAAAGATATTTCATTAATCAAATTATTTAGTACAAAGAGATATGTCTTTCATTGAATTAGCTCTCGAAAAATTAGGAGCTGATCAAACCTTTGATTCATTACAATCATCAACATCCCTTCATGGTTCCTTATAATAACTTCTATTCTAGACGAATTCTATGCTGCATGAGAGATGATTTAGTGTGTTAAATGTTTATGTGCTATTATTATATTTTGGGTGTAGAAAAATAGAAATTTTTACTAATAAAAATGAATTCATTTGTAGTTTTGTACAATGGGAAAATGTAAAGGAGGACATCCCGAACCTGCTTTTCTTGTCCAACCCGATGCAAGGGCCATAGCAACTTTGTTATATTATTTGTCAATCAACCTAATAAAAATCTAGTTGAAGCACAACGACAACCTAACCTCCGAGTGAAGCTGATAATCTTCACATGGTCCTTTATACAAGCTTCCACCAACAAAATCCACAATAAGGCCGGCATAAGATAGTTTGAGGCCTAAAGCGAAAATTTTAAAAGTACCTTTTTTACATTTAAATATCACTTAAATAATATTTAGTTTATTTTTTATTTTTTTTCAAATCTATTATTAATTCATAATTATTAATATAACTAATTCACCCAAAGTGAGATAATAATATTTACTATATGGGTTTTACAAACTAGCATATCATCAATAAATAATAAAAAAGTTATTCAAACATTCATTTATTATATTGTTTAAGTGACACCGATCATATTCTTGTCACATCAGTTTGAAAGTTTTTTGTCGTAAAATTTATATTAAATTTAGCATTTTTCATTCATTTAATGGACATTGGATGTATTTCTATTAATTCATATTTTTTTTTTTTTATAGAGAAAGTGCTAAACTTACTACAAATTTATTTACAAAAGGCTTACAAACTAATGTGGCAATGACCGTGTAGAATGGAATTTTTTGTGTAGGCTTATGGCGAAGATGGGTTTTGAAGACCGCTAGATCCAGTTAATTTTTGGTTGTATAAGTTCTATTTCTTACTCTATCTTAGTAAATGGGGAACCTCATGGTGACATTAAACCTACTAGGGGACTTAGACTGGGCAATCCCTTATCTCCATATCTATTCCTTTTGGTGTCTGAAGGTCTTAACGGCTTAATCCAGCAAGTTGTGGGAATGGGTGATATTAGAGGCTTTTCCCTTTGTCGTAATGGCCCTCGGATATCTCACTTATTTTTTGCAGATGATACTCTCATTTTTTGTACAGCAGAGCTTAGGGAGGTTCAGACTATTCAAAATATCTTGTAGAAGTATGAACTTGCTTCGGGTCAGAAGATTAATCAGGGTAAGACCACTCTTTTCTTTGGACGGTCTGTTTCTCTTGTGTAAAAAAATGCCATTAAAAATCTACATGGTGTTCCTGAGATTAAGGAATATGAACACTATTTGGGGCTTCCGGCTGTGGTGGGGAAGAATAGAAGGGCTAGCCTTAATTATATTTGTGGGGGAGAAAAGTCCAACCAAGCGCATTGGGCCCAGGGCCCTATCAAGGGACCACTGTTGTCCGAAGAGATGAATAAGCTCATTTAGAGGCCCTGAGAAAGGAACATGTCAGGAGAGGAGCATGGCCGTGATCCGAGGAGATGTTCAATGGGCCGAGGAGTCCAATACCCTCGGATCCGAAGAGTCTTGGTCTGACATGCAACCCTTTGCAGCCCAAGTGATTTCTCCTGACAGATGTAATGATTGAAATGAACCTCGGACACAAATGAAGATAACTGAAGCGGAGAAATATCTAAGGGACAGACTCCAACCACCGCATTAAATGCACTGCACCTACTCCTCTGGCCGCATTAATGTGGAGAAGACCCCTGAACAGTATTAGCCCAGCTACCACCACTCACACAAGGCTAAAGAACACCTCTGATGGGACATGCACTCAAGTGGGCGTCTAGATGATGAACAAGTGGACGGTGAAGATGCAGGAAGGCAGTACTATATAAGCGGAGGGTGTCTCTGATAGTAGGGGATCGAAAATCAAAAAGAGAAAAGAGTGTATTATTTTACTGTAGCTCCAACAATTGTAACCCAAGTTCATCAATGAAAATCACCTCTTCGGACGAGACATTTACACCTGTCCGAGCACATATTAATTCAAATCTTCCCGTTAACGTTGCCGTTTAATACTGTTATTTTCATTATTAGCCTAGCTCTTTCACCCACTCTCTACAAATTTATTGTTTTGGGTTCAGTGGGCTCCAAATCCACACCTTCTTGGGCTTGGGCTGCAGAATCTGACCCTACAATATTAAAGAGAGGGTCTGGGGTAAGCTTCAAGGGTGGAACGAGAAATTACTCTCTGAAGCGGGTAGGGAGGTGCTGTTGAAAGCGGTTGTGCAAGCTATTCTAACTTTTGCAATGAGTTGTTTTAAACTTCCTGTTGGATTATGTAATGATATCGAAGCTATGATTCGAAAATTTTGGTGGGGTCAACGGGGTGATCGTAGGAAAATACATTGGAAGAAGTGGGAAATATTATGTCAACCAAAATCAAAAGGGGGCCTTGGTTTTCGGGAGTTGGGTAATTTTAATGAGGCGATGTTAGCAAAACAGGTTTGGAGATTGGTTCATGACACTGATTCCTTATTTTATAGAGTGTTCAAAGCTAAATATTTCCCTACGGGTACCATTTTTTAGGCCAAGGCAGGTTCGGGGTCGTATGCTTGGAGGAGTATTCTCAAAGCCCGCAAGGTGATTTTGTTAGGTGCTCGATGGCAGATAGGTGATGGCTCCTTTGTAAAGATTTTTAAAGACTCTTGGCTGCCTGGTGCCCAATTAGGTAGAGTTCTTTCTCCTGTTTTTGTCTTGTCTGAAGAAGCTACGGTGGACCAGTTGATTGATAGAGACTCTCAGTGGTGGAACTCAGCTTTGGTGGATTCGATTTTCATTCCCTCTGAAGCACAGTTAATAAAATCTATTCCGGTATGCCTCTCTGCCCAAAAGGACTTTCTGGTATGGCCCCATTCACGAACTGGTGTGTATCAGGTTCACTCCGGGTACCACTTGCTATGTGAGTCGCATGGTAATGAGGCGGCTTCATCCTCAGATACAGATGTGCAAAGAAAGTTTTGGAACAGCCTTTGGAAGTTGAATATTCCAAACAAGGTGAAATTTTTTCCTTTGGCATGCTTGTACGAATTCTATTCCGACTATGCTTAATTTATGTAAGCGGAAAATTGTTCCATCCTCGGTGTGTAATCATTGTCATGTAGGGGAGGAATCAGTCCTTCATGCCCTATGGTCTTGTGAGGCTGTATATCCGGTGTGGTGTTCCTATTTCCCAGCTCTACCCTCTAAATTTTCCAGGGCCAATTCGTTCAGGGAGTTGCTTGAGTTGGTGATCTGTTCCTCACTAAATTCTGAAGTTTTTGCGATGGTTTGCTGGCCTCTTTGGAATCGCCGAAACAAGATGCGGGTTGGTGAGGTGGTTTGGCCGTTGAATCAAGTGACTGGCGTAGCGCGGCGTCATTTGCAGGAGTTTCAATAGGTTCGGCTTTGTCCTAGTAAGAAGGTTCGTGCACAGCGACCTCGGTGGAAACCTCCTGATACGGGTTTTGTGAAGGCAAACTTTGATGGGGCAATTTTTGAGGATATAAGTGCAGCAGGTATTGGAGTGGCTGTTGGGAATAAACATGGAGAGATCGTTGCAGCTTTGGCAGAGAAAATCCCCATGCCCGATACAGTTTTTACTCTTGAGACCTTGGCAGCTAGGCGTGCGGTTTTGTTTGTTCAGGAACTTGGCCTTCGTAATGTGGTCTTTGAGGGTGATTCGGCATCTTCCATTCAAGCTATTAGTAATAGACTTTTTACTCATTTGTCCTGTGGACATATTATTCATGACATTTCATTGTTTGTTAACTCGTTTCAGAGCTTTTCTTTCTCTCATGTGTGTAGGCAAGGTAACGCTTTAGCGGATGCCTTAGCTAAGAGAGCTAGGTTATCTTGTCCCTTTTTGGTTTGGAAGGAGTCTGTTCCTTCGAATCTTTATAATTGTTATTTGTCGGATTTTCCGTTATTTAATTAAGTAACCTTTTTGGCTGGTTTCTCAAAAAAAAAAAAAAATGTGGCAATGAGGTGACACTTCAACAAAAAAATAAATGAGTGTTAAATTATTTTATGTGATTTGTAACATGTCAATTTATAGGACCTATAAGTGGATTCCAGTTAGCTCAACTGGTAAAATCTCTTATGGTTGTATAAGAGATCTGGGGTTCAATCCCCGCTTACACCAAAAACTAATTGGTGTTTTGGTCTGATAATAAAGAGTTATTATCAGGAGTAGACGCCATAGGTTTCAATTTTAAAAGTTTCTAAAAAAAAAAAAAAAAATTATGGGACCTATATAATAAAACTTGTAATATTATAGATGCCATGGGAGACAAGCGTCACAAAATAGGCTGCTAGAATCTACCCCTCCATATCTAGAAAAAATTGCTCCAAGACACCCACCATAACCTGATATAAAAGGTACACTTGAGAGGTTTGGTTACAGTAGTTGATATATGCCCAAACTTAGAACTGCCATAGGAGGCACTGAAGGGATAAGTCTTCTTAATTGTTAATTAAGATCCAAGCCCACCATTGACGAACACCATGTGATTATCCTCAAAAGGTGCTTGATTTCTATGCGTACATGATTTAATAAAGGAAAGAGATGAACTAAAAGAGGAAGTGTTTTGAGACAAAGGAAGGAGATGGACTTTTTCTCATTGTAGAGAGGGAAGGGGGTGAAAAGGTGAAGTTGATGAATACATAGTGAAGTGGGATCAGCGGCTTAAGCATGTGGTGGTGGTGGTTTTTTTTTTATGGGTTTAATAGTGGGTTAAGGGGCTAATTTTATAAGAAGAACAAGGGGGGGCGGGGGGGGAGGAGAGAGAGAGAGAGAGAGAGAGAGGGGTTTTGAAGATAGAGAGAGTTATTTGTATTTTATTTGATTTTGTCGTGCGGTGAGTGAGAAACATTAACGTTAACAGAACTTTCTCTCAAATTTGGTCATGTGCAATGCACATGACTCTTGGGGGGGGGGGGGGGGGGAGAGAGAGAGAGAGAGAGGGTTTTGAAGATAGAGAGAGTTATTTGTATTTTATTTGATTTTGTCGTGCAGTGAGTGAGAAACATTAACGTTAACAGAACTTTCTCTCAAATTTGGTCATGTGCAATGCACATGACTCTTGCACATGACGTATTGACAAGCGTCACTTTTTTTTTTTTTTTGACACCTATACCAACATGCAGCAATTGCTGCAACCTTGTATGTAGCAAATCCTTGATTTTTTTTTTAGAAGAAAACAACAAATAGGTGCACAAGTAGTTTGGGATAGACTGCCGAATATTGGTTACTGTGTGAAAATTCATTGGGGAAAACTGAAAGAGAAGTGTATTTTGCTAAATTTTTCAATACCCTTGCTATGTATATAGGATGTATGTATGCAAACTCAACTTGATAAAGCTTTAAATGTCAATTATTCGATTGGCTACATGATCCATTTGGCCATATCTATCTATCTATAATCTAAAATATAAAATTTATAACATATATCTCCATATATTTAAAAGTTAAAGCGTAACATTTATTACTATTGAGCTCCTATTGCATCACCTCATCGCCACGTTATTGACCACATAATTATTATTTTTCTTTTTTTTTAATTCCTATGTTTTTTACAAATTTTTTTATTTTTTATTATTGACTTTACAAATTCATCTTGAGCGGTTTTAACATTACATATAATTTTGCTTTTATAATTCATCTACTTTAATTTAGAATTTCTTTTTTATTCCTATTTTTTTTACAAAAAAATATAAATAGATTATTGACTTTACACATTCATCTTAGGTGGTTTTAACATTACATATAATTTTGCCTTTATATATTCATCTACTTTAATTTAGATGTTTATAACTAAATAATAAAAGTTTTGTAACTAAAAAAAAAAACAATGTCAGTACATATCTATTTTTTATTCCTATGTTTTATAAAGCTCTTTATCCACTACATTTTTAGCATCTTTTCTTTTTTTTTTTTCTTTTTTCTTTTTTGCAATTCTTATTTTGTTCAACTTTTCATATTCTTCAATCATTGTCTTATTAGTTCAACCTTTCACCCCATCCAATAAGTTTTATTTTTTAATTTTCATTTGATTCCCTTTAGATTTTTAAATTTGTTCCTTTATATCTTCTTAAATTCTACTGTTTCACTTTGTTTAACCTTTCATATACTTTCACCCTTCCTATTCCATCTTAATTTTCATTTAAATTTCTTCTTACTTCATTTCCTCCTCTCTCCCCTATTCCTTTCAAGTTGTCAATGACGAAAAGATCAATATTGTTTCTCTTTCTCCAATTTTGTTTCTTTTTTGGTGGACTTTTTTTTTATTGTTTCAACCACTTTTTTTTTTTTTTTTCCTACTAGTGGTTCTTTTTGTTATTGTTGATTTCTTCTTCATTCCCATCTCTCTCTCCTATTCCCTCCAAATTGTTCACGACAAAAAGGTCAATACTATTTCTCTTTCTCCAATTTTGTTATCTTTTGGTGGATTTTTTTTAATTGTTTCAACCATTTTTTTTTCTACTAATGGTTCATTTTGTTATTATTATTTAATTGTCACATCTCAAACGAAAACGTGTTAAAATTTGAGCTAAGGATCTTCCAGCAATTGTTGGTTCTAATAAAGATGCAGGAAAGCATGAGGAGACTTACCAAACTTCCAATGATATGCACGAGGAATAGAGGAAGCTGACACAAGTTCAGATGAACTCGATATTGAAGCCAATGATACTAGCAAGGACGTAATTAGGCATACTGACCGGACTCCAAACGAATTTTACGAGGAATCTGAAACAAATTCTAATGAACTCGAAATTGAAGCCAACATTTCTTCTCGACCAGCCAGAGGTGTGACATTCGTATTTGTCCATATGCTCATATCTTACAAGTTGTTAGGGACTTAAGGTTGCTAAATTCCTATCACAATTTCTTTTTCCTTATTGATTTGATTTGGCTTAGATTAATAATTAGTTGTTTTGCAAGTTAGAATTTGATTTTTTTTATGGTAATTGTGCGCGCCGAAAATGAGGCTAATGAGCTTGGGCTCACTTGGACTCACAACTTATTTGTATGGTGGGTTTGGGTTTCCTACACTGAGTCATCCTCGGCGCGGAGACTCAATGAAATCACTTTTCTCTCCTCAACTGCCTGAATCACCTTTGCTTTCTTACTATATCTCCTTCTTTTTTAGTAAATTTTCCAACCCCTTCTTCTCCCCAAACTTCTCATATTTATAGTTCTAAGTTAGTGAAGAGGTTATGATCACTTTCTAGTTAGTGCAGCGAGCGGTCCAGTATCATCGAACATAAGTGGGTGGTTAGGAGGGAGTGGGAAACGATGAGGATGGCTTTGGAACTTGGTTCCCACTTCCGCAGATACGCTCGGCAGCAGTGCACCCAAAGGCGCTACCGGGCATCCACCGGACGGCACATTCGGACGCCGTCCACAACATTGATCGGTAAGGACTTGTCGAGCACAAACAAGGAGGCAAACTTTGGGCCAGCGACTTGTGTAGATTCGGGCTGGGCCCGCAGAGAGAGAGAGAGAGAGAATACGAGTATGGGCCGCGTCTTCACATAAGAATTAATGGCCCAAGTGGGCTCGGGTATGGGTGTCGTACAATAGCCCCCCCTTGATTTGTGCCCGGGCCTCGGCAAGAATCAAGGAGTCAAAACGGCGTATGTTACACGAGAGGCTCAGAGAGGCAATGTCTGGAATACTCTAGAAATCCCATTAATGCGTTCCTAAAAAGGCGCGCAGGATTTGGCCGTTTGGTTCGCCCTTCATTATTACCTGACGCTTCATGAACTGAGGTGGCGCAGACGCCAGTTGGCATTGGAACTAGCGAGGCCTGTTAATTAATCCTCATAATGGCTGATTAACTGTCGCTAACCTCCCTCAGGATTTCTATAAAAGGCCCGTTTCAAATCATTCTTCAACTTTTTCGCTCTCTACCCTCTGAGACCCCCTTTCCGCCGTACATTCATCTGCGCACTCATTCTCCAGCCCAGAATCTGTTCTCATTTTAGAGCCCAAAGTAAGTTCTCTACATTTTCCTTTTTACTTCCACATCTTCGTCCATTTTTCTTCTAGGGTTTAGGATGGGATATTCGTACCTTCTAGATACGGATGCGGCCTTAGCCACTTTCAGGTAGGCCTTTGACATCCCCAGCGATGTGGAGGTGGCGTATTGCCCTGAGAGCGAGATCGCTCTTCACAGAGGGGGCAACACTGCCTTTTTTCCCTTGATGGCGGTTTTGGAGGGTGGGGTAAGGTTTCCCGTAGACCCTCTTCTAATAGACACCCTTAGGTATTATGGGTTGTGCCCCGACCAACTTCCTTCCAACTTTTACCGGGTAGTGAGTTGTGTGAGTCGGTTGAACCGGATGTACGGTTTACAGTTAAACCAGCACGACATAAATCACATGTACAGTTTATGTGGGAGTAAGAAAACAAATTACTATTTGAAAGTTAGAGACATGAGGGTACGACTGATCTCCTGCCTGCCTGACTCAAATAGGAACTCTGTCGGGGAGTTTGTTCGGGTGCGCGGCAATTGGTTTGCCGATGAATTCCCCTGCCCCCTCACCAGGCGCGAAGTGGGTTCGTCCCGATCATTGACTCTGACGCTTATTTGTGTGGGTTATTGCAGATGGTAGAGTGTTCGTCCCGGACATTAGAGTCGCGCATGTGCGAGATTTGAACTTCGTGCTCAGGTCCGAGATTTTTGTTCACTTGGACGGACAGCTCCGAGCGTCCCACCTGATACTCGGGGTTAATCCCGTGTATTCCACCTGGTAAGCTTTCAGCCAAGCTCTGCTAGTTGATAGCCCACTCTTGTCCTATATCGACATTCGGCATGCTAATTTTCTCCCCACGAGGTTTACAGTAGGTGAGGCCCATGACCAAGGTCCTCGGTATATCTGCTCTGACAAGCGCCAGCCTGTGCGGGACGAGTCAGTCGAGCATTTATCCCGAGCTCGCTGAGAACGAGCTCATGAGCAAATTCAGCAAGAAGCCCCCGTCCAACCAGAAGGTCCCGTCGACCAAGGAGCCCTAGCCCCGGACACCGAAGAAGCAGTTGCCGAATCTCCCGGCCGCCCTGAAACCGAACACGACCAAGGTGAAGAGATGGTGACTCGGAGGACGATGACGATTAGCCATTTCATTCTCGGAGCCAAGCCTACCGCGCAGCAGCAACAGCCCCAGGGGTGAGGCCAAACCCCTCCTCCTCCGTCCACAGCCCCTGGTCGGCAAAGAAAAAAGCAGCATACAACCGAACAGGCCCCCGCCGGCCTGGGTGATACGCCTTCAAATACTCCTCCCCAGCCATCCAGTGGCATTGTGATCCGTGAACCCACGGCTCAGACCGGGGCGCAAGTGGCGTCCTCTTCCCACACCATACCCGCGTGGCAGCCTTCGTTCATGTTGGATGGGAAACTTCTCCCTTTGGATGCAAGTGTGCACGTGGTAACGTCGCCCAGACCCTGGCGCGTGGCCTTTTGCTACCCGAGGACGTGCGTGCTTTCGAAGAGGGCACGGACGAATTAATGGGAAGGAGGCTGTAGTGGCACACCATCACATTAAGTTTTTTTTTTTTTACTAATTTCTGTCTTCCGGGGTTTGGTGCCCGTTCTTGTCACTTCATCAGGCCGCGCAACTGGCGTATATACTTAATAGGCGTGTTAAGGATCTTACCGAGGATGCTGGTCGGGAGAAAGCTCTTAAGGATGTGGCCGAAGTGAACGCTAAGGAAAAGGTCGTGGCTGCTTCGACTGTGGAGAAAAAGGCTGTCGCGGCAGAGAAAGCGAGGGTGGCTGCAGAAAAGAAGTACTCAGAGCTGCAGGTCCGGGTGTGGGATACCGAGCTCAGGTTGGCGAAAGCCGTGAGCATAAACAGTGCGCGTTCCGAGGAGCTGGCTGACTTGAGAGCGGCCCTAGAGGCAAGTGAGAGCAAGTGGTACAATGAGGGATTTGTAGATGCGGAGAACTCAGCTGAACCTGTCATAAGGGATGCTCGGAAGCAGGGTTTTGAGGAGGGGTGGCTGGCCGCTTTGCAAGCTTTGGGAGTCCCCGAGGATTCCCCTTTGAGAAATCCCGGCTAGATTCCGCTCCCGGTCCTCGTACCTGGCTCGTAGAACCCTCAAAGGCCCGTTGATGAAGAAGAGACAACTAGCCTGAGGGAATTGGTGGAGCAGATAGATTCTCACGTGGAGATGGAGGAAGCAAAAGTGGCTAGCCACCCCCGCTCTGGAGATCAGCTCGGCCAGGACCCCCTTCAGACCTTGGTGCAGCAGCATTTTACGGAGACCAGCGCTCGGGAACAACCTGCAGATTCCGCTTCTTAATTGCCGAACCGTGGCTTCTTCCTTTAAGGAAGCTTTTCTTGTTTCCCCCCCCCCCCTTTTTTATATGGCTTTTAGTTGGCTCGCCTATGTCACCGGGCTGTGGTGACCGAACAATTGCTTTTTTGCCTGGCTAGATACTTAAATGGCCACTTGGTTTTGTGGTCAGGATACTGCTTTAATTCCTAATACGATGATTTAGTTTTGGAGTATTCATTGTGCTGTTTATTTTCTTCGCACTTATGTTGTAGTGGTCCGGGTAGTTGAATCCTGTTTCGTCATAAGACGGGGATTGAACCGGGCAGCAGGTTTCTGTCCTTAGAATAATAATTTAAGGTTTCCACCTGCTCGGTAATATAGATCGAACCGAGAAGCAGGTTTCTGTCCTTAGAGTGATTTTTAAGGTTTCAACCTGTTCAGTGATATGAATCGAACCGAGAAGCAGGTTTTTGTCCTTAGAGTGATTTTTAAGGTTTCCACCTGTTTGGCGACATGGATCGAACCGAGAACCAGGTTTCTGTCCTTAGAGTGATTTTTGAGGTTTCCACCTGTTCGGCGATATGAATCGAACTGAGAAGCAGGTTTCTATTCTTAGAGTGATTTTTAAGGTTTCCACCTGTTCGGCGACATGGATCGAACCGAGAACCAGGTTTCTGTCCTTAGAGTAATTTTTAAGGTTTCCACCTGTTCGGCGATATGAATCAAACCGAGAAGCAGGTTTCTGTCCTTAGAGTGATTTTTAAGGTTTCCACCTGCTCGGCGACATGGATAGAACCGAGAACCAGGTTTCTGTCCTTAGAGTGATTTTTAAGGTTTTCACCTGTTCGGCGATATGGATCGAATCGAGAAGCAGGTTTCTATCCTTAGAGTAATTTTCAAGGTTTCCACCTGTTCGGTGATATGGATCGAACCGAGAACTAGGTTTCTGTCCTTAGAGTAATTTTTAAGGCTTCCACCTGTTCGGCGATATGAATCGAACCGAGAAGCAAGTTTCTGTCCTTATTAAGACTCATAATTTAGGGTTCTTTTATGCTCGGCAATTGAAGTCGAATAGAAAAGCAACAATGAAATTGAATGAGTTTGCCCGGATGAATGCCATCATCTTTATTAGTGAAAACCGTGCAATATTACATTAACCTTACAATTTACAGCATTGCCCATTAGTGATAGAATCTCTTAAGATTAGGGACGTTCCACGGCTAAGGAAGTGGCCTCTCGTCTAGGTCCTCCAAGTAATATGCTCCTACGCCAACGACGACAATGACCCTGTAAGGCCCTTACCATGTCTGCGCCAGCTTCCCGGCATTCATATCCCGCATATTCCCCACGGCTTTCCTAAGAACCAAATCTCCGGCACCAAACTCCCTCGTTCTTACGTCTCGGCTATATCTCTGGATGAGCTTTTGCTGATACTCCGCGAGCCGTATAGTCACCACTTCTCGGCATTCTTCCAACTTGTCCAAGCATCCCACCATCATCTCTTTGTTTTGGCCGGGATCGAATCCCGTGACTCGTGCACTGCACAGACCCACCTCGGTTGGTATCACAGCTTCCGCTCCGTATGTGAGAGAAAACGGGGTCTCCCCGGTGGACCTCCTGGGAGTTGTCCGATATGCCCACAAGACTTTAGGCAGCTCCTCGGCCCAGTTTCCCTTCGCACCATCCAGCCTCTTTTTCAGCCCATTCACAATTACTTTATTTACCGCCTCGGCCTGGCCATTACCCTGGGGATATGCTGGAGTCGAGTACCTATTCTTGATGCCGAGATTACCGCAGAATTCACGGAATGCCCGGCTGTCGAATTGCAGCCCGTTGTCTGATATAAGAGAGTTCGGCACCCCAAACCTTGTTATTAAATTCTTCCATATGAATTTCTTTACATCCACGTCCCGGATATTGGCCAAAGCTTCCACCTCCGCCCATTTGGTAAAATAGTCGACAGCCACCTGGACGAATCTTCGATTACTCGTCGCCCGGGGGAATGGGCCGATGATATCCAGCCCCCATTGTGCAAAAGGCCAGGGACTGCTGATCGGGTTCAAATGGCCTGCGGGCTGATGGATTAGGGGGGCATGCTTCTGACACTGTTCACACTTACGTACATACTCGGCGGCATCCCTCTGCATTTGAGGCCACCAAAACCCTTGAGTCATTGCCCGGTGTGCCAACGAACGTCCTCCCACATGACTGCCGCACACTCCTTCATGAAGCTCACCCAAGAGCTCGCCCACCTTCTCCGGGCGTAAGCACAAAAGGTATGGCCCCCCAAAGGACCTCCGATACAACGTTCGGTCTTCTGATAGCCAATACCAAGGGGCCATTCTACGGATCTTGCTGCCCTCCTTTTTGTTAGACGGGAGTCGGTCATCGGCCAGGAAGTCAATAATGGGGTCCATCCAGCACGGCCCAAGTGCTGCGATTGCTGAGATATCGACCCCTGCAGTTCCCAGATCACTTACTATCCTGATGCTCGGCTCTGAAACAAGCTTGACCTTGATTAGTCGGGGTATCTCTTCGACTACTGATGATGCCAGCGTGGCGAGGGAGTCGGCGTGTCTATTTTGCGTTCGAGCCACTTGGAAAACCTTTACCGTGCTGAAGTTGGTTATAGCTTGTCTCACCTGTTCCAAGTATGCTTTCATACGGAGACCTCGGGCTTCAAAACTGCCCTGCACCTGATTAACCACCAGACGCGAATCTGAATACACCTCTACTTCCCGGGCACCCAAACTTAAAACTGTCCTTAGTCCGGCAAGCAAGGCTTCGTATTCTGCCTCGTTGTTGAAGGCTCTGAAGCCCAACCTAAATGAGTGCTCTAACCATATTCCTTCCGGGGTAATTATGACAACCCTTGCGCCGGCCCCCGTGAAGCTCGACGCCCCGTCCACGAACACCTTCCACGAGCGAGACTCCACCTGGCAAATTATCTCCCCTTTCCCTTTCGGCGAGAACTTGGCGACAAAATCCGCAAGGACCTGGCCCTTCACCGAACTTCGGGGTCTGTACCGTATGTCAAAAGAACCAAGCCGAGTTCCCCATTTTGCTATTCGGCCAGTGAAGTCTGACCTCCTCAACAACGACTGTAAGGGATACTCGGTTAAGACGTAAACCGTATGAGCCTGAAAGTAGTGTGGCAGCTTTCTCGTAGCGTGTATTAGGGCCAACACAAGCTTCTCCAGAGGTAAGTATCTTGTCTCTGCATCAACTAGAGTCTTGCTGATGTAGTACACGGGTTGTTGGATTCCCTGGTCCCTTAGTAGCACGGCGCTCACGACGTGCTCGAACACTGCCAAGTACATGAATAGATCCTCACCTGGTTCTGGTGCCGTTAGCATGGGTGCCCGCGCCAAATAATCCTTCAGATCCATAAAAGCCCTGTTACATTCTTCGTTCCACTGAAATCCAGTCCACTTCTTCAGAAGTTGGTAGAATGGTCGGCAGCGATCTGCGAATTTAGAGATGAACCGATTAAGGGCGGCTAGCATCCCGGTTAACACTTGCACTTCTTTCGGAATACTCGGTGGCTTCAGTCTTTTCACAACCTCAATTTGGTCAGGGTTGACCTCTATTCCCTGCTTAGTGATCAAATACCCCAGGAATTTTTCGGCCCCCACACCGAACGCGCACTTCTCGGCATTAAGATGTAACTTGTGCTGCCGAAGAACCTTGAAAACACCCTGAAGGTCGTTCGTGTGCCGTGCTACTTGCTTGCTCTTCACCACCATACCATCAATGTACACTTCAACCGTACGCCCTATCTTGTCTCGGAACATTCACGTCATCATCCGTTGGTACATAGCCCCGGTGTTCTTTAGTCCGAAGGGCATTACCGTGTAGTGATAATTGGCCTTCAAGGAGATAAATGCCGTCTTCTCTTGGTCCTCGGGCGCCAGGGCGATCTGGTGATAACCTTGAAAAGCATCCAGAAAGCTCATCCTCGGGTGCCCATACGTGGCATCCACCAATTGGTCGATTTTTGGCACGGGGAAAGGGTCTTTTGGGCATGCTCGGTTCAGATTTGTGAAGTCCACGCAAACCCTCCACTTGCCGTTCTTCTTCTTCACCACCACGGTATTTGCCAACCAATCTGGGAAGAAAATTTCCCTTATCGCCCCAGCATCCTTCAACTTTTGGACTTCCGCTTTCACCGCCTCAACGTGCTCCCAGGCCGATCTCCTCGGCTTTTGCTTCTTAAGGGGGAACGAGGGGTCAACTCTAAGTCTATGGACAATGAATTCGGGGTCCACCCCGGGCACCTCATATGGACTCCATGCAAACACGTCTACGTTCTGCATGAGGAGCAACAACATTTCCACTTTCTCCTGCTCGTCCATGCCTTTCCCTACATGAAAACACTTGTCGGCATCTGGAAGTACCTTTACTTTTATCATCTCCTCGGCACAACCACCCCCCACTTCTCCTCGGTCATCCTATAATTGCTATAACGGGACCCCCTGTGGCGGCTCTTTCTGCTAGGCACACTCCCCCTGATCAGTTGTTTCCTTCTTCTGGTTAACCATGGCGATTAAGCATTGTCTCGCCGTCTGTTGGCTTCCTCTCACTACAATAATACCATGCTTGGTAGGAAACTTCACTTTCACATGCAGGGTGGATGGGATGGCCCCCATTGCATGGATCCACGGTCTGCCGAGTATCGCTGTGTACGGGGAGAAAGAAGTCACCACTATAAACGTCACTACCACCTCCTTGCCCTCCATATTCACGGGCATAGATATTTGCCCCTCGGGTATTACGATTTTCCCATCAAACCCGACCAAAGACATGCTATACTTAGAGAGGTCCCCATTTTTCAACCTGAGCCCCCAGTACAAGCCCGGATACATCACGTCGGCCCCACTCCCCTGGTCTATCATCACCCTTTTCACCAAGAACCTGCCTATCTGGGCGGTAACTACCAACGCGTCGTTGTGCGGCTGGACTGTTCCCTCTAGATCATTGTCACCGAAAGCGATAGGCTCTCGGGTAAGATTCATCTTCTTCCCCGTCGGTAGTGTGCCCGAGCTGCCCTCCATTGGGACCACTTAGCACCCTTTTTTTTCTCGCCGAGGTGAGACTTCTCGGTGGAGCATGGATGACCTCAATTATCTTGAGTGGGGGTGGAAGGGGGTTGCCCCTCTGCGTAGCTCCTTGCCCCGTCCCCCGGTCCCCCGCATCTAGCACGAACTCTTTCAAATACCCAACCTTGGCTAGCTACCCGAGATGGTCTTTTAACACCCGGCACTGCTCGGTCGTATGTCCCTTGTCTTTATGATAGGTGCAGTACAAGTTCTGATTTCTCCTAAAGGGGTCACCCCCCATCCTGTTCGGCCACCTGAAATATGGCTCGTGTTTAATCTTGTCCACGATTTTGTGCACCGGCTCCTTGAACGTCACGTTTACCTCCCCTACTGGTGCCTTTAGTTCTTGAATTCTCAAATTCCCCCGAGTCCTCGATTGAAAGACACTTGACCGAGGATGATTTATCATCGGCGCCTTGCCTTTGCTCTATATCCGGTCATCTTCCAGCCGTTTATATTCTTCAATATGCCTCATCAACTGCCTCATATCCTCGGGAGGCTTCTTAGTCAGCGACTCCCTCAGCCCGAAATCCTCGGGCAATCCTATCCTAAATGTGCTCACAACTATCTTCTTGTTCCCCTCGCCGATCTCGTTGTACAGCTCCCAGTACCAGCTAGCATAACTATGGAGGGTTTCCCTTGCCCTTATTTTCATGGACAGCAATGCGTCTACCGGTTATGGCACTCGGCTGCAAGTTACAAATCGGACGCCGAACTCCTGTATCGGCTCAGCGAAATTGTGGACAGAACCTTTCCGCAGCCCGTTAAACTATCTCAAAGTGGTGGGACCAAGGCTCGAGGGAAAAACCTTGCACATCAGTGCGTCGTTGTGGGTATGCAGAGACATCATCTGGATATAGTGACTGACGTGTTCTACTGGGTCCGTTTTCCTGTCGTAAGAGTTGAAAGGTGGGCGCGTGAACCTGTCCGACATTGGGGCCCTCTCAATGTCAGTCGAGAATGGGGATCGGGCAGCTCTTCGTAACGCGCAGCTCATCGCATCCATGGCCGCATTATAGGACCGTTGCTCTTCTGGGGGAATCCAAACCTCGGTCTGCGTACTCCCGCGACCTTGAACGGTCTCGGTAATGGCGGGATTCCCACAAATGAGCCTGTTCCCTTCGCAGACGAGAATCCCGGGAATGGGAGCGTTCTCGGCAGTTGTGGGACCTAGATTGATTGGACCCCGTCTGACGACGATCTTCCCCAGTATTGGCTCTTCTTTCTCGGTTGTCTCCATCCCTTCTATGATGCATGTTCTCTGCCTCCAACTCCAGGTCTCTCACTAGCCTGCGCAACCGTTCAAGCTCTTCGTCTCTCTCATCGAGTTGCCTGCGCCCTGAGGCATTCGAAATCGTGTGCTGCGTTTGGTATGACCCCTCCCTGAGGCCGGACTGCTTCTTTCGTTCGCGGTCCCTATCTTCACGTCTCTTCTGCCTTCTTTCTCGCCAAAAGGATCCCCGAGAAGATCCCACTGAACCACTTTCAGCGTTGCTCCCAGCGCGTCTCCCAGACATCTGCCTCCCCAGGATTGAGTCTTAGTAGAACTACGGCGTTGTAGGAGATTCCCACAGACGGCGCCAATTGTGCGCGCCGAAAATGAGGCTAATGGGCTTGGGCTCACTCGGACTCATAACTTATTTGTATGGTGGGTTTAGGTTTCCTACACTAGGTCATCCTCGGCGCGGAGACTCAATGAGATCACTTTTCTCTCTTCAACTGCCTGAATCACCTTTGCTTTCTTCCTATATCTCCTTCTTTTTTAGTAAATTTTCCAACCCCTTCTTCTCCCCAAACTTCTCATATTTATAGTTCTAAGTTAGTGGAGAGGTTATGATCACTTTCTAGTTAGTGCAGCGAGCGGTCCAGTATCATCGAACATAAGTGGGTGGTTAGGTGGGAGTGGGAAACGGTGAGGATGGCTTTGGAACTTGGTTCCCACTTCCGCAGATACGCTCGGCAGCGGTGCACCCAAAGGCGCTGCTGGGCATCCACCGGACGGCACGTTCGAACGCCATCCACAACATTGATCGGTAAGGACTTGCCGAGCACAAACAAGGAGGCAAACTTTGGGCCAGCGACTTGTGTAGATTCGGGCTGGGCCTACAGAGAGAGAGAGAGAGAATAGGAGTATGGGCCACGTCTTCGCATAAGAATTAATGGCCCAAGTGGGCTCGGGTATGGGTGCCGTACAGTAATCAATTTAGATGTTAAACTGAGACTTTACTAATTTTTGTTTATTTTTTAATCCTTTGGGGTGAACAAAGTACTCTTAATAGTTATATTAGAAGTAATCTATAATGTCATTTATTCAAAAAAAGAAGAAGCAAAAGTTCGTCAAACGAAAATAATCGGATGGGTGACATATTTTAGTTTTTGCAATTGCATTTCAATTATTATTATTATTTTATAACAATGCTATATAGAAATTTAATTCTTAGATTTTGCTAATAATTTTTACTTGATATGTTTTAGGTGGATGAAATTGCAATTTCTGCAAAGAAAATAATCTTAATAGATTATCAACAAAAAATTGTTCTCCTAATTGGTCCAATTAATTATTGTTAAATTTTATTAATTTTTTCGTTATGTTTTTCGGTGTTTTGGATGGTAGGGTGTTGATATCGTATCGTATTTTGTCCGCCCTCAATTTGCGTGCCGGACCTCGAAAAATCCAAAAATATTATTTTCTCTCTATGGGACCACGAGAACATCCAGAATGATATGGCGCAACCCGTTCGGGTATCGGAGCACCCGAAATGCCTTTTTCAGTTAAATGACCAAAATGCCCCTGGTCAACCCTAGGTTTGACCGAAGGTCAAACGAGGTCAACATCCTCACAAAACAAAATTTTTTCATAGTTTTACATTAAACCCAAGCTTCTCGGAGATTTTTAACAATTTTGACCAAGTTTGACCCGAAGTCGATCTCAGATGGGCCCAAAAACCCTAATTTTGATCCGGCTGTCAGAACGGGTTGAAACTAACGCCATTGCGAAGATTATCAAATTCTCATTTCAACGACTATTCATGGATCGAAATCGGAGTTAGAACAGCCAAGATATCATGAAAACTGGGTTGACACACTGATCGATACACCGCTAACTTCTGGGAGCCATAACTTTTGATCCGACCGTTGGATTTTCAAGATCCATACATTTTTAGAAACATGAAGTCAAGATCTTTCTAGGGGTGTCAAGATCAAACCAATTGGAGGCCTTTTCAAGGTGGCGGCCCTTGAAGGGCCATCGCCTCGAAATTTGTGCCGGGGCTATAAAAAGCTCTAGACACCTTTCAGACTGAAGGGGACCATTCTTTGCTAAGTTTTGCTCTTTGCCTGGTTTTTCTACACGTTTTTCCCCTCTTCCAAACACAAAAACACCCAAAAAACACATCAAAACTTCTTGATTCTTCTCTCTTCACCAAAAGAACACTAGATATTGTTTTCATACCCAATCTTCTTTTCATTGGTTCTACACTTTGGATTTGGAGTTTAGGGGTGTGGATGTAACTTTTTAGCTACCATCCACACCCCTAACCTTCTAAATATTTTTCTAACATTTTTCTTGCTATTTTTTGCTTGAATAACATGATTTATTACTTTCTTTAGCATGTTTCTTGTTTTATTTGTATTTCTAACTTAAATCTCTTTGCTTTTATGTTTTATGCCATGTTTCATGCTTAGATCTATATCCTTACATGCTTATATGTTTAGATCTAGATGCTTTAGGCTTTATGTCATGTTTTCCAATGTTTTGTGCCTCTTTTGTTCTAGGTGTATGTTAGGGTTACATGTTCACATGCTTGTATGATGCTGTTGGCTATACCTTATTTGGATCTATGTGTTACGTGTTTATTTCCATGTCATATGGTTAGATCCTTGTTTTCACATGTTTATATGCTTGGACCCATGTTCTTCCATGTCTATGTGTTAGGCTCCTACATGTTTACATGTGTGTTTTTATGTCTACATGTCTAGATCTATGTTTTCACATGCCTATGTGCTTGGATCTATGTTCCCTACATGTCTTATACTATTTTTCATGTGTTCGTGCACTCCATGCCATGTTCGTGCGCTCACATAGTACATATTCTGCTTGCCTGAAATGACTCAATATATGTATGTATTATACGTCATCATTTTTTTTTATTCATGTCGCTTATTAATAATTAAAATAGTTAATTTATTTGAGGTAAAGTTCGTCGCCCACTAATTATTTAAACATTAGTATGATATAAGTAAAATATTTTCTATGTAATTTATATATAACTAATTTTTTTTTTTACATATATTTTTAATAGGAGCAATATATTTGATGGCCTAATAAATTTCAAACAAATATTTGCATTGACCGATCAAGCAGTGAGATCAAGAGTTTTCTCTCTAATAACATGAAATAAAGTTGATTCCCCAAATAGTACCTACCCACAGTAAGTATTTTACATGGAACATAATATAATTTTTTCAGCATAATATATCAAAAAGCAGTGCGCATCAATCATGAATATCCTAGTCTCACATCAACCTGTCTTCAAACTTCTTCCTTTAGATTCAGTTTATTCACAACTCCAGATTCAAACCACTCTTCCTTTAGATTCAGCCATGTTGTTTCCTTTAGATTCAGCCAAGTTGCTCCACATACCTCCAAAGTCCCTAGGCCATAAGCAAATTTGAAAATCATTAAGAATTGTTTTTAAGGAGACACAAATTTCACTTTCTAGTCCAAAAGTTTGACAACTCTATCGCCAAAGCGAGAAATCCATAAAGAACTAGATACGAGTTACAATTGTGTTTTTAAACCTTTTCTGTGCAACAAAATGAAAACCAAAAAAGCAATAAAAGCTTCAACTGTAGCACATCTTCAAAAAAAAAAAAATTCATGAACCACCGCACCAAATTCAGAAGTATTAGATTTACCTTTTGTTTTTAAGGAAAAAATTTTGCCCAACAAGTATATTACGTTTGGTTTAAATGGATCGAGTTTGTAGATTCTTGTGTGCAGATTGTAAAGTTCCGATAGTGTCTTTCAATATACATGTGTAACCAAATTGTTTAAATTGTAAGACTTACTTAAGATCCTCAGCCAACTCCCCCAAAGTCATAGAATTTGCTGCCCCTCCTTTCTTGCGAATTATGTGATAGATTCTATCCATCCTGTTGAGAATTTTTTTTAATTAGAATGAGAAGAATAATAGAAACAACCATATTTGTTCAACCAAGGTGCCAGAAAGGAACACCATGTCAATGCAAAATCTTAAAAGTCATACAATATCAACAAACCCAAAAGGCATAAAAATATGCAAATTCCATAGACATGTATCCTTCCTGAGGCATCAACAAGCATAATTGTGTAATAGTGTTAGGATAACAAGGTTGGGCATGATTGTATTGATTAGCAATTGGTTGAACATCATAAATCTAAATGTAGAACATGAGAGTTTCAACACACTCTGCCCAAACATTTAATGAAATAATACTCCCCCCGAGGTTTGTGTAAATACAACAATTAAGTCCTTCTCAAACTGTTATTTTATTAACTGAACATTCCTCTTTTTAAAAAAAAAAAAATATTGTGACCTAAACTATGGACAAAAAGACACTAGCCTACTTTGATGTTTGTTGATAAACGGTCCCTCCATACTCATCATTTAGTTACTGTCGCTTATAATTATCCCGTGGATAATAAAGAAGATAAATGAGAGAGAGAGAGAGAGAGAGAGAGAGAGAGAGAGAGAGAGAGAGAGAGTATGGGTGATGTGGACAAGGAAGAGCTCAAGGAAAAAGAAGATTAAATATACAAAGATTCAAGAATTGTGGTCTAGTTTTGATGTTGAACCTTCTTAGCACCTTTAATAGGTTGTTTTAGTTATTATTGTCTTAGTTTTGAGTCTTTTAGATTGGGAAGCAGTTAGATCAGTTATAATTAAGTTAAAAAAGATTAAGGGAAATTTGGTAATTTCCAGCTGGAAAGGGCTGTCCTAGAGGTCTAGGAGTCTTATTTTATGTTTTGAGTCCTCCTATTTGGTTTAGGAGTTATTAAGTCCTTTTGTTTGTATTATTATTCCTATTCATTCTAGGAATATGTTATTTAGAGTCCAAGTCAGATTAACAAGGGCCTCTATAAAAACGCTCTATTGTAGTCAATGTTATTTAATTAGTGATTGATTAATAAAATTCCAGCAGCTTATTTAATGCCTTGAGGGTGTGATTGCCCAGTGTTCTATCTTTCTAATTTACTGTTTACAGCCCCAAAACAGCCATCAATATTCATTCTTTTCTAACCTAAAACTCTTAGACATCAATCCTTACTCAAAACTCATTAAGAAACCTAGTATAGTGCTGAATTCTAAAAGATCCTACATCAGTGGGTGTAGAACACATGTCCTTATTATGGTAGGTGACAAAAGGAACATAGTTTCCTCCGACAATTCGAAGGAATCTTCTTCAGCTTATTACGTGGTGATTTATAAAATTTCCTGCATGTATTATTTAAACAAACCATATGATTCATCAAAAAGATCATGTGGCTAAAAACATGTGGATAATCATTTTAACTGGCCGTAGTGGGCTGGAAAAAAATTCCTCCAAACCGTTTGGAGGCAAACATTTTCCGTGTGGGAAATTCATACCAAGTCAGTGCCTATGTGTTGGGCACAATAAACTGCCCTTATGTCAAGAAATATGCTAGTTCTAAACATTAAAGAGGTTCAAATGTTGTTCATTGCAGGTGCTATGCTCTAAAAAATTATCAAAGGAATTAAACAAAGACAATGTATTCAGGTTCTTATCATTCTTAATGATTTTTTTTTTTTTAATAAGTAGTAAGATTTATTGATATAAAAAAGGGACACGCAGTACACAGGGAGTGTACAGGGATCAAAACAAAAATTACAAGAATCAAGAAAATCAATGATAGAAGAGAATGATTGGTTTCGCAAGACAGACGATCAATCCAAAAAAGTTTTAAAGAGAAATAACTGGAGGTTTAGTATGGATCTCTCAGTATCTTCAAAACACCTACGGTTTCTTTCCCTCCAAAAGACACCACATTAAACAATGGGGAACAGCTATCCATATATGACCATTTCGATGACGACCAAACTGCCTTGCCAGCAAGCAAGGAGCCCCACAACTGACTTTGGCATAACCCAACTTACTCCATATAAACCCAAAATCATAGACCACAAATCCATAGCAACCGGACATTGAAATTTTATTTAACAGGTCAAGTTTTTCTCATTCCTTAAATTTAGGTAACAGGTCAAGTTTTTATGTCCTATATATATATATATATATATATATATAGGCAGGCAAGAAAATTACAGTTTTTTCAAATCATTGCTTAGTTCAAGCATTGCTGGATCTCCAAGCATTTTCTGCATTTGGGGTGGTGGTTTGCACCAATTTAGTTTTGTCCAATACAATTAAATGTTGAAAACATGTTAGAATTTTGCAACGAGTTGAGATCAAATTTCATTCTAATACCAAGTTAGAGTCTCAAAAGAAAAAGAATAGATAACACAGTGCAGTCAAAGGCAAAAGACGGCCTTATGACATAAAGAAGGCATCTGGTCCAGGGGAATTATCTCCATTAAAGCCCCTTATTACCTCAAGAATTTATGCTTCCTCGAAAGGCCTTTCCAACCATACAGCCTTCTCCCTAGAAATCCTAGGGAACACTAATACATCTGGGAAGGATCTAGAGACTTGCTGGTCAGAATACAAACTCCTATAAAAACGAGTGAACAAACTCCTATAAAAATGAGTGATACATTCAATAATGCTATCCTGATTAGATGTCAAGGTCCCATCAACCATAATACTTGTAGTACTGTTATTTCTGCAATTAGAATTTGCCATGCGGCGGAAGAACTTTGTATTAGAATCCCCTTCCCTCAAATTCAGCACCCTTGACTTCTTTCTCCAACTGATTTCTACTAACAGTGTAGTCTTTTCAATTTCAGATTTTTCCTCACCCGATAAAAGGTATCTTTCTGCTCTAACATCCAAGGCATTCAACTCATTCCACAATATTTGTTTCTTGGCTGACATTACCAAACTCCAGTTCATTCCACTGTTTTAAATCCAATTTTCAGTGCTTTTAACTTCATGGCCAAAATATAACTAGGAGTCCCCTGAAAAAAATAAGTTTCCCACCAAGATTTCACCATTTCCATGAACCCCTTTGCTTTCAACCACATGTTTTCAAAATGAAAAGGTCAACGCATTTTTGTTGATTCCCTCCATCTAAAAGAACAGGGAAGATCAGATATAACTCTAGGTAACCTGCTTTGAGAGATGTAAGGGAACTAAACATCCCAGTGTTGAGAAAAAGGAACCGATCTAATCTACAGACTGAAGAAGAAGTAGACCAAGTGTAAAGGCCACCCTCCAAAGGAGCGTCTAATGGACCATGAAAAGAAATGAAATCAGAGAAATTATGCATAGCTTGGGTGAAATTTTCAGCTCCTAATCTCTCTGAAGGAAAACAGACTATGTTAAAATCTCCACCCACCAAAAAATGCCTGCTAATTCCTCCCACATTAAATACCACATACTGTTTAAGTTTGGACCATAAACACTGGTAAGAGCCCATTCAAGTTGATCACCTACATTTTTAAATCTACAAGACACCGAATACTGACCCACAACTTCCTCCACTTTTTCTACCACCCTACGATCCCACATAATCAAAACACCACCCAAGGCACCATCAGAGCCCTAATATAACCAATCTACATAAGGACAACCCCAAATACTTCTAACCAAAACCTCTTGTAATCAACTCCAACTTCGTCTCCTGCAAACAAACAATATCAACTTTCCATGAGCACAACAAATTTCTAATTTGGAGCCTTTTGTCTCCCTCATTCAAGCCTCTCACATTCCACAATAAAATCTTCAAATTCATTGAGAAACAATAAGATTCTTATCCCCTAGTAGTTCCCTGTCGCTTTGTCTATGATTCACCATAATTAATGGAACTGAATAAACCCCTCAGCTCTTGAATCTCTTTCCCCACAACTTCAGACCCTTGTTTCTATTTGTTAGCTTCATCTACCCTCTCCGGCATCACATGTTCAACAGCCAACAAAAATTTTGAAACTTGAACCTCTAGACCCTTAAGAGATGTCCCAAAAAGTTGTGTTAATTTACAAAAGCTGCCATTTACGCCGCTTTTGTCTTTAGCTTCACTCAGGCATCGCTTTTAGTGCCTCAAACATATTTCCAAGCGTTCGACTAAGCGCCAAGGGCATGCATCTCAGTAAAGGCGCCTTGCTTCAGGGCCTTTGTGGCGCCTTAGCAGCGCCTTGCCTCCCGCAGTCACTTGGGCGAGTGCACAGATTGCCTATAACTACATTGAGAGAACATTGTAAAGAGAAGAGAAAGCAAGATATAGAGAATACAGGTTGACATGGCTCGACCAAATGGCCTATATCTACAGAAGAAAGCCTAATCGGCTACTTTTTGACTATTTAGGATGGTGCATACAAGAAACCCTAATATAGCAAATAAGGTTAACCCGAGTTGGATCTACAACATACTTGGTCCGCTTGAGACATTGCATCTTTAAACACATAAACCATAGTGTCTTTAACACTCCCCCCTCAAACTCAAGGTAAAAGCTTGGTGATGCCTTCAGGTTGGAATAAAAGCTAAAGGTGACTATGAACAACTAGCTTGGATGGAAAATGGATCAAACACAATGTAGGACAAACTGTGCAAATTGTTGACTCCGGCAATGGACGACGACACATAGACAACAAATGAACGTCAGAATATTGCAACAAGGAGGGGCTAAGGACGACTGGACCAATGCCCAAATAGTGGCTACTATGATCCAAGGACGACTACACTGGTAGCCAAAGGGCATAGGACGAGGTCATAATGAAGCACAAGATCAAGTTGGAGAATTTTGCATAGGTTGAACCCAAAATAAAAAATAAAAAACCTAGGGGGAAGGAGCCTTAAATGGTAAAAAGGATCACCAAAATCAAAATCTACGAAAAAAAAAGAAGTGACACATCCTCTGCCCCATCTTGGACATAATGTATTCATGTTGAAGTTTTATATAGTCATATGAGTCATCATGCTATTAAAACACTATCATGATCTCAACATTATCATATTAGGCATAATGCAATCCTACTCATACCCTTTAATGGGTAATTATAAGAGAAATTTGATAGTAAAAGTGACAAAGTGTAATTTGGGACTTTTATTGTGAATGTAAGTCTTTTAAGTCCAATCACGTTAATTCATTTTTTTTGATAGGTTCAAATCACATTAATTCATTTTTTTTGATAGGTTCAAATCACATTAATTCATTGGATTCTTTCTCTCTCACATTTTGCCTTTTGATTTCTTACCATTTTTTTTCCATTTATTTTAACTATAGCCTAGTGTCATATTTATGGGGCCATGGTAAATATGATGATCGTGAAGACCAACTTGACAACAAATTATAAACTTAAGGGTTAGCATTGCTACAATAAGAACTACAAGACGACTTTATTGATGAAAACAAAAAGGACTACAAGGACCTTATTGATGGTAAGGCTACATTTTGGGGGACCCAAATATAGTTTAGCCAACACAAAATATACTGACCTAATCCTCTACTTCCAATTCACAAGAAACTGTCCACATGTAAAACCACCATGTAAATGAATAATTAACCTGTCCAATCATGATTACACTAAGCAGAACTAAGGAGATACCATGCCAACAACCTGGATTCATTCCTTATACTAAAAAGGCATTACATATTATCTAAGAAGCATGCGCACCCAAAGATTCCTGTGAATTAGATTTTTTTTATCAAATATGTATATATATATATATATATAATGTACCAAAAGAAATATGTAAATTTATAAGGTTCAAGTGAAAGAAAAATTAGTAATTTAAGGTGTTGGGTGAGATGGAAGAGTTATCATTAAGAAAGAAGGATTTAAGGAAGGTGCAACAAAAATTGTCAAGGTCTTCGGTTGCATGATTCTAAATTTTCTTGTAGAATGAAGTGATAGTAGAAGGAAAATAACTTTGAATAATTAAAAATAATTAAAAAAAAAACCCAAGATAAACAAACTATTGGCAACTCAATTACCCCTCCATGAACAAAATAAAAATTCCATTCTCAAAAGTAAAAATAGAATAATTTTATCTCCTTACAAAAATCCTTAAATTCACCGATTTAATAGTTTTGAAACTGTACTAAATAAGACAAACTATTAAACTCCTAAATTACCACAATTGAACTCATGTCTTGCATATTATAAACTGACATAATATAAAATCCAAGATAAGCACATGTTCAACCCCAAATTATATGGATTCCTCATACAAAAAGCTCATAGTAAGTGGGAACACATATGAAAGTACAAAATTTCATTCAATCATGACAAGTGAGTCCAAGAATCAACATGAATGAGTCATGATTGTTGGTGCTTTACATGTATCATCCCCATCATATCTACAACATTATCATAAATAACTTCCACCCTATCTCATTTCTATGGTAAGCCCTAGGTAGTCAAAGACGAAAGGCTACCTTATGGCACCAAGGCCTTATATCGCCTGAGGCATGAGTCAACAACAAGGTGCTAGCCTGAGTAAAGCGAGGTGTCAAATTCTTAATATATTTATTATACATATAAAACTTAAATCATATATACCTAGTATCTGTTTGGATTCAGATTATCCTGTGTTTGCGTTTTGCATTTTCTGCTTCTTTTTTTTTTTCTTTCATGCTTCTGCTTTAGGGGACAATTATCACTGTTCACACACTATAACATCCACTTTATTAAAAAAAAAATATTAAAAATGGGTCTCACGGCACTATTCATACATTTAAAAATTATTTTACTACAGTGTTTTCAGTTTTCAGTTTTCAGCAAAATAAGTTGTATCCAAACGGACCCCTAGTGTATTAAAATATTATAATGAAATGTTTTTCAATGTGTTGCATGAAGAAATTAGGTCTATCAAATTATTTCAAATAGGATTAACATGGTTTAGGCTCTTTAGTTATTCTAACAATAGATTTTACAACAAGCTTCTATATAACAATAAGTTTTACAACAAATTTGAGAAAATTAAGTTAACATGCCTTTTTAAATTAATAATCTAATAGTAGGTTTCACAACAAACTTCTGTAAAAAAAAAAATTAAATTAAATTAAATTACAATTAAAAAAAAACTGAGGCTCACACCTTAGCACCTTTTACTTTTTTGATAGCGCCTTGCTCGCCTAGGCTCTAAAGGCAAGCGCCTCACTAAGGCGCCTAGGTGAGCGTCCAACTTGCCTTTGACTACAATGGGTAAGCTTATAAATCCAACTGAAAGGTCTGATAAACATTATTAATTTATTATTAAGTCCTTAAAAACAATTACCGTTAAAGCAGCCGCTATATAAATGCTAAATTCCAGAAGGCACCAAACCCATTTTGAAAACATATACAGTACCAAGAACTCTAAGACCTGCTAAAGGAAAGGCCAACTAAGCTCAATTGATGCAGCATAAATTTTAATTTAGCAGAGTAAGTGCAAATTGTCAACGATAATATTATGCACCAACTTGAGTTTAAATCACATATTGAGTAGATAAGTTAGTAAGTGCATATTTAAATCGTAAAAGCAGACATACTCGATTTTTGCCTCTCTCTTTTTTGCTAGTAACTCTTTTTCTGCCATTGAAGATTCATCTGATTCAAATCGTTTAACAAGCGAGTAAATATAAGGGAATGGCCCGTGTGGGAAGCGACAAAAAAGAAAAGTACCAATTCCGACACAAACCACTGCAAAACAGGATGAGAAGAGGAATTAGGGCTTGGGAAAAAAGACAAAATCCAATTCCATGCTAAATAAAATCTAATCAATAAACAAAAAATTCATACCGAATCTCAGAGGCCTGTGCACATAGGAAGCGAACGCCATTATATGGGTCGTGAATCTGAAACGAGACCGAGGGTGTGTTGTGTTATGTTTGGGATGGACTGCGATGCGTGATTTATACATTTTTTTTTTTTTTTTTTTGGGGGGTGGTTGGGCTGGGCCTCATTAAATAGGCCGACCAAACTCTATATCATCATAATATAATTACACATTCGGTAAAGATCAGTATAAAATTAATCCAATATAAGAGATTCCGCATAATTATTTAAAATTCAATACATTTTAAAAAAAAACTCAATACATCCTACCACGTTTAATAATATCTCAATAAACTTTTAGTTAGGTTGAATTTTTAGGTAAGTATTAAAATTGATTTAGTGTGATTGTGCTTATTTTTGAATATGTGATATGATAATGCGGCATGTTAAGATTGGAGGATGTAAAAGTTGGGTTTTGCACCACGTTCTTATAGGATTTTATCTCAACACTTCACCACCCAAAACTATATTCCTTATTATACTTTATACCTTAAACTTTTCAAATGCATATTTTGTACCCTAAACTATAATCCTAATCAAACTTTCACCCCAACATCGTTTGTTGTTAACTTGGGTTGAAAAATATGGCACCATGTGAAAATATGGTCTAAATGGGAAGTGATACGCAAGATAAACACCAATTTCGGCAAAAACCACTATAAAATATGATGAGAAGAATAATTAGGGTTTGGGAAAGGGAAAAAAAGCGGGAAATCCAATTACATGATAAATAAAAACTAATCAATAAACAAAAATTCATTCTAGCTCTCACAAAGTTAGATGATATTGTGCATTTTGGAGAGATAGATCGCGAATCTAAACCAAATGCGATATATAAATGTGAGAGACTAAGTGTGTTTTTTTTTTTTTTTTTTAGGTTGGGCGAGCCTTAGTAGATAGTTTAGGGGTGTGCGCGGTTTGGTCGGCTCTGTTTTTTTTCAAATTTTTTACATATTGAGTTTAACTTAGCAGATTAAGTGCAAATTGTCAACGATAATATTATGCACCAACTTGAGTTTAAATCACATATTGAGTAGATAAGTTAGTAAGTGCATATTTAAATCGTAAAAGCAGACATACTCGATTTTTGCCTCTCTCTTTTTTGCTAGTAACTCTTTTTCTGCCATTGAAGATTCATCTGATTCAAATCATTTAACAAGCGAGTAAATATAAGGGAATGGCCCGTGTGGGAAGCGACAAAAAAGAAAAGTACCAATTCCGACACAAACCACTGCAAAACAGGATGAGAAGAGGAATTAGGGTTTGGAAAAAAAAAAAAAAACAAAATCCAATTCCATGCTAAATAAAATCTAATCAATAAACAAAAAATTCATACAGGATCTCAGAGGCCTGTGCACAAAGGAAGCGAATGCCATTATATGGGTCGTGAATCTGAAACGAGACCGAGTGTGTGTTGTGCTATGTTTGGGATTGGGGTGGGGGGGTGGGGGGGTGTTTGGGCTGGCCTTATCAAAATAGGCCGACCAAACTCTATATCATAATATAATTACGCATTTGGTAAAGGTGAGTATAAAATTAATCCTATAAGAGATTCCGCATAATTATTTAAAATTCAATACATCTTTTAAAAAAAAAACTCAATACATTTTACCATATCTAATAATATCTTAATAAACTTCTAGTTGAGTTGAATTTTTAGGTAAGTATTAAAATTGATTGAGTGTGATTGTGCCTATTTTTTAATATGTGATATGATGATGTGACATGTTAAGATTGAAAGGTGTTAATTGTTAAAGTTGGGTTTTGCACCACGTTTTTATAGGATTTTATCTCAACACTTTACCACCCAAAACTATATTCCTTATTATACTTTATACCTTAAACTTTTCGAATACATATTTTGTACCCCGAAACTATAATCCTTGTCACACTTTCACCCCAACATCATTTGTTGTTAACTTAGGTTGAAAAATATGATACCATGTGAAAATATGGCCTCAATGGGAAGTGATACACAAGATAAACACCAATTCCAGCAAAAACCACCATAAAATATGATGAGAAGAAGAATTAGGGTTTGGGAAAGGAAAAAAAAAAAGAAAAAAAAGAAGGAAAATCCAATTACATGATAAATAAAAACTAATCAATAAACAAAAATTCATTCTAGCTCTCACAAAGTTAGATGATATTGTGCATTTTGGAGAGATAGATCGCGAATCTAAACCAAATGCGATATATAAATGTGAGAGACTGAGTGTGTTTTTTTTTTTTTTTTTTTTAAAGTTGGGCAAGCCTTATTAGATAGTCTAGGGGTGTGCGCTGTTCGGTCGGCTTGGTTTTTTTTCAAATTTGTTACCGAACAGATAGGGATTGGTTTTGTAATAATTAAAACTGATGCATACCAATTACCGACCCTATAGCGGTGCAGTTTGATCGGATCGGTTTAATCGGTTTGATTTGAAACATTAAAAAAAAATCTGTTCACATAAAAAAAATCTGTTCAACAAATCTGTTCACATATGAAAAACTATCCAATTTTTTTCATTTAATTCACAATGCAAAAATATTTTGAAATTGCCTCAATAAGAGTTCAACTCCCAAAATACTATCATGTAGCATGTAATATCATTAGTGTCACTGTGTGTGTTAGTGTTAATAACAATAAGCGTTAATGTATCCACTTAATAACGTATTACAGAACTATTTGTCGCTGTCCACAAATACCAAAAGAAAGATATACAAATTAAATTAGTATTTAGGCAAAAGAATGTTAATTACTTGTATCCCCAATGATAATCCCACCCATGAATACCTAAATAACTACCATTAGTGAAAAGTCCACTACCAATAATATGTACAAATATAATTAGCATATAGGCAAAAGAACGCTAATTCTTTTAAGTCCTTTGTCCAATAAGTCTGTGCACTATGCATCATTCTAGAATTCCTACAAAATACTAAACAAAACAAAATAAACATGTGTTAATAACAATAAAACGTTTATGAACAATAAAATATTTATAATAAACACAAAAGAATGATAATAGCAAGTATACTTACAAAATACTAACTACTAACTAACTCCTAGCAAAGAGTAGCACATCACTCATCACCATCCAACACAACGATGCTTGGATCCTCCTCCATAAGCATTGGGCAAACCGATGCAATTTCTACAATCCCATTCAAAACAAAATGATTCTTAAGCACTGAGCAAATAAATAAACAATTAAATAATTGATACATACAACAAACAAAATGAACATATATATTATTACCAGTGTCAATCTCAAAACCATCCATATCATCCACATTATCCATGCACTCCCGAAGCTTTATTGGTCTTTTTTTCTTTGCATCCTTCAACCAATTTTTGGTACAAATAAGGGCTTCAACTGTATTAAGAGATAGTGAACTATGGAACGAATCCAAAACACACCCCCCCCCCCCCGGTACTAAAAGCAGACTCGGATGCAACTGTAAAGACAGGAATAGCCAACACATCATGGGCAATTTGGGAAAAGACCCGATATCTAGAAGAATTCATTTTCCACCACATCAAGATGTCAAAATCTTCCACGTCAAGATCCTCAGAAGATTCCAACAAATACCTATCCAACTCAGATTTGCTTTCCACATTGTCTTCATCTACCAAGTGTTGCTTAAACCTATTTTTATAGCTTTTAATGCAATTAGACAATGAAACACCACTACCACTACCACTATCACTAGAACTCGAAGCTCCATTTTGACCCACCCTCTCCACATACAACCTCTTCAATGCATCCCGAACCTTAGAGCTCATCGCATCCTGCTTGTCCTTTCCATATCACTCCCTAAACCAAAACTTGACATACTTCAATCTATACCTTGGGTCAAGAATAACAACAACAAAAAGCATCAAGTTGATATTATCTGTACTTCCCCAATACTTATCATTTTTTTTTTTCATCTCTATCGCCATACTATTCAAAAGTGGATCCTCATCAACATTACACAACTGTTGCAATTGATCTTCAATGCTAATTAGCTCATGGAGTATGTATTAGAAGTGACAAAAAAGGACCTAGAAAATCTAAGTGTCACCTCATAAAATATGTCAAGAAATTTCATAAAGGTCTTGACATTTTCCCAATCCAGATAGTTAGGAGGACCAATGAGATTTTTCCTATTCCCATCCACTTCACAAAAATAAAGTTTGTAATACCCATCCTCCACTTCCAACTTATCAAATGCTCTCAGAAATTTCAAAGCACAATCTAACACGAGATAAATGGAATTCCACCTTGTTGGCACATCAAGGGACAACAAACATTTGGCTTTGATTTTTCTCATTTTCAACACATTCTTGAAACTTCTCAAACCTTGCGGAGAGGCTCTCACATATCGCACTGCATTCTGTACCTTGGCAATTGATTCATGAATGGACTTCAACCTACTTTGCATTATCAAATTCAAGATATGCGCACAACAACGCATATGCATGAACTCACCACCCAATATGTTGCTATCTCTTTCTTTTGTTTTCTTCTTCACATAATCAATTGCCACATCATTAGAGCTAGCATTGTCCGCGGTAATTGCAAACAATCGGTCTATACCCCACTTCAACAAACATGACTCAACTGCTCTACCTATAGTGTCCCTTTTGTGATTAGCTATAGGGCAAAAGTTCAAGATTTTCCTTTTGTAAGTCCAATCCCCATCAATGAAGTGTGCGGTAACTACCATGTAGTTCAAGTTTTGTATGGATGTCCAAGTATCTGTTGTCACACAAACTCGTTGCCCAACAAAAGCCCTTCTCAAAATATCTACCTCACTAGAATAAATCTTCATACAAGCTCTTGCAATGGTAGTGCGATGGAGAATAGGAAACCTAGGCTCAACTATTTCCATAAATTCTTGAAAGCCTCGCCTCTCCACAAATTTAAAAGGCAATTCATCAATAATGATCATCCTTGCCAATGCCAACCTTATCTTTTCTTCACTATAGTTTGCAACCACTAACACATTTGAACCACTTTCCATTTCCCTCTTAGCTTGGAAAGACAAAGTTTTTTGCTTATCATCATGGGGAAAATGCCACTTCTTACACACCTTCATGTGTTGCAACATGCCCGAAAAACCATTTGTCTTACCATGACAATTATATTGATTTTTACAATACTTGCATTCAGACCTAGGCTTCTTGGGATCAAGACCAGCCAATTTAATGAAGTGCTGTCATACTATAGACGGGTCCTTACCACATTGTTTAGGTGATAGTGGGGGAAGTGATACACCAAGACCAATTGGTGTTGCAGGTTCAGGTGGATTAGGGTTAGGAGGAGGTGGGTTAGGGTCCCTAGGGCACCAAATCCAGGTGGAGCATCGACATCCATCTAATAAAAAAATTTCCAACTAACCAAAAAACAAAGTTTCCACAACAATGTCAAATTATAATTTTTCAACAAATATAATATCAAATAGCTCACTCTCAATCAATGAATGTCACAACCAGATCCAATAATAGCAATAACTAATCAGTTTAGTTACAACAAGGCAACAATAATAGACTAACAATCATTAGTCATTACTCAACAATTCATGTCACTGTTATTAACAAGGAATTCGGAGAAAATGGGCAAATGCCCCTTTCAAAAAAAAAATCCAGCATTTTGCCCTCTTTCTCAAACTAATTAGGGAAATGCCCCTCTTTTGAAAATCGAGTTTCTCAAAATCGATTTAGGCCCTATAGCGGCGTTTTTAAGGAGCCTATAGTGACGTTTTCAGGACCTATAGTGACGTTTTGTAACTCGATTTATATAAAATCGAGTTATAGGTAAAAAAAATTAAAAAAATTGCCTATAACTCGATTTAATGGAAGTCGAGTTACAAAACGTCACTATAGGTCCTGAAAACGTCACTATAGATCCTTAAAAACGTCGCTATAGGGCTCCAGAATTTTTTTTTTATAACTCGATTTTGAGAAAATCGAGTTTCAAAAGAGGGGTATTTCCCTAATTAATTTGAAAATTAGGGCAAAACGCTGCTTAGTTTGCCCAAAAATGGCATTTAGCAATTTTGTCCCAAGGAATTCATCATATTATTCTCAATATAAATATAAAATAAAAGTTAATTTTATATATATAAACTTAAAGCAGTTGTTACTGAGTACTAAAAATTTTAAATGAAAATGCTGAATATAGTGAGTGATTAGTGTTTAGTGATTACCTTTCGGTGAAGGATTGAAAGCGTGAACTCTCTCAATCTCGTCTCCCTCAAAAATTAAAATGCTAAAGAAAAGAAAAAAAAAATAGTACTTACTACTTAGTCTATGACACACTGAGTCACTAATTAGCTAGCTCATGCAATACAATAAGTTACTTAAATAATTAAGTGGGACTAAAGTAACAATGTAACACTCCAAAGTCCAAACAAGTGCTAAAAAATTGATAATAAAAAAAGTTTAGAGGAAATCAACCCATCTTACAAAAGTTTAGAACAAAAGATTGGGCGCTGGGAGCATACTAATGGAACATTTTATCCATAAGTTTGAAATATTCTAGTATGAATTATATAATGTTATTGCAAATGCTACCTGAAGTGAAGACTTTTATTTATTCATCCATTTCATTTTAAAGACCCTTGTGAATATTATTATTAAGAATTAAGATGACATATGACATATCTAGACATAAGACATTGACAAAAGTAGAAGCTACTAGCTAGTTTCAAATCAGCTTTCGAGAACAATGGTGTTTCCCTTTTTGGAATGTGTGACTGATAAATATCAAAATTAGAGAAAAGATTTGGGAGAATGAACTGAAATTGCATTTAACTTACATAAAACAATTACAATACTTTGTTTAGTATGTATAGCAATAGAGCTTGGCAAGAAATAATGGAACTGACATAATAAATTTCCTAACAGCTATCTGACGTGGAACAACAGCTATCTGACATGTGTCCACTCACTAAATTGTTCTAAGACATCTATTTAGTTTGGTCAAAAGATAAACAGTAAACACACCACTTCAATGAGATGGCATAACCAGAAAGGCAGAAACATAAAGTCACTAAAAGATAAACGAGTCAACACTCAACAGCATTGTGGACCAATAACTAATCAAAACCCAACAAATCTTTTGCCTTTGCATTATATTCTCGGTTCTCTAAAGTCTGGGCCAAGACACAAAGATAACAAGAGAGTAGAAACACAAATGTGACAAACCCACGTAGATGTAAGGCAAACATTCACAAAAAAACACAAACCCAGCATGTACAGTACCACAAACAACCAAAAAAATAACAAGATACCCAAGAGGCCAAGACACAAAGATGGCTTACTAGTGATTATGGGCGCCTGTCCACGGTGAGCCGGTGTGAGCTCAGACACGAGGCGACGAGGCGGCAGTCTGGCGAGAGGTGAAAGGCGAGAGCGAGAGAGAGAGAGTTAAGTCTTATGAGAGAGAAATAGAGTGTATTTATAATGAGGGAAATCTGAAAACCTAGAACCAAACGATGCCGTTTTATGTTTTTTTTTTTTTTTTTTTTTTTATAATAATAATAATACCCAATACAACGTTGTTTTAGAGGAAAAAAAAATTAAAATCCATACTCAATAAAACGACGCCGTATCGAAAAGTTGAAAAACTAATACACGATTTCGCATATATCGGTTCGGTTCGGCGCCTTATCGGTGAGGGATTGCCGCTTCGACGACTACACTACATTGGCGTCGGATGTCCCTTCGCGTTCTGATGGCCGGCGTTAGCCCTGTCGATTGGTTGCAGTGGCGGTGCGGGAAGGTTGGTGCCGGTCGGGAAGGTCGGTTCCAGTTTCCTTTTGCACAGTCCTATTAGATAGTAGTCTAGTTTCAACCTGGTCCACATCTCTACCATCTCTATTTAATGTTTTAAATTAGGAATACCATTATTGTGTTAATAAAGGGTTTTTTATTTAGAAGAAGTTTGTAACTTTATTGAAAACTAGGAAGCAGACTAAGATTACAGCATTTACGGGTGGAGAAACATCTTTCATTCACATCAATAAATCACTAACTTGTCTAGCAAAATTGGAGAGATGGATCATGAATCTGAAACAAATGCAATATATGAAACTTGAGACCAAGTGTGTGTATGTGTGCGCGCGCACGTGCATGTGTGTTATTTATTTTTTTCCTTTTACATTGGGCCCAGCCTTATTAGATAGGAGTCCAGTTTTATCTCGATCCACATCTTTGCCATCTCTATTTCATGTTTTAAATTAAGAATATCTTTTTTTGTTAATAAAATGTTTTTTTTTTTAGATGAAGATTTAACTTTATTGAAAACTAAGAGAAGCCAGTTATGATTACAACATTTAGGTGTAGAGAAACATCTTTCATCCATATCAATAAATCATTAACTTGTCTAGAATGTCTAGCAAGATTGGAGAGATGGATCATGAATCTGAAACAAACGCAATTTATGAAACCCGAAACCAATTGTGGTTTTTTTTTTTTTTTCTTTTTCCTTTTAGGTTGGGTCGGGCCTTATTAGATATGAGTCCAGTTTCACCCATGTCTACATCTTTGTCATCTCTATTTCATGTTTTAAATTAGGAATATCTTTTTTTTTTTTTAGAAGAAGGTTGTAACTTTATTGAAAACTAGGAAGCCGACTAAGATTATAACATTTAGGTGTAGAGAAACATCTTTCATAAACATCAATAAATCACTAACTTGTCTAGCAAAATTGGAGAGATGGATCGTGAATCTGAAACAAATGCGATATATGATAGTCGAGATCGAGTTGTCATCTCTATTTCATGTTTTAAATTAGGAATATCTTTTTTTTTTTTTAGAAGAAGGTTGTAACTTTATTGAAAACTAGGAAGCCGACTAAGATTATAATATATGAAAGTCGAGATCGAGTGTGTGTGTGTGTGTTTCTTTTAGGTTGGGTCGGGCCTTATTAGATAGTAGTCCAGTTTCAGCCATGTTTTAAATTATGAATATATTTTTTTTTTAATAAATGTTTTTTTTAGAAGAATGTTGTAACTTTATTGAAAACCAAGAAGCTAGCTAAGATTACAACATTTAGGTGTGGAGAAACATATTTCATTCACATGAATAAATCTCTTGTGGTTTTTTTTTTTTTTTTTTTTTCTTTTTCCTTTTAGGTTGGGTCGGGTCTTATTAGATATGAGTCCAGTTTCATCCATGTCTACATCTTTGTCATCTCTATTTCATGTTTTAAATTAGGAATATCTTTTTTTTTTTTTAGAAGAAGGTTGTAAGTTTATTGAAAACTAGGAAGCCAGCTAAGATAACAACATTTAGGCGTGGAGAAACATCTTGCTTCCACATCATTAAATCACCAACTTGTTTAGCACATCTAGCAAGATTGTGAGCTACAAAATTGTCGTGTCTCTTAATATGTGATACAATAAAAATATTAAAGGATTCTGCTATTAACTTCGCATCGTCACTATGGGCTTGCTAAGTCCTTTTCGGCTTAGTCAATAATAGTGTATCTCAAATCCTCTCGTTGGTGCATATATGTATAACCATGAAAGATATTTTGTGAAAAAGATTATGAGGTTCTTAAGAATAGCCGGGTCCTATGCGTTTAATCCCTAGTAAGAGTACTATTATCAAGTGTGCTAAATGCTAAATTTTTAGCATTTGTTATTTTTTATTCAAAGTTTTCTCTCTCTTCTTGATCATTGGGGACTTGGGGAATAATTAATAATATTAAAACATTCTCTCTCATCAATCTATTCGCTGAAACTTTGGGAACAAAAAAAAAGAATTAAAGAATAAATAAATAATATTTAAATAAAATGGTAATAGAATAGAATATGTGATGTATAGTGTATTGTAAAGTGGTGCGTTATAATAAACAAAGTAACTTTTTGATTTGAGAAAATAGCATTTTTTTTAGAATGCCTGATGCTAATGCTCTAAGGCGACGTTTGGTTTGTTGTAATGTTACATTATACCGTAATATTACATTATTGTAATCTGACATTAATGTAATCTCAATACAATAATACAACATTACATTGTATAGGAAAGTGATGAGATTAAGGTGATCTGATATAAACGAAATGGCAGGTTTGGTTCCATGGTTTTGAAGCTCGACATGAGCAAAGCATATGACCAGGTGAAATGGGTGTTCTTAGAAAAATTGATGGCCAAAGTGGGTTTTGATAAAAAAATTGATAAACATTGTCAGCTCTTGTATTCGGTCTGTATCTTTCTCAGTTATGATCAATGGTGCTCGTCATGGTCTTTTCCATCCTCAAAGGGGTCTCCGTCAAGGTGACCCATTATCACCTTACTTCTTTCTTTTATGAGCAAAAGGCCTACACTCTCTCATTCAACAAGCGGAAGAATGCGGCGCAATAAAAGAGGTCTCATTATGCCGAGATGGTCCGAAAATTTCACACCACTTCTTCGCCGATGATAGCCTACTGTTCTGCCAAGTAAATGTTCATAATTGCACTGCTGTACTGGAGTTACTGGACACATATGAACAAGCCTCAGGACAATGTATGAACCGAGAGAAAACACAGCTCTTCTTCAGCTCCAATACAGATCCCTATGCTCAGTCCACAATCAAAGAAATGCTAGGTGTTTCGACCACTTCTCACTTTGAGAAAAACCTAAGCCTCCCCTCATTTATTGGTTGGGCAAAGAGGCAAAGTTTCAACAATATATGTGAGAGAATATGGCATAAAATACAAGGCTGAATAGAAAAACCCCTATCTCAAGCGAGTCGTGAAGTACTGATAAAAGCCGGCTTACAAGCCATGCCCACTTTCACTATGAATTGCTTTAAAATTCCATAGAACTTATGCAGGGATATTGAAGCTCTTATTCGAAAATTTTTGTGGGGATGCAACGGGAAAAATAGGAAAATCCACTGGATGGCGTGGAACAAGCTATGCAAGCCAAAGGCCGAAGGAGGATTAGGATTCCGGGACATTGAAAACTTTAACCTCGCATTGTTGGGGAAGCAAGTCTGGAGGCTCTTTCATCAAACTCCCTACTATACAAGGTTTTCAAAGCTTGGTATTTTCCCAGGTGCTCAATCATGGATGACAAGGTAAACTCGAATGGGTCGTATGCGTGGCAAAGCATCCTAAAGGCAAGACATGTGATTTCAAAGGGTGCTACTTGGAGGATAGGCAACAGGGAGAGTTTCTACATTCGAGGTGACAGATGGCTCCTAGACCCACACTCAAACAGAGTTATATCACCACAAAAAGTTTTTCCAGGGAACACACAGGTCTGTGCATTGCTGGAGGAGGATGAGTCACATTGGCTAACGGATAGGGTTATCGAGGAATTTTTACCCCATGAAGCTCAAATTATTCTTAGCATCCCCTTAAGCAGCCGTCGAATCAAGGATACTCTAATTTGGTCAGGAACTAAGAATGGAGTTTATTCAACCAAAAGTGCATATTTGATGCTTTAAAGAACAGAGCGAACTTCAAAATCGGGTTCGTTAAATCTCTTGGGTCAGGATGTGTTATGGAAAGACATCTGGGAACTCACTGTACCAAGTAAAATAAAACACTTAATATGGTGGGCTTGCAATGAATCACTGCCAGCAAAAAAGAACCTCTTTTGGAGATAGGTGACAAGAAACGCAACATGCGACGGATGCAGAGAAGAGGTGGAAGATACCATGCACGCACTATGGGGATGTTGGGTAGTCAAAGAAACATGGTGGGAGGAAAAACAATGCCGAAATAAACTATCGGAATGCTTCCAAACTTTCTGTGACCTTCTGATAGGAATATTTAATATCGGAGCTCCACACCTAGCAGAAAGGTTCGCCTACATAGCCTGGAGCCTTTGGACCAAACGTAATGCAACTTGAGTGGACTCTCATTATTTACCATATTCCATGATCTACTCGAATGCAGTGAAATGCCTAAATGGATATCATTCATGCCTGGATCATCATGCTGACATGGTCCCACACCCAACCTTGGTCCATTGGCATGCTCCACCAAAGGATCTATATAAAGCTAACTTTGATGGAGCACTCTTCCATGACATCCACTCAGCTGGGATAGGCGTGGTAATTAGAGACCACTTAGGCCAGTTAATTGCCTTTCTGTTAGAACTGATTGAGCTACCTTCGACAGTGGAGGCTATCGAAGCACTAGCATGCCGTCGTGCAATCATCTTCGCACAAGAGATAGGTCTTTGAGGTGTTATATTTCAAGGAGATTCGGAAACAGTCATCAGCCACCTCAACTCCGAAATCCCAAGCCTGGCTTCTTTCGGTCACATCATCGAGGACTCTCGCTCCCTAGCCATGTCCTTTAGATCCTACTCATTCATCCACACTAAACGAATGTGTTAGGACATATGTGTTTCACATGCTAAGAACATATGTCTTACTTATTTATGTAAATTGGCTAATCCTTTGACAAAACGCACTCTACTTGTAATTGGGTAGATCTAGGTGTTTTTAATACTTTAAGAAACTATGTTTCAAGGTCAAGTGTTGAAGTCATCAAGTCTGTCCAAGAGAAAGCAAGTTGAAGTGCAGAATTTTTAAAGCTCGACACCTCTCGATAGCTACCTCGACACCTGCTATCTGTCGAGATTTAAAAAGTCAAAATTCCAAATCTGATTTTCTTGGGATCCGTGAATATGTTTTTGGGACTTCTTTTCTTCTAACCCTAAACATATAAAAGGATTATTTTAAGAGCCGTTTTGGGTGACACAAGTTGTATTATCATTGAGCAATCTCTGTTTATGCAAATTGTGATCAACAGACGAAGTTCTTGACCTAGTTCATCCTTCATCAAGAAGTTGCTGTGTCTTTGCACCATAGGGTTTTGTAACCAAGCATCTTCCTGCTATTCATCACGTGGATGAACTGAAGAACTTTGCAGCCAACCATTCTTCCTCAAGTTGGTGTTCTGAAGTCGCGTACTGGGATCCGCGCATTGGTTAGTCACGTACTTGGGAGCCGTGCATCAAAGGTAGAAATTGTCACTACAGATCAAGTCCAATTGGGTATTGGGGTAAGGGTTCAACTGTAGGTTGGTAAGGTACTTGGGATTCCTTTCTTGTAACCGCTTGATTTGATAATAGTGGAGTTTCGGGAGTGGTGACCTGAAAATCACCCGGTGGGGTTTTTGCCGTTAGGGTTTTCCCCATTCGTAAACAAATCACCGTGTTATTTATTTTCCGCTGCATATTTAGTATTTGGTGATTTGTTTGTGCTTCCACGCAATTGCATGCTTAATTGATTAATTAACAACTTGGCTAATTAATTAATTAATTAGGGTTTATCACAAGGGGTCATTCAGATTGTGACCTAACAGAATGGGTAACAATGTAGCCGATAAACTAGCCAAACTGGCAAAGTGTTGTAATTCCCCTCAAAAATGGTTAGAAGACATCCACTGTGATGCTACCAATTTTGTAATGATGGACAGAAGTCCCTGTTGAATCAATAAAATAACAAAATTTTTCCATAAAAGAAAAAAAAAATTATGGTAATGTTAGAAAAAAAAAAAAAAAAACCAAAAATCATAATATCACATCATTATAATGTGCATCACATCAATGGTACATCATAGCAAACCAGGGGGCGTTTGGTTCAACGTAATATTACATTACACCATAATGTTACGTTATTATAATCTTATATTAATGTAATCTCAATATAAAAATATAACATTACATTGTTTAGGAAGGTGATGAAATTAAGATGACATAATATATTTTGTAATTTTTAGATTATAGTAGTATTAGAAAAAATAAAATAAATAAAAAATCTTAATATCACATTATCGTAATGTGCATCACATCAAGATCACATCACAACAAACCAAATACTCTAATAGTTTCTGCCCGAGCGCCAAGACCTTTGCTAAATTATTTTATTTCTACATAATTGCCTCATTTTTAATCCTACTAGAATTTGGTTTTGTCGTTAGCTTTAACTTTTTTCTTCTTTTTTTTTTTCAAAATGATTGTCTGATTGTGACATTCTCCCCTTCTGTTTTATAGGCGAAATTGTTGAAACTTCGTTTCGCTAAATCTGGAGAAATGTTATTTCATTTTGTCTTATTCCCTTTTTGATTTTGCCTACTCCACAATTATATTGATAAAAAACTAACAAGTTCTTTCCTTTTTTTATTTTGCCTACTCCACAATTATATTGAACAAAAAATAATAGGTTCATGGAATTTTTTATTGGGTTTAAAGACTTAATGATGTTGACATGTTGTAATTGATAATGAAAAGCTATCTGAACATTTTTTTACACAAATATGTGAATAAGGAGAAAACTCTCAAATAGAAGTATAGATGAGAGGGAAATTTGCTAGAATAAAAATAAATATTTGACAAGAATATGGCATGAAAGTATCATAAATATACATATCGTTAGCAAAGGACCCAAAGTTTTAATTTTAGAAAAGTACATAGAGGTGCACGCCAATTCAAGTTGGAAGGATTCAAAATTCAAAACTAAACTCAGGGTGTGTTTCTTTGAAGTGAATTAAGATGGATGAAAAACTTTAGAGAGAAAATGAGTTTGTGTGTTGTTTGGTTGAGAGAGGGGAGAAAGAAAACTTTTATGTGGGGTCTAGACATTTTTAACTTGAGCCCACACAAAATTTGTCTCTTCAAAATAAAGAGAAAACTGTGTGGGAGGAGTTTGATGGTGAAATGACAGAATTACTCATGTCCAGTGCACGTGGGCAAAGTCCAGTTGTCTTTTTTTTCTTTTTTCTTTTTCTTATGGTTTCCTGGGCAACGTTGCCTCCTCTTTTTTTATTATTTTTTTTGTTTTGATTTCCTGAGCATGGTGCTTTGTGTTTTTTTTTTTTCTTATGGTTTCCTGGGCAATGTTGCCTCCTCTTTTATTATTATTATTTTTTTGTTTTGATTTCCTGAGCATGGCGCTTTGTTTTTTTTTTTTTTTTTTCTTATGGTTTCCTGGGCAACGTTGCCTCCTTTTATATATATATATATATATATATATTTTTTTTTTCTTTTGATTTCTTGAGCATGGTACTTTGTGTTTTTTTTTTTTTAAACTAGAAATGATTTTTTTTTTCTGGAAATTGTTTTTTTAATAAATTTGGGTGATTTTTTTTGGTTGCTTATCATTTTTTTTGTTTTAATTGGGCATCATTTTTTAATGAGGTTATATGAGTAAATTTATACAAATTTATTTTTCCATCCTTCCACTTTTTCACTCCCAACCAAACAAAAAGGAGGGAAATTGAAATCTTTTCTATCCTCTATCTTTTCTATCATTCTACTATTTTCTATCCTCCCACTTTTCCACATCTCTAACCAAATACACCCTGAGAGTAGGCTTCATAGACCAATACATTTTTCATTTCATTGCATTTCCAGCAACAATAATCTTTGACCTTCCAACTTCTAGTTTTTGGAGTAATGTGTATAAGACTCATCACATACCTGTACACATCACACAATCAATCAAATTGGGGCATCACAATCTTTCCCACTTAAATCCCTAACATCCTTGTTAGGGCCCACTTTGTGGGGTAGTGTTTCCGAGCCCACACGGGGTTACTAGGCCTGCTCTGATACCCAACCAATGTGGGTTATTTATTGGTACCAAAACTAGTTCTATCTGGAGCATTACGAGCTTATCGTGTTTCTGGACCTAGCTAATGAAGGATATACATTAGCATGAAACTAGTTTCATCTAAATCTGATGTCCAATCATAGGGATATAGCGTGGCCATAGTCATAAAAGATTACTAAAAATATGAATTTTGTTTGAATATTTGAATTGTTTTAAGTCTATGAAACTTCTTATGTTTATTTTGAAACCCATAGTATATTATAATTTTTTTATATATGTGAAAAATTAAAATGTATTATTTTGTCAATCTATATGCTTGTTTCAGCTAGTTAGGATTTAGTTATTTATTAAGTTGTCAACTCACCCCCCCCCCCTTTTTTCCCCTCCATTTTTAGATAATGAAGAATAATAAAGTTTTGGGACTTTTGCTGAGGGTGTACACTTGAAAGGAGATTAGGAATTTTTGAAATAAGATGATCTTGTAATAATTAGTATATCTTTTTATTTAACGATCATGAGGTTTGGATTGTTGTTTCTATTGGTACTTTGGAGATCTTTTAACAATTGCATTATTGAGGATGATAGTGGATTTATTGATGAAATTTTCTTTGAGGATAATTTTTAGTAGCTAAGAAGGTCTTGCACACTTGTAGAGTAAGAACTTTATAAGTGTGCGGCTGTTGTCACATGCCTAATTTTATGGTTGGGTTCGAGGCGTGACAATTTAATGGTATTAGAGCCAGCACGGTAACTCAATGTGGGCTCGGAGACACTATCCCACAAAGTGGGCCCTAATGAGGATGTTAGGGATTTAAGTGGAGGAGATTGTGATGCCCCAATTTGATTGATTGTGTGATGTGTGTGGGTGTGTGATGAGTCCCACATTGGGCATTGGGCATATACTAGGTAGATCTGAGCATTATTAACAACTGCAAGGAGTCTCAACTGTGACTAGTCCTTTTGAGGTATAGTGTAGATGTGACTAGCGTTTTTCCTTAGGTCGTTAAATATAGTATCAAAGCCAAGTTGGGGAGGGGGGGGGGGGGGGGAGAAATGCATCAACCATATTTTTAGCACCGATTTTTTTTATTAGAATAATATGAAACATTCTTCAAAAATAAAAAAATGAAATAAGAATAATATGGTGGACAATGGCATAGCTAGAAATTTTTAATTTGAGGGGCAATTTGTTGTATTAATATAATAAGTATAATTCATAAGTCTATTGAATATTTAATATATCATTATATTAATAAACACTAATAAACATACAAAAACTCACTATAAACATATACAAAAACATCCAAAAGAGAACGTTTCACATCAAATTTATGTCTTATGACTATTTTTCATAGAATAAAATTTATCCATTATCATTTCCAAAGTGAAATACTTAGCAATTGCATTATTGAGGATGATAGTGGATTTATTGATGAAATTTTCTTTGAGCATAATTTTTAGTTGCTAAAAAGGTCTTGCACACTTGTAAAGTGAAAACTTTATAAGTGTGCACGGTAACTCCGTGTGAGCTCGGAGACACTATCCCACAAAGTGGGCCCTAACGAGGATGTTAGGGATTTAAGTGGGGGAGATTGTGATGCCCCAATTTGATTGATTGTGTGATGTGTGTGGATGTGTGATGAGTCCCACATTGGGCATATACTAGGTAGATCTGTCTCAATTGTGACTAGTCCTTTTGAGGTGTAGATGTGACTAGCGTTTTTCCTTGAGTTGTTAAATATAGTATCAGAGCCAGGTTGGGGTGGGAGGGGGGGGGGGGGGAAGAAAAGCATCAATCATACTTTTTAGCACTGATTTTTTTATAAGAATAATATGAAACATTCTTCAAAAATAAAAAATGAAATAAGAATAATATGGTGGACAATGGCGTAGCTAGAAATTTTTAATTTGAGGGGCAATTTGTTGTATTAATATAATAAGTATAATTCATAAGTCTATTGAATATTTGATATATCATTATATTAATAAACACTAATAAACATACAAAAACTCACTATAAACATATACAAAAACATCCAAAAGAGAATGTTTCACATCAAATTTATGTCTTGTGACTATTTTTCATAGAACAAAATTTATCCATTATCATTTCCAAAGTGAAATACTTAGCAATTTCCTTTTTATATATAAATTATCATATTGCTTTAAATATATATATATATATATATATATATATATATATATATATATATATATATATATATAAATCATCATATTGCTTTAAATATATATATATATATATATAAATCATCATATTATCTGCCAAAAACTCATCCTCCATTTTATTGCCAAATCTTGTTTTTCCAGTTTCATAACTGAAAAGGCTCATTATATTGTTGCTGTAGAAACTAAAAGAATCAACACAAGACGAATCACTCTATCAATCAAATAATAGATTTCAGACTTTTCCGAAATTGCTAATCCCCTAATAGCTTAGATATTGTCCCCATATTTTGAAAATCTAGATGATTTCTCACATCAAGTTCTGAATGTTGCAATTGAACTTCAAATGGAAGTTTTGATGATAAATATTAAACAATGAAATCTTAATAAATAAAACATATTCATAAATAATGATAATTTTTTTTTTTTGGACAAAACTCACCGTTAAATGCTAAAAATATAAAAACAAAAAACACCCATATAAGGATTTTTTTTTATTATTTATTTTTTATGATGATTGTCGAGAGAGAGACTCATTGTTGCTGTAGATTAGTTTAGCAAGGAGAAGACATGAACACGGGATAAAAAAAAGGGATCCATGAACATATTTATCATCATGAACACAACGTAACTGTTTAAGATGACAAGAGTTTGGTTGATGGGCCACGGGTTTTGTTGAGATGGGAGTTGAGAAGAAAAAAAATGAGGTAATGTGAACTATGGTTTGTACCGGTAGTAACTATAACACTAAAGGAGAAAAAAATATGTTGGACAAATAGGCTGTCAATGATGCATTTGGGGAGAGTGAGTTAGCCCATGGGATTGACTACATTATTATTATTTTTTTTTTTTTTTGATAATCAATAAATTTTATTAACAAAGGAACAAAAACTACAAACTAAAAACCATAATCTTAGCTTGCTCAAGGGTTTATCACAAAAAACAGAAGGGGCAAAGCTAAGAACAAAACAACTTGAGTACTTATTTTTAAGAGACGATGAAGCCAAAACATGAGCGGCTTGATTTGCCTCCCAAGAGTCCATTTGAATTGAATAGACTAACAAAGAGCTGCCAACTTGACTACATATCTTTTGGAGAATTGGGAGGACAAACTATTATTTTTTTAGGACTTTGGATCATTACCTATTGGACTAAGTAGATCTTATGGTTAATTACGGGGCCAGTTACATTTTTTTGGAGAGGCCCATAGCTTTTTATGCAGTATAGCTGTAGAAGAAAAAAAAAAATTGGAGGAGCCATGGCCCTCTAAGAGCATTAACAATAAGGTCGTTAAAAAATATAGCTTTTAGTAACTCAAAACATTACTTTATCTATTGTAGACAACCCATTTCATTTCGACCCTATATCCAAGCCCCTTAGTCCCAATAACGAGAAATCAAATTGTTACCAAAATGATCAGCATTGTATGTGGAACTCAATGAGGATGACAAGCCAAAACATGACCCAATATAGTGCAAGCTCAAACCCAAAAATGAAAAATATGTAGGAAGCCCAAAGCCCAAAGCCTAGAAGACTTTTTTGACCTATTTGGCCCAGGCTTACAACAAGTGTGTACACTGCGCATTTAATGCGTATGCACCCAATACGTGGCGTATGCACTCTTTGGACATAATGCTTAAAATCACTCCATTTCCATTTTGATGAGGTTTTAGGGTAATCAGTCTGATCAACTAGCTACCTAAACATGTCATCAAACCCTAACTACCCATTTCCCCTATAAATACCCTAATTTCCAACATCCAAGGGAGTTAGAAAAATAAGCCTTGAAAAAACCTTGTTGAAATTCCCTCCAAAAACTTAAACTTGGAGTTTTAAGGCTAGATGGGCAAAAAGGTTTGGGGATTAGATTGATCTTCAGATTTCTTAGTTTGAAGGTAGTCTCTTTCTCACCCATATTCGAATTCTAGTTTGGTCCAAGCTTGCAAATACCACCACTTAGGGTATTTTAGTTTACCCTAATCAAGTTTTTCAACTCATCCTCCCACACACACAGCTGCAGTAGTCGATTTTGCCCGAGGGGCCGGTTAAAACTACATCACTGTAAGTGCTATGAGGAAGAAATACAAATCTTTTCGTGACCCACATTTCCTCATCGATTCTTGTTCCTATTATGTTTTTTGTTGTTTTTTTAAGACTTATTGTGTTGAATTGCATGTATATATTATAATGTGTCTTTAATTTTGTTTATTTTAACTGTTTGTGCTTAGAACATGTAAGAACCCTAATATGCTTCAATATGCATACACACAGGAGGATGCGTATGCATCCATACCCTGGTGTACACACTTTTCATGCGACTAGGGTTTTTGTTTTGGTTTTTTTTTTGGAAATCTGCCTTGAGTATCAAGTGTGTATGCGTTCTTCTTACGACATACGCTAGTTTGAACTCAATTAGATTTTTTGTCTTTTTTGTTTCTTTCATCTTTAACACCATGTTTTATTATCTTTCCTTAAATGTTTTTATCTATTTTTACCCATTTTTAATATCTATATTCTGTTTGCCTTTGTTTCCTTTCTTGTTTAACATTCATTGTAAATACCAAAAATATCTCATTTGCTTTCCTTTCCTACCTCAAAACCCTAATGCATTCTCTCTATTCTCTCTCATCCAATCTTTAATTATGATTCAAACTCAATAGGGTAACTAAAAGTTTTAGAGATAAATAAGACAAAAATTTTATGTATAAAAGATTTAAATATTTTCTAAACTTAAAGTCAATAGCTATTTAGTATTCAATTCATTTAAGTTTAATTAGTTATTCAAATATAAGAAAAATGTCTTAAATGTGGTTTTAATATAATTAAGGTGATTGATTCGCTTTTAATTAGTAACATCATAAGTCATGTCAATCAAACCCTAATTAATTAAATATCTTTGAGCCTTAAAAGATGCAAGCTCTTAGTGTCAAATCAAGACAACTTAAGTATATAATAAGGAAGACACACATTAATTAATGAAGATTCCACTTCAAATTAATAATCTTTCCTCATAAGACTTAAGTATCCTTTGGAGTAAGACTCACAACTCTGTTTGGTACCCACATGCATGTACCCGCATACATGCATGATTGGGTATGCACATGCACACACTTATTTGTCTTATCATGTTGTTTTCCATATCATGCCTTGTTTCTTTGAGTTTATTGCCATGAATCATTTTCTTTTCCATGACTATCTCTTTGCTTTCATGCTCACATGCCTACACCGCTTTCCATATCTTCTCTCACTTGACCAGTAGACTACAATCAGGTCTAGATGTAAACGCACATTTTCAAACTTCTAGAATAAATGTACCCCTTGTCCAAATCAAGCAAAGGCCAGCTACGAGTGGGCATGTTTAGGGTGTTTGACCTCTTCCCATCATGTACCCTAACTCTGGACCTTGTCTGCTAGGAAGACCTCATGTTTTGGTTCCTGAACCTATAACCAAGTGGTGACTCATTTGCCTCTTTTTAAGAGGCACTACATACTCCTAGAATCACGCTTGATTTGAGCCTAATTGCTTCTAGGGAGATTAAGTACCTTGCACTTCGCCTTTGTAAGAAGGAATCGACATGCCGATATGTCATTTAAAGGGAGTACGGATCATGAAACTTACATCTATTTTAACACCCTACTTTATAATTATGAGAGACCAGAAAAACTAACCTAAGGGTGCTCTCAGAAAAGGGGTTAGGCATTAGCACCTTCCCTTTGCAAGATTATGTGTAGAGTCACCACTTTTTTTTATATAAAAAAAGAAGAAAAAATAAAATACAATTCACATGTCCAAAAATACCTCAAATTTCATTAATTGATTATAAAAATACAACTTGGTAGAATATCTTTACAAGGCTTTGATCCTAGATACAATCTGTGTAAAAATACAAAGTTTTGGTCCTATATACAATCTACCAAAAAATAAAAATAGGATACTAGATCTACTAACTTAAAATTCTAAGGATTGGGGGCTAGGTTACAGGATGGGAAGCTATTTGGCACCCATTTTGTCCAGACTGAGTCTGGTCTTCTAGACTCTTAGTGACCATTAAATATCCATATTCAAAGTATGAAATGTTATGCAACAGATGCTATGTCAAATCCTAGATCTAGGGTTAAACTTTTATTTAAGAACCTTAGATCTGCCATTTTATTCTGTGTAAAAGTTTGATGTTAATGATTAATGAAAAATTTAATTTTTAGTTCCCATAAAAGAAAAAAGAATGGATTTTAAATAAAAATTCAGATTTGGTTGGGCTTTTTAAATATGAGGAAAAACATATTTTTCTTTGAAAAAACAAATTTTATTGAAAAAAAACAGATCCGGTTATTAATTTAACAGACGGTTAGATTTTTTGTTAAAAACAATCAGATTTTTATTTGGAAAAATGCAGATCAGATTTTTTTTTTTTATAAAAAAAACACGGCAGATTTTTATTTGGAAAAATGCAGATCTGGTTTTTTTTTTTTAATTAAAAACATGGCAGATTTTTATTTAGAAAAATGCAAATCTAGTTTTTTATTAAAAACATGGTAGATTCTTATTTGGAAAAATGAAGATCTGGTTTTTTATTAAAAACATGGCAGATTTTTATTTGAAAAATGCAGATCTGGTTTTATTAATAAAATTTAGATCAAACTTTATGAATAAAATTCAAATCTGGTTTTACTTTGAAAAAGAAACAAAGAGAAAAATATAGATCCGAATCTAATTTAAAAAAATGGAGAAAACTTGCAAATTTGACTTTAGTTTAAGAAAAAACACAAAGAAAAATTGCAGATCTAAAATTATAAAGAAAGACTCAACCCTAAATCTAGACATGCTCATCAATTAATCATGTGAATTTTTTTTTAAAACAAAAGAAAACATGTGATAACACAAAAGAAAACATCATATCTATGGAAACTAAAACATATATGAAAGCATATTATAGAAACAAAGATACCTGCATGAACTTAATCCTCAAAGAAAGAGTTCTTCAAAGAGACAATTTTTTTAAAGGTTTAAGTGAAGCCTCTTAACAAAAAAGAAGTTCCTAAAATAGGGCTTCTAGAACTTCTTTAACGTAAGAGGAGAGAGAAGTCAGAAAAAAGGGATCTTGATCTCTGAATTTAGTTCCCTATTTATAGGAGTTGGATGCTTAAAAAATAAGCTAGATTGGATCAGATACAAATTGGATTGCGTCTTTATCCCTAAAAATTCAAAATTGATGTGTTTTATCTCAATTAGAGCATTTCTGAGCCAGGCCTTGAAGCTATGCCAATTGGCACTCGGGAAGTGCCGATTGGCACTTGCCATGTGCCGATTAGCACTCCTAGAGTGCAAAGTCCAATTCCCAATTTGGTTCAATTTGGACTCTTTTTTAGGGATTTTCTAAGTCGGGAATTGAATCTGGACATATTTTTAACTCGTATTCTAAAATTAATCCTTTTTATTTTGATAATCAGGTCTTTAAAACAATAATTATCTAATAGATAAATGTTCTAAAAAGACTTAATTATCAACAATTTCCTTGTTATCTTATTACCCATTTTATTCCTATGCAAGCAAGCTTATATCTGACAAAAACTAACAACCAACCACATAATTATTTAATCAATTTTAATTTTTTAACTAATCAGAATTAATTTCAATAAATTATATGTGGTCGGTTTCACCCCTACACAACACAATGCATGCAGACCATAAACATTTGATCTTGTGATATATTTCAATCCAACGGTCCGATTCGGAATCGGACATACTGTTGTGACTGTTAGAATCTCTAGATCATTTTTATGATATGCAATAAATGATTTAATGCATGTAATGCAACTAATGATTTTTGGGTATTTGAAATTGTCATTTTAGTCATCTTCCAATATTAAATAAAATCGGTGTCTACAATAATATACCCAACATCAAACGTTTTATTTTAGCATTCAACATATTTTTTTTTATAAACAACGCAATAAAATAATATATCTAACACAATAAACAACAATCATAACTATCAACAAATTTAAATAGTACTTTTAATAACTTTGGAGCTAGAGTATAGTGTCAAAGACACTTTACTGTAGCTTACTTCCTAAATTTTTTAGATTTAGCACCATTGATGTAACTTGCTTTTTGTGTTTTTTTTTTTTTTTTTTTTTTTTTTTTTTGATAATCTGCAATGTTTTATTGAAAAAACGAAGTGCAAAGCAGATAATCTGCCTTACAAACAGCCAACAAGGCAGGGGGCAGATTATCAAGCAAAAACACAAAAGCCAACTTGGAAAGCAAAGAAAATTTAGCTACTTGGTGTGCAACACCATTACAGTTCCTACTAATCCAAACAAAAGAACAAGAAAAAAAAACAATCAGTCAAAGCAATAGTATTCAGGAGCTGGGTCCGAATGCACCATGGATAAGACTGACTCAGAGAGTTTATGGCATCAAAACAAATCTTAGCATCCCCTTCAAATATAACCTTGCTCCATCTTTCCACTTTGGCAAGTTGAACTGCCCATTGCAATGCTTCAGTCTCAGCTTGGAGAGGAGTTGTCTTCTTAATCAGCCTTGCCCAAACTTTTAGTGGTACTCCACGGTAATCACGAGCCACCACGGCAATAGCAGCTTGCGTGTTAGATGTGGCAGCATCTATGTTGATCTTTATGCAACCCAATGATGGAGGGGACCATGCATGGACCGGTGTAGGAATAATGTGATCTGTGCAGGGGGATATAATTGTGGCAAATTCGAAGCATCTGGTCAGGACCATCCCAACAGAGGAAGAAACATCCCACCTGCAGTTATGATGAAGAGCCCGGTTCCTAGCCAACCAAATTTCTTCGATTGTGAACACCATCCGTAGAAGTACCTGCCCTTTTTCAATATCTTCGCAAAGGAAGTTTGGGGGGTTCATACAGAACTTGATGATATCCTCAGGATGGGAAATAGCTAGATCCTCTGTTTTAAGGCCCCAACACACAGCGAACCAAAATGATCTGGAAGCAGGGCAGTTGAAGAAAAGGTGGCTTGATGATTCAACGCTATCCTTGCAGAAAAGGCAGCAGACATCACTTACTTGGAGGCGGTTGAGTAAGTTTTCTTTTGTGGGAAGAACATTAACCCCAATCCTCCAAAGTAGCATTTTCAACCTCTCCGGCAGATTCAAATTCCAAATTTTATTCCATGCAATTCCACGAGGGGTTAGGGAAGGTAGGATAGAGCGGCTAGTGTGGTATGATGATTTGACTGAGAAATTACCTTTTGGGTCTGGTGTCCATACGAGTTTGTCAGGGGAAGGTCTAGATGGAATAGGGATGGCTAGGATAGCTTGAGCCGAAGGGGGGTTGAACAACTCTTTGACAAGATTTTGCTTCCAGCAATGCAAGTCCGAGTCAATCAGGTGGCTTACTAGAAGAGGTAGTTGGGTAAACTCCTCTGCTTTAGGGGTTGGGATGAAACCTTCTATCCATGGAACCTATGGTTCTGTCCAGATGTCAATGGAGGACCCATTGCCTATAGAAAAACATGCACCTTTAGCAATAATACTCTTTGACTGCTCAATCGCCCTCCAAATGGGTGAAGCTCGCTTAGGTGGCTCAGAGTGCAACCATTCCTTTGAAACTTTATATTTAGCCCTCAAAATGTTCATGCACAGGCTGTCTCGTTTGGAGACGATCATCCATGCAAACTTGGCAAGAAGTGCATTGTTAGTATCCTTCGCTTTTTTGAAACCGAGTCCGCCTAGACTCTTTGGGTGGTAGAGTTTGTCCCAAGACCTCCAAGCTAGGAAATGGCCCTCTGATTTCTTAGGATTCCACCAGAATCTCCTAGAAAGAGAGTCGAGGTTTTCGCACACTTTTTTAGGGATGTTGAAGGTAGACATGCTGTAATTCGGAATGGATTGGGCAACCGAGCATATTAGAGTCCTCCTTCCAGCCCAAGAGAGGCATTTTGTCCTCCAACCCGTGAGCTTAGCTTCAAGCTTGGACTGGATGTAAGAAAAATCCTTGGCAGGTGCTCTGGACAGAAGAAGCGGCGCACCCAAGTATGTTGTATCTTTTTTAAGGGACCTCATATGGAGAATACTCTTCAAAGACCTGCGCTTGTTGCTTTGAGTGTGCTTAGAGAAAAGAATGCCTGACTTCTCCCTATTGACTTGTTGGCCGGACCAAAGGCAATACTTATTTAGGATATGGTTGATGGATGTTGCATCATTTTTAGAGGCTTTGGAAAACAGAATGATGTCATCCGCATACATTACATGAGTGATTATGGGTCCACTTCTACTGGTTCTGATTCCACATATGTTTTTCTGCCTCAGCTCCTTGTCCAGCATCCTAGAAAGCACTTCTTGCCCCAAAATGAAAAGGTAAGGGGAAAGAGGGTCCCCTTGCCTAAGCTCTCTGCTTGGTTTGAAGCACTCGGATTTACCTCCATTTACAAGGATTTCAAAGGAAACCGAGGACACGCAGTTGAGAATCCAATTTGAGAAGACTTCATTGAAACCGAGGTGGAGAAGAACAACATGAATGAAGTCCCAACTGACCCTATCATATGCTTTTTGAAGATCAAGCTTAATAGCCATCAGACTTGGCTTAGTTTTCCGGGACTTGAAACTATGCAGCATTTCTTGAACAATGACTTGATTCTCAGCAATCCATCTATTGGGGATGAAGGCAGACTGCGTTGGAGATATAATTTTGTCGAGCATAGGTCTGAGCTTTGCCACCAAGATCTTGGATATTATTTTGTACACCAGATTACAGAGGCTTATAGGCCTGAAATGGTTCACAGTAGTAGGGTTAGAAATTTTGGGAATAAGGACAATGAGTGAGCTATTTACCTCCCTAGGCATGGTTCCTCTGATGAAGAATGATGTAACAGCATTTATGACAGTGTCGCCAACAGTAGGCCAGAGCTTCTTATAGAATATGGTCGGAAAACCGTCTGGGCCAGGGGCTTTAAGGTCATTCATACCGAACAGAGTACCTTTGATCTCATCATGAGAGGGAATTTTGCATAACTCCGCATTTTCGTCCTCTGTGATGCATGGTAGTACAAGATGCTCAAAATGAGGTGGGAAGTCAGCTTCATTCTGCTGGAACAAATCCTTGAAATGATCAAGGAACCTCTTTCTGATAGCATTGCCTTCAGTAATCCATGATCCATTTCCGTCGCGTATAGCATCAATACTATTTCTTTTCCTTCTCACAATTGTAGACAGATGAAAGAATTTGGAATTTTTGTCCCCTAACTTCAGCCACAACTCCCTTGATTTTTGGCGCCACAGTGTTTCACTCCGGAGAAACCATTCTGTTAGCTCCGCTTGAAGGCCTGCTTCTACTTCCCCGGATTGATTTGAGGGGGGGTTGTCTTTGTATTTCTTTGATGCGCTTCAATATGGCATTGATCCTGTCCTGGCACTTTCCGAACACTTCCTTGTTCCACTTTCTAAGTGCGTCTCTGGTAGCAGCCTGCTTCTTACACAACTTAATGAATTCAGAGCCGTTGGGTTCATCATTCCAAGTGCTGTCTATGATCGAAACACACCTTTCATCCTTTAGCCAGGCAACCTCAAATCTGAATGGTCGGTGAGCAAAGCTGGTTTGAGGGTTCGTGTCAAGAACAATGGGGGTATGATCGGACCCAATGGCGCCAAGATGAGCTAAAGTAGCTTTCGGATATGCAAGCCTCCAGGAGATGTTTGCAATTCCTCGGTCCAGCCTTCTTTTAATTGCAGCATTACCCCATTTACCTTTCGCCCAAGTGTATTTGCCCCCAGAGTATCCTAAATCAATCGCACCAACCTCGAACATCAAATCCTTGAGATAATTTGTGGAGGAACTGCCTTTTTTGCCTCCTAAAGCTTCATCCTCATTAAGCACAAAGTTGAAATCCCCAAAACACATCCATGGTCCATGATGAGCTTCAAGTAATGCCATAAGATTTTCCCAAGCCTTCTTCTTTTTTGATGGATACGGTGGACCATAGAAGCCAACCAAGAGCCATTCACAAGTAGTATCATTTATTTTAACAGCAATAAGATTTTTGTTGTATTCCACCTCCTTTACAGACAGCCCATCTTTCCCCAACATACAAAGCCCTCCTGCTCTGCCTTTTGCTTCAACAACACACAAATGATCAAACCTAATTGCACTTTTAACAAACTCCATTCTACTGTTACTGGCTTTAGTTTCAGACAGAAAAATTAAATCGGGCCTAGCCCCTTTTATTTGAGCCTTCAAGGCTCGAACTGTCGAGGCACTGCAGATGCCCCGACAGTTCCAACCAAATAGCTTCATGGAGACGGTGGGGGCATGATAAGGCCCGCCTCCTCGGCCATGTGTGAGTTTGCATTTGTCTGTGAATAGACTTCAGAGAGATTGTGATAGGATGACTTACGGATATGTGCTTCATCTTCAGCTTTCTGCCTTTCTTTGATTATGAAATACTCCAGGCTTGACTGTGGAATGAGAGCTACAGTCTCAGGATCAAAGAAAACTGGCTCTGGTCCCCTTTCAGTAATTTTAATCCGTTTGGCAAAGAGCTCAAGTTCTTTTTCTGCTACCTTCCTCTTCAACGGGTTTGGTTGAGATATTGCATCATTCGGTGACAGCGGTTGTGGTGGATGGGGTTCATGATTTGGTGGTTGGTGCTCTTAATTTGGTACAGAGGAGGAAGAACACGGAGAGAGGTCAACATGCTCACTTAAACTGTGGAGTGTGGTGGATTGTGGAGTTAGGGATTCCGAATGCTCACTTAAAGGCTGTTGGTGGGTTGGGCTATGAGTAATCTCTGAGCAGGTATTTTGGGCTGAAGCAAGGTCAACAATCTTCTCTATGGACCTTAGGCCCACTTGCACCGGGGTTAACCGAAACATTCTACAGAGGCCACAGTTTGGGGTCTTGGTGTTAAGGCCCAAATTGGCCTTTGCCTTAACGCGAATAATATTGTGTGGGATCGTTGTCTCCTGTGGTAATTCCAGCTCAACTTGTATGGTTGTTTCAGGAATAGTACAGCTTGTACCTACTGACGTCATAGAGGTGAGAATATTGTGAGCTTGCCACGTGTTTTGAGCAGGTAGTGGCCTGGTACAATGGTCCCAGGGTGTGTGGCACGACGTTGGTGGTGTCCTTCCAAGTGTACCAACTTGCACGGAACTACTAACCAACTCCGGTGATGCCCTTTCATGCGTACCACCTTTCATAGCATTACTAACACATTCCGGTGGCTGTTTTGATGACTTTGTGGCCATATTGGAGGTGCTGTCAGCCTGCTCAAAAATCCCAGGTGGAAGGTTTTCGTACCCCGGTCGGAGCCATGGTTCGGCTGCTTTGAACCTTACACCTTTTGGATTGCAGATCTGGTATAAGGAACCTGTGCATGACCTTTCCTCATGCCCCACCACTCCACATTTGTAACACACATCTGCGAGCTTTTCGTATTTTAGCCCAATCCAACAGTCAGTGTTATTTGGACGGGGAAGAAAGAGACCTGAGAATAAAGGTTTACCCATCGGTATGTCGACTCGGATTCTGACAAATTTTTTCCACGCGCCGCCCGGATCACCAACCAAATCTAATTCCATAACTTTTCCAATCTTCGACCCTATCTTCCTCAGGTTATCCTCAGTATTCCACAGCGCAGGTAGTCCATGAACTTGGACCCAAAATGTTGAAGAGGAGAACTCTACTTCTTGCCATGTAACTTCTGGGTTCCAAGTTTTGAGGATAAGGTGGCCACCCTTACACAACCACGGCTGTCTGTGATACGCTCTATGAGCATCAACTTCATGGTTGAAAGAGAACATAAAGATGCCCCTATCCATACGTTTCACCTCCAGTGGGTATACTGGATTCCAAGCTTTCATGACTACATCTCTAACATAGGTAAGGCTTATATCTTTGTTGGTGATAAGTTTAGCAAGGAGTATGAGGTTTGGAGAAAAGGCAGGGCCTTGGTTTGGAGGGAGCTCTATTCTGGCTTCTTCGCATGAAACTTTTTCAGTGCGAGAAATGAGGTCTGAGACCTCCATGCTGGGTTAGTGGCGTGAGAATGCGGCTTTTCGTGGTGAATGAGATAACAGAGCCAGTGTACTGGGGTGGGAAGAGAGACGGGAAAGGGGTGGCCGGAAGTGGTGGCCGGGTAGCAGGTTAGGGGAAAACAGAGGGGGAGGGAGTACTAGTGGGAGTACGGAGAGAAAGTCGGATGACCCATTTTAGGGGAAAATATTTCCGTAACTATTGTGTCTTGTGTTTTGGTTGTTAAAATAACTTTTAAGTCATTTAATATCTTCAATGTGAGTGCTCCATGGAGCTATGTAGCTCCATTACCATGATAGAGAAGGAGGCATAATCAAGTCGTCATTTGGTTTTACAGAATACAATTTCAAAAATTAAAGAAAAAAAAATCAAGTTTTCAAGTAAATTTTTCTCACTTCATGAGATTCTTCTTCTTATTATTTGATAGTTAGATAATAGGAGAGAAGGAAGATGGGGATGAGACACTATAAATGATATTATTACCACTAGGTTATCACATGAACACCCATGCTATAAAATTCTTAAACCATAATTTGTTTGTTTAGCTAAATAATTTTAATTGAAAAGAGAGAATACATTCTAAAAAAAAAAAAGAGATAATACCTGACATATATATATATATATATATATATTTTGTTGATAATCACATGACATATTAATATGATAGTCACACTCATTTATATAAATATATCTTTAAAAAAAAAAAGCACTTGAACCAATCCTTAATGTTATTGCACTTTTAGATTGGATAAAAAAAAAAGTAAATTTTTTTTTTAGGTGACCAAAAAAAAAAAAAAAAGTAATTTATACTTTAGTATTGCGTGTGAATCCAACCATGATTCCATAAACCATAATAATAAAATAGAAATAGAAACACTGCTCGCGTTGTGACGCGCTTTTTCATTTTCAAAAAGTGGCCCACAAACAATGTCCACTAAAAAGTAAAAACCATCAAATATCAATACAGAGGCAGTACATTCCCTATGTGCATAGGAACGAGTAACCACTAAACCGCGTCCAAAAACCACCAAATAGGCAAATACCATCAACCAAAAAAAAAAAAAAAAAGGTGACAAAACAAACAACACCACGACCTGTCAGCCTTATCCACATTTCTTCTCAACTATGCATCTCTTGGTCTTGTCCTTTAAATAGGGTCCCAGGTCATTTTCTTGTCAATTAAGTTTGAGATACTAATAAAAAACCAAACTCAAAGGTTCTCAAAATCAAAAATCAAAGAGAGAGAGAGAGATGGCAGATATTGCTATGTTGGTTGCTGAGGAGTATGAGAGGAGGGTCAAGGATGCAAGAAAAGCTGGCTGTGCTAAAGGTGAGTATGAGATTGACTTTGTTTCTTATGCTTCATCCTTGGCTTTGAGGGTTAAGACCAAGATTGGAAACCAGAAAATGGAGATTTTCAAGTGGGTTTTGGAGCCTAAAACCCAGATTGGTCTTGCTGCTTCCTATGGTTTCTTCTCTGCTTAAATTTTCCTTTCCTCTAATCTAAGAGTTGTACATGATTTCCTATTTCTTTTTCCTTTGATTTGTACATAGTCGTATTATTATTATTATTATTTAAGTCGAAGACTGTTTTGTTGTGCTTAATTATGATGTTGCGGTTCGAGAACGAAAATTAATGTAAAATCCTTTTTAAGATGGCTGAATTTGAATTTGGATCCTATTTTGTCACTTTGGCAGTAATATGATGCTTGTTTCCCTGATTTGAATCAGTCTAATTTTGAACCAATTCACTGATTTCCTTAGAAACACATTAATTTTTTATCTTAGAAAGTCTTCTGAAGAAAAAAAAAAGTTCAAAAGCTATGACAGTGTTCATAAGTGACTCAATTATGTGCTAAAGTATCTTTCCAAGCCTACCACATATGACAAAAATGAAAAAAAAAGAAAAAAAAAAGGGGTTTTCTGTTGGTTATAAGTTATAACCTAAGATCATATTGAAATACACTCTTCATTTCCGTTGAAAATGGAAATGATTTCTTGAGTTCTTGACAACATATACTGGGGTTGTAAAGTGATTTTCATAATTTTATTTTTTGGTACATATAAAACGGTTTAATGCTCTCTATAACATTTTTTTAGTATACTCCTCAATGTCCTAATTTCTGAATTCTGACCAATATGTAAAGTGGTTTTCAAAACTATATGCGCGGTTTTATCCACCGACCAATATGTCACAGCATTTTTCCTATTTTTATTTGTGCTTACGTGTTGAAAAAAAACAAAAATCATGTGCAGAATTGGTCTTGATATTTTGGATGAGGTTGGCCCCACGATGGGGAATGAAATAATTGTTGGCCTAATTTTGTTTAGGAGGGGTCCACAATGAAATTGAAAGAAAGATATATATATATATGTTTTGGTATGTATAAATAATCTCCGCCAAACCAATAATGTATTTCAAGCTCACTGTAACGTGTGCCAATAATATAACATTGCTTGTAGGCTCATTGGGCCTGTATAGAGAATGTGCCCTCGGAATGAAGCTTGGGCTTGACTCTTTTCATGTCCAAGCCTATAGAAAGAACTTTTAGAATTAGTCATTAGAAAGTGGAATTTAGGCTTCATATCAGGCCCTTTGAGGCTTGTAGGTCAATGGTCAAGACTGTCAATCCCCTTTGCAAAACGCTAGCCCAATTGCTTCTAATAAAAAAAAGAAAAAAAAAAGGCATACTTTGTTTGAAGATTAAACAAATACAATGAGAAGACTTCTAATTCAATTTTTTCTTTTGGAATTTTTAACATCACAAGTCATGATTAGATGCCATCATTTCATGTAAGACTACGTAAAGGCTAAAGAAAATCTTTCATACAGTGTTGAGTAATTCAAAGATTTATAAAATCATGTGAAAGTATTGAATGCGAATGAAGCATGCATTTGTGTTGTATTTAAAATATACTTGTAGCTCTATATATTACAAGATAATTTTTACTTTGTTCGAAACCCCAAATTTCATGAAGATATTTAAGAGATGCTTTCTTTTCTTGTTATTTTCTTCTTCCTTTGATAAGGGGGGAGGGAGCTCATAAATTTTGGGAAAGGTAAGTTACAAAATTTTAATTTTAATTATATATACATAGAACACAAATCATCAGTTCCACTTATTTGAATACAAATCTTATGTCTCATTTTTTGTGTTCTATTTTATACCCCTCCAATAATGGTACACCAAGTGTCTAATTTTATTGTTATTATTTATTCATTTTTAAACTTTAGTTAGTTTATAAGAAAAGTAAAAAGAATATATGGCAAGTTATAATTAGTAGAGTATAAAATATAACACAAAAAATGGGGCAAGAAATTTGAAGGAATGTGAGTCATTGCCCCTTGTGTCTTGTGTCTTAAATGGTAGAAGTTGAACTAAAGTATTTCAAGGCTATCATGAAGTTCAACTAGTTTTTCCCTTTATTTGATATATAAATGAAATATTAACGTAGCCTCTCAACTTGTGGTCGATTAAACTGTCTAGATGTGGACTGCGAACATGTTCACATTCAATGATGCTTAGCTTATAGTCACACACTCACACTAATGATAAGAGGTAACCTTTTTTCCCTTGTTTAGTAAATTCTTCGTGTTGAGTATATTTTGGCAAAAAGTTTAATTAGGAATATAAAATTTTCATTATAAATTACAAATTGTCTCAAAAAATTTAAGATATTAAAAAATAATAATTTTAACCACTTAATTATTATTCTAACAATGTAAAAGAAATATATAATTTCAATCACAACTCATCATTCTAGCAAGTTGTGAGTTTTTTTTTATTTTTTATTATACACTATAGTTCGGGATAAGTTAAATTGCTAAGAACACTCATGAAATTTGAGGTTGTTTGGATTTTACACCTTAAAGTTTGAGAATTTTGATTTTACACTCTGAAGTTTAGTTCCATTAGCAAAAACACATTCTCGGTTAGTTTTGAATGTTAAGTGACATATTGGCAAGCTGACATGTTTATTTTTTTGCCAAATCAGCTATACAAAACAACGTAATTTCACTTAAGAGAAAGAGGACTGTTGGCAGCATCAAAACGGCAGCATTTTGCTCAAGAAGAAACAAAAAAAAAAAAAACATGATCAAACCTAAACACCGTTTCACATCTCAATTTCCAATCTGGTTGAACCCATCAAACCTTGGGCCCTTGGCAGCCCATGTGATTCAGTTTTCTATATATTTGTGACTTAAATTGCTATGGACAAAATATATTTGTCCAAAATTCAATACCTGCGCCATAAATTATGGCATTCAATACCTTCACCATAGCAGTTGTTTTAGAAAGACTTTTATGGTCTGTTTGGATTGAGGGGGAAAGAAATAAAGTATGGTAGAATTAACTGAAAATAGGCTAACTTTAGGCCAAATATATTCTGCTCTACTTTACTCTCCCTTCTTCTCCCTCAATTCAAATGGACCATTAGTGAATCTTTCCCTGTGCAAAACCCTAAAAAAAATGAAGAAAAACTTTGAGACACGAGATTTCTCGATGAGAATTAACGATAAGTATAAGGGAAACAATCCAAATCTGGAGTTCTGGGTTGGTTTGCAGTGATTGAGTTTGGGAATTAGGATTGTGAAACGGTGTCACAAGTTTGATTGTGTTTTGTGTTCTCTTGGACAAAATGGCATTGTTATGATATAGCTGATTTGAAAATAATAATATAATAATAATAAACATGTCAGCTTGCCAATGTATCACTTAACAGTCAAAATTAATCGAAGGTGTTTTTTACAAACGAACCATACTTTGGAGTGTAAAATCAAAATTCTCAAATTTTATAGTAGACAGACATTATTTCCCTCTCACTCAAAAAAGTTGCAAAATAAAATCTAGAATACACTCAAATGTATTTTTTTTTCCCGGGAGTAGTAAAAAAATTAAATATTACTAAAACTTTTTTCAGACTTAAAGAACCCCACAATCTTCAATAACCAATGAACCGACATCACCCAAACATGCTACAAATTTACTGTTGATTGATGAATTCACATTCAATGAAGTATGAACAATAAAACCATGTTGAAAATGCTTTATTGATGAATGGCATTAGCTTTTTTGGGTGGGGGTGTGAAATCCCAGACTTTGGAGAGTTGTTATTTGAGTGGTATATTCTTTGGCTTATTAAATTATTAGCAACTCAGCTCACGTTGTAAATTTGTTCATCGTAGAGGAGGTAGTATTTTCACTATTTTGTATATGGGTTGTATGAAATTAATGTCTCATACCACTACCATATTGAGTTTATGGGTATGTGTTCTCACTACTAGAAAAGATAAAATATATCTTTGTTACCATATTAGAAAATGTAAGATATATGCGCAGAGAGAGAGGCCTGAATCCACGGGGGAGGGCTTTTGATGGACTATTAAGTTTTTTTTTTTTTTTTTTTTTTTTTTATTTTTATGGGAAAGGTTTTTATGTTACAATGGATCAATTGATGAGTATTTGTAGTATGCTAAATCCTAGTCTAACAATAGTTAAATTAATAGTAGGCTTAGAATTACTTTGCTTGAACTTCAAGTAAGATTAAAAATATTATATATATATATATATATATATAACAGGATTTGAACTTATAACATCTACTCTATAATTATTATTTTAAATCATCATGGGAAGACAACAATTGGTTTTATATGTATATGAGATTCGAATACATGCTTCTTTTTAATTACAAAAAACTTTACTGCTAGTTGGGTTAACTAAAACCTATAAGATTAAAATCACTTTACTTTGCATGATTATTTTCTTGAATTCTAAGCATTGATATCTTTTACACCCACCACCGAATAATAATTCTCTCACTGCCACAAAGTATAGCCGCATTCCTTCTTTTTGTTGTGCTTTAATTTAAGGGTCCGGTTAACGTGTGCCCTAAGGGCACACGTTACACTTTTTATTTGTGGAAATATTTTCTTGGGAATTGAAAAAGCTGTCATTACTTTTTCAATTCTCGAGAAATTTTTTTCCAAAAATGGAAATTAATGTGTGCCCTTAGGGCACACATTAGTAAAATCCTTAATTTAAACATCTTTAAATAGATTTTAACTACTGGCTATATTAATTGGAATCCCACTTTAAACGTCTTTAAATAAATTTTAACTACTTGCTGTATTAATTGGAACCACATGCATAATTAAAAGTAATTAAAAGTATGGCATGACTACTTCACTTATACTTAAAGTCTTGATATCTTCAGCACCCATCAAGTCATAATTCTCCCATTGCAAGAGTGCTCTCTGTTTCCAAATCGTCGCATGCATGCTTCTTTTGTGTACTTTAAACATCCTTTAAAAATAAATTGTAAACATATCACTCAAACATATTGTTGCTTGAAGTTAAAATTAGAAGTTATTAAAATATTTTGATAATTTCCATTATGGAATGGCTTCTCCTTTAAGCTTTTTCTTTCTTTGCTTGTTTTTTTCCCCAATAAATAAAAGCAACTTCCACATGAGGAATGTTAACAAAATAATTAATCTTTGTGAAGTTAGATTAGAGCTTCTACTAATTAGTAATTATACCTCTTGATGATACGATTTTAAAAATAAAAAAATTTATTGAACAAAACGACAGAGGATACTATGCTAATTTGCTGGCAATTCATGAAATATCCTTTGAGCTTTATTTATTTTTTATGTGTGTGTGTGTGACTGTGTGGAGAGAAGTTTCAGAGCTTTTGATGGTTGTTATTATTATAAAATTTTTGGGATAAAATATGAAGCATTGCATCAACAAGAACAACAGTTTTAGTAATTAGTTAATTACAACTAAGAAATATTGGTTATTAGTTTTTAGTATATATGCCATCAAATTCAAAGCAATGATGGTTGTTCCATCAAATAAAAATAAAGAAAAAGAAAAAGCAATGATGGTTGTTGCCTTGTTGGTGACAATATGTATATTTCAAACTTTGAATACCAGGGATGACTAATAAACTAATCTTTCAAGGAAAAACATGGTCCTAATGTCGTATATCCTCCTTAAAATACCTGTCCAAAACCAATGTTAACAGTGGCCCCCGAATTGAATTTATAAGCAGGTACCACGAGAAAATACGGCTAAATAATTTAATAAGACAAATGTACGTAACGTGAAAGGTTAGAAGGGAGCCAACTTTGAAAAAGATATATAAAATTTATTCATACGATACATGTTCACTAATGAGATCATTGGGTTATATTACATCTACAATATATATTTTTACTACAATTTTTAGATAATATGTTATTATTGATTTTAATCTGAATTATAAACAAGTAATTTTTGTGGTGTACAGTGTACCTAGTACCTACCTATGCTACACTAATCGGTTTATCCACACGAAATGAATTTTAAAAACCGTTAAATCAAATAATATTCATCCGCGGCCTAGTCCTCACCTACCAAAATATTGGAGAACATGATATATTAATGTAAACTTGGCACATTGGCAGGCCTACTTACTTCTGGTAGGTTAACCGCTATGATACGTATCTGTCTCTGAGGGGATTCATAAATTAGATCACCAACCCTATATCAAAGTTGGGATATTTCTATATCAAAAAATGAAAAAAAAAAAAAAAAGAAGAAAGAGAAAAAAGTTGGGAAGATTTTTCAGTTGTGGCCCTGCTATTGGGAGCTTATTAGTAGTAAATTGCTCCCCTTTTTTTTGGGGGGGGGGGGGGGGGGGGGGTGACTCATATTTTATACTTGTTAATAAAAACCCTTTACATATTTACCTTCCTTTCAAGCCATTTCAAAAATTTAACCAATATATGAATTCAGTGAGTTTAATCAGCAAAGCCTATTATAATTAAATAAGATATTTGGGTTCAAATTCTGTGTACACACAAAAAATAATTGATATCTTAAAACTCTTAACCTGACGATAAAAGGTAACTATCATAAAGTAAAAGTTGTAAATTTGAAATACTATATACATAGATAAAAAAGCTTTCCTCAACAAAATTCTACCACTCAGCTAAACTGTAATTCTGTCTGCAGAATTTTCATTTGGAATTCCATCAAAGCCAATAGAACATTATTAGCATTGAAAGTTAAATTATACTGTTGTCAATAAGAACAAAGATAAGAAATTCATCTCATTACATTTTGAATATAGTCTTGATCAAGACATACATTAATCTGAAACAATATATCAAAATTCCTACATTTTTTGTTCTTAAAGTTGATAACACAAAACAAGAATCTGCTATATATGTGCTTCTATGTACGTACAAAACTTGGGAGCTGAGAACTTAGAACAATCTACGGAAATTATTGCCATGTAATGCAGACAAGAAGAAAACAAACTCCTCATCATTCCCATCATACTCTACCTGATTTCGCATCCGACGATAACTGTCCACAATCTCATCCGGCACAACCTTAGTCCGGCAAAGTGGGCATGTAGCACGACAATATTGTTGTAGCCAGCTATCTAGGCAATCCTTATGGAATGTGTGCTTACATTGCAAATTTCTAACCTTGTCTCCTTCTTCAAATTCAGATAAACACACAGTGCATTCAATTGGCTCGGCCATAGTCCTCGTTCTTTTACTGAAACTAATTGTGGGGTTCTTTTTTTCAATGAGTTTAAGGTATTGGCTTGTTGTGATTACAAGTTTATCGGAGTTGGGGCTTAATCCGGTGAGTGAACGGATCAGAATTATGATTTCAATAAGTAGGAGAGTGAAGAAGACTATGGTCATGGTTCTGAGGTTGGAGAAGAATTCAGAGAGGGCTTTCATGGCTGCTAGCTGCAGAAGAAAGTGCAGAATATTGTGCTCAAAGAATAATGAATTAATGGTGCTTTACATATATAAGGCTTAAACCTTAAATGTGGCTAGGTGCAGTGGTTTTGTTTGGTGCAGCCTACTCTTTTAATAATCATCCATGTAGCAGGTTACTTTTTTTGCTAAACGTAGCAGGTTACTTATGAATGTTGATATCTTGACTCATAACCCGTTCTTAGAAGCTTTATAAAATAATTTGAAACAGACCCCAAATAAGAAAAAATATTTCTCATACGGTAGTTACCATAAAATCATAAATTAACGTGTATCTTACCTAACTTTATCTGTAGTTGTTAAGGGGTCTTGTAGTTGAATGATACCTCCTCATGTACAAAGTGATAGGAAAGTTTTTGAGAAAAAAATTAATTTAAACTATGAAATTAGTAGCATATTATAATTATTTCTATATAAAAAATATATATATAAAAAAAACTATCTATCGTTTAATTGCATTATTTATTTTACTTTATATGGAAAATTAGAATCCATTGCCATTGAATTATATTAAAAAAAAAAAAATTTAAGATAGTGAAATTGTTTAATGGCTCTAGCATTGCTCCACCATTATTGTGGTGTTTCAAAAGTAGGATTAGGAAATGGGCAAAGACCTATGACTATATGAGTCTTTAAATAAGTGGAGTATGAGTTTTTTTTTTTTTTTTGAGAATAAGTGGAGTATGAGTTGAGTTTTGCTAACTGAGTAAGTTTCATGGAAATTCCAAGAGAGACTTGGTCATTAAAGTGGGCGGCTACAATGATTATGAAAGCGCACATGAACATAAATAGTGGCAGCGCACAACCCCAGTCAAAGTATATTCACCACCAACTAAGTATTCGTCACTAAAAAAAAAGAAGTATTCAGTCACTCACATCATCACATGCAAGTGTTGGGCCTCATCATCTGCGTGACAGATCCATTTCAGCTCTTTTTTTTTATTTTTTTTTATGAGGATCCATTTCAGCTCTTCTAATTGGTTACTGAATAAAGTGCATGTAACAGCCACGTGATGTTATCAAAAGTTAAAAAATAAGGGACCAGAGAGTAGGCCCATTTTCGGCTATCTAATTGGTTATTAAAGAAAGGTCATTTCCCATAAAAAAAAAAAAAAAAAAAAAGGGTCATTTTAATATGACCCGTTTTGTCACGTGATTGAGAGTACGTCCACTTTGGTGGTCCGACCTGGCTGACCTTTTCTTTTTTTTCTTTTTTTGGTAAAAACCTTTTCTTTCTTTCTTTTACTGTTTATGTAGAAAGATTTTTGTTTTCCTCTCAAAAAACAATAAAATTAATATATATAATTATTTTTTCTTTGTTTGTTTTTTTTTTTTAATTATAAATTTTTTGGTGTGTTACTGTGTTAGTTCATTAAGGACAATGTTGCTATCTCCACCCTTCGTTTGATCTATGAAATAGAATTTTTTTTTAATTTCTATTTATTCATTCTTTTATAGTTCAAGATGGTTTAATTTATCAATAAATCTAAGTATACAAAATATTTTCACAATTTTTTTAATATTTATTAAGAAAATTTACCATGCTTTATGTTAATAAAAATGTTTGTCACGTGATTGAGTAGGTCCATAAAATCTGTTGACTAGCTAGACAAATTTGGGTTCGATTCAATGGTTTGTCACATTGTTAAAATGTTTGCCGTAATTTGCCGAAGTTTTACACCAAAAGACATACTAGGGGGCTTTAGACATTTTTGGGCGATAACTAAAAATTGGGTTTTTTTTTTTAATATTTATATATTAATTAAATTAATTTTTATTTAATATTTTTATATTATAATATATTTCATTTAAAATATATTTTTCTTGCCTTTTGAGATGCAAATTGACTAATTAAATTTTTGTAATCAAGTTCTTTTAACATCTCATTTTCAATCGATAATATAACTAATCTCTTTTTTAGGACATTGTCGATCTTAGATATGATTTTATTAATTTTAATTTTGAAAAACTTCTTTCTGCAGAAGCTGTTGTAACATGTATTGTTAGTAAAATCCTATAAACAATGCATGTATTTGGAAATGAATCTAATTTTTTTATATAATTTAGTATGTCAATTGGAGTATAATCTTTTATTTGTAAAATTTCTTTTAAAACGTTTAACTCTGAAAATAAATTTAAACTATCAATATCATAATAAACATCACGTTTGAGAAATTTTTCAAGTTTTAGATAGTATTTTTGTAAACTATCATCATCTAGTGACTTCAATTTTGTGAAGTTAAATAGAAAACCAAAAATATCTTCATATATTTGAAATTGTTCAAATCTATTCTCAATTAAACTAATTGCTTTATCTACTATATATAAGAAATAGTTAATTCTAAAAGATTCTTTAGCAGAACGTGTAGTCTCATTATGAACATTTTCATCAAATTGTTTTTTTCTATGAATTATATGTTTCTCACGAAATATAGGTTCTATTTCCATTTCCAATGCAAATTTTTAGATGAATTCATTGCAGATGTAAATCCATTTTCTCTATATCCTTTAAAATAAGAAATGAGACATTTTAATTGATCTATAGCAACATCAATGTGCATGTCTTTTGATTGTAAGTTTTTACTAACAGAGTTGACAGCAAATAATATCTCATACCAAATAGTCATACCAATAAGAACTCAAAGCTTTCAATTTCATGTGTTGCTAAACAATCAGCTTCACTTTCTATTTTAGGATCTTCACTTGTTTGTGCTAATTGTAATAAAGCATCTCTTATTTGTGCAGCTTGGAATTTTATTGCTTTTACAATTTCAATGCGACTTTCCCAGTGTGTTTGTGATAATGAATTAAGAGTTAAACTTGACACATTATCTTGTAAAATTTTCCATCTTTTTGTAGAAGAAAACAATGTATATATGTGTTGTATAACTCCAAAAAATGATATATCAAAAAAAAAAAAAAAAAAAATGATGTAGCCTTTGGACAAGAATTGGCCATATAATGTAGTACAAGGTTAAGACTATGACAACCACATGGTGTGTAAAGTGCTCTAGGATTTATATCAAGAAGTCTTTTTTGTACCCCTTGATGTCTTCCTTTCATCAAAAAGACCTTTTCCGGTAGTGTCATCAACTTTTACAAATTCAACAAAATGTTCTACTATTTTATTGGACTTGTTGAAATATCAACACATCGTAATATGAGAGACATTTGTTCTTGATGACTTGCATCTGGTGTACAATAAAGTATAATTGAAAAATATTTTGCTTCTTTGATCTTTTTGATAATTTTACATTTAATCTCATTTGCTAACAGTTGTATCAATTCATTTTATATTTTATGTCCAAGATAATGTTTAATTTCTACAATCATTTCAATTAGACTTAAAAAATTTCCATTAATTTCTTCATAAATCTTTTCATTTTTTCCTCGGAATGCTAAATTATTTTTACCAAGATTCTTTACTTCAACAATAATTCTTAATAAAACCTTTTTCCAATGATCTTTCTCTTTGTTAATTTGTTCTTGGATATTTTTATCTATTGTTTTATTTTTTGACAATCTCATTTTCAAATCTAGCCAAGTGTTCATGTTAGTAATATGCTCTCTAGTTGTTTCATGGTTTCTAATTTTAGAACTAATATTTTTCCAATCTCGAGTTCCTTCATTACATAGTTGGCCAGTATGTTTAGACTCAAACAACTTGCAACAAAAACAAAATACTTGGTCCGTATCTTTTGAATATACTAGCCATTTTCTATCATGCTTCTCCCCATTTGATAATATTCGAGTGTAATGAATGGTAGAAAAATGTCTAGTGTCATCACCTCTTGGAAAAATTATATCATTGTCTCTAATTGGACCTCTTTCTACTAATAAATCTCTTAATTTTGCGTCAATATTTTTTCCAATTACCTGAATCATAAATATTTGAAGGAATATAATTCAACATGTCATTATTATTTTCACTTTCTTCTAGTTGAACATCATTATAGTGAACTTGTTCATTTGTGACATTTTCATCATTATTTTCATTTTCTTCTAAATTATTTTGAAGTTCATTATCAAGATTTGTTGTATTGCAAAATTGAACATCATTGTTATCTTGCAATTGTATCATTTCATTATCTTCTAACTCTTTTTGGTGAATTTATTGCTCATTTGTGATATTTTCATCTAAATTTTGTGTTATATTTTGTTTATTACTGTAGGGTCAGATTTTGCAGCCCAAGCCCAAGAAGGTATGGATCTTGAGCCCACTGAACCCAAAACAATAAATTTGTAGAGAGTGGGTGAAAGAGCTAGGCTGATAATGAAATAACAGTATTAAACAGCAATGCTAGTGAGATAATTTGTATTAATGTGTGCTCGGACGGATGTAAGTGCCACGTCCGAAGAGGTGTTTTTCATTGATGGACTTGGGTTACAATTCTTGGAGCTACAGTAATGTAATACACTCTTTTCTCTTTCTGATTTTTCGATCACCTCTATCAGAGACACCTTTCTCTTATATAGTACTGCCTTTCCACATCTTCACCGTCCACCTGTTCATCATCTAGACGCCCACTTGAGTGCATGTCCCATCATACTCCCCCTTTAGCCCTGTCTGAGTGGCGGTAGCTGAGAATGCACTGTTCAGGGGTCTTCTCCACATAAATGCGGCCAGGAAGGTAGGTGCAGTGCATTAAATGCGGTGGTTGAAGTCTGTCTCCTTGATATTTTTCTGTTCCTGTTACCTTCATGCGTGTCCGAGGCTCCTTTCCCTCTTAATACTTGTCAAACAGATCACTTGAACCTCCCATACACGTGTCGGGCAAAACTTCGTCGGATCCGAGGATATCGGACTCCTCGGACATATGAACATCTCCTCGGATAGTACGCATGTTCGACCAGACATTCTCCCTTTACATGGGCCTCTGACTGAGTGTCTTCATCTCCTCGGACGAACAGTGTTCCTCATATAGGGCCTTGGGTCCAATACGTTGGGTTGAGCTTTTTCTCCCCCCACAATTACTAATAACAAATTTATCCATTGATCCTTTTTGAGACTCAATTAATTTTCTTCTTTTTTTCTTTTTTTAAGTTTTTCATATCCAGATGCATATTTTCTAGTAGAAATTTCTAATCAAACAATATATTTATAAAGACTAAAACAAAAAATAACTTTCAAGTGTAGAGCAAATGAGAAATAGAACCTGATTTATATAAAAAGTATTGTTATAGTTTCACTAAACAATAACAAATTTTTAGCAATCTCAACCTGCATAAATAAAGACTTATTCAATATATTACCACTAACTAATATATATATATATATATATATATATAAACACAAGATTAAAATTTTTTAAAAAAAAATTTAAGCACAAGCATAACAAAAATTTAAGCACAGCCATAACACAACACAAGGCTTATTATTAATAAGACCCACCCACAAAAAAACACAAAACAAATCCTATCTATAACCACCACACACCCCCCTCCCCCCCAAAAAAAAGCTTTATTTATTATATATAAAAAAAAAATAAAAAATAAAAAACTTGAAGGCCCAAACAAACGTGAAACACTAAAACATCCAACCAGCTAGCCAACCACATAACTCAACTCAATATAAACAAAACAGGCCCAATAGAAAGCCAAGCGCCCAAATAAATTATAGATACCTCAATCCTCAAAACTCAAAACCTTGAGCAGTTGACTGTTGAGAGAGGCAGAGAGAAGATAATCAGAGAAAGAATGAGAGAGGCGGAGAAAGCTTGCTTGAGCAGTTGAGCCAGCTAGGCAGCCAGCAACAGTGGAGAGAATCAGAGAAAGAATGAGAGAGGCGGAGAGTAGAGAGGAAGAAGCAGAGGGAATGGTAAAAATTTTAGGGATTTGAGTTGTTTTATTTGTTTTTGATTTGTGATTGTTTTGTGGTTAATCTCTTAGACCAGATTTGTAGTTTATCTTGTTAATTTTTTGTTTGTCTAGAGGATAATAATGTTATTTTTGGGTAATGATTTTGTTTAGAACTAATGTATAACCGGATCTACCAAATTTTTGTTTTTTTGGTTAAAAGGATGTGCCAGATATTTTTAATTCATTTGAAACTAAACTTTTTTTTTTTTTTTTTGCCCCTACTCCCCCTTCTTTTCTAAAATTTTGGGCCCCCCCTTCCACTTGGGGGCCTTAGGCAGTTGCCTAATTGGCTTAGTGGAAGGGCTGGCCCTTAAGACTCATCTCATTTCAATTCCCTTAAAGCCTTGAACTCGCCTCCTCAGAGACCCCAACATGCACTATTGTTGAACTCAACTAGCCATTGACCTTAACATCGAAACTCTTTGAATCCCAATGCAGTACTCGCTTGTTGGTGCATAATTAGGGGGTGTAAAATTAAACCATATAGTTTCAAAGTAACAAATTAAACCATGCAATTTTAAATAGTATAAATTTATATCTTATAATTTTAAAATTAATAAATTAACCCTAAAGTTTCAAAAACTAACAAATCAGTCCTTAGCCCATTTAAGTGAAATTGCGTTGTGTTTAGAGTTTAATGTTGACTGAGGCTTAATTTTGTTTATTTTTGAAAATTTAGGGTTAGTTTGTTATTCTAAGACAATAGGGTTTATAACGTATTTTTCATAAAAAAAATTATATGGATCTTAACCATTACATAGGAAAAGTTAAAATGATAAAAAATTAATAACTTTTCTAATATAAGGATAGATAGAAAATTATTGTGTACTCTCGGAGTATCATAAATGCGTACTTCTTCATCTCACATGAATGGTGGGTCTCATTAATTAAATTCATGGTGGAATCTACCATTTATGTGAGAAGAGAAAATACACATTTATGATATTCTGTAAGTACCTAATAATTTTACAGAATGGAGAATCAGAGATCAGCTCTTGGATAGGATCACCAAGTGCAATAGTTGTTTACATTGAGTGGCTGTACTTGTAACGACGCAGGAATTGGGGATAGGGTGGGCCAGGCTCTTCTGACGAAACTTGGTGGAGCCCGCTGCCATGTGATGGCCCAAAAATTCTCGTGCAGGTCTCGCCCAAAACTTCGTTATGTTTAATTTTAATTTAATGGTCTCCATGAATCCGGTGTCCAATTAGGCGTTAATTATTGAGGTTTTTCACTTTCATCATTCATGTTTGTGTAAATGAGATTTGGGTTAAGGGAACCTGAGCTGGGTTTGTAAAAAATGGCCGTTGGGCCTAGCTAGTGGACTAGGGTATGGGCCTTGTAACTTTACTCCACTGAGCTGGAAAACAATGCAATCGAAAATCCCTTCTAATCTATTTAGTTACGAATGTTACCAAAATAGCATCGTACTTTTTCTAGCAGGAAATACTACTGTACCTCTTTTGTTTTGTTCTGTGTTTTTGGGTGACAAAAAAATTATAGACATTATAATTGCAATATAAATTTATATTGTGGATACACAAAATGTTGCAAATGTTATACACTTTTTACAAATATGTACAACATTTGTCATTTTTTGTACGTTTATAATAGAAGTTTATATGGTACGTAGTATAGGTGTATAATGTAAAATAAAAATTTCCCAAAAATGATTGAACCTACTACTTAGCAATATTCTTCTTAAAAAAAAAAAATACTTAGCAATATATGTATCATTGCTAATTAACAATTGTAATGTGCACTTTAGGTATTAAGACAAGCAAACTTTCTTGTTCAATCTTTGGTTAGTTGAGTTTAGGATTTTTTTTTTTTTTTTGGTAATCTGCTAAAAGGCCCGAGACTAAATTGACATATACTCTAAAAGTTAGGGACCAAATATGTAATTTACTTTAAAAAAAATTTCTGTGTACTCTTCTAAAGGAAATGGTGATGCTTCTCTCTTTGATTTGCCTTTATAATATCTTCTTATTAATTACTAGTAGAAAAAAAAAAAAAAAATTAAACTCCCATCTTGTTCACCAGTTGTAAGCGCTGTTTATGAGAATTGCATATCTACTTGGCCATTTTTTCATAGCTCATAATGTAGGGAAAAAATCCATTATCAAACTCGTGGAATCTTCTTTTGCAGCAAAGAATTGTTATTTAAGCAGTCAAGCTATAAACAACTAAATAAGTTAAATTACTTGCTACTACTGCAGTTAAAGTTGTTGTTGTCATTTACTACTTGTAGTTTTTGTAGACATTAATTAATATATGTCATCTTCAATACAATCATTGTGAAGTCACAGGGCATTAAACAAAAAATCCAGTCCATGGTTTGCTACTGCCAATATTATCCCCTCTAGCTTATTGGCTCAATATATATCTACAAGGCCAAAACGTTTCCCATATTCTCAATCTACTCGCCAAACCTATATTGTATCTCTATTGAAACAAATAGTGGCGGCTCTAGGAATGTTTTTCGGGTGGTCATTAAGAAACTTAAATTATACAAAATTTAATAAAAATAGAACTTCATATATTGACCATAAAAAAAAAAAAAAAAAAACACATACATACACAAAGGCATAAAGTCTTACAATTTCCTTTTTAAATTTTCTTATTTTGAAATCTTTACATGATAGTCTCATTATCAATGCTGCAAATTACATATTTTTCAAAATTTTAGTTCCATAAAAATTTTCTTGGGCTTTTTTTTCTTGTTTGTAAGGACTTAATACATTGTTAAGATGATCAAGGTTTAAAGAAAAATTTGACTACAAACTAAGCTATAGCCTAAAGCTACAACTCTCACTAAACAAATTAACACGGTTATATATTTTGAATATTTAAATATTAAATTGAATGTTTTTTATGTCCTTAAAACACATGTCAAATTTCATATCAATCTGAAATTATCTACTATTTAATATATAAACTTATTTTTTATGTATAATTTTAGACAACAAAAATTCAAAATTTAAAGATTTGAGTGATGACATAGCCATTGATATTTGATCTTTTTGAAATTTTGCAAGTATGGAGGATTAAAGAAAAAAAATATAATCCAATGGTGGATTTGCCAAAATTCACATTCAATAAAAAAAATATTAAGTGGAGTTGTAGTCTTAATCTACAACTAAATTTTGTCCAAAGTGTAATTATGTTGAGCTTAAAAAATTTTAGGGTGGTCCCAAATATTTTTGAAGGATAAAAAATCATAATTTTTTAAAATTTACATATAATAATTAATTTATTTTTTCAAAGTCAGGGTGGTCCTGTGACCACCTAGACTCTATGTGGAGCCACCAGTGGAAACAAATATACGTATGTGAAGCAACACCATTCAATATGTAGAGTTATTGTATGTGTGAGAGTGTACCATAATTTTGGTATAATCACCAATCATGACAGTACATTAACAAGGTTTTATTTATTTATTTATTTATTTTTAGAGATAATTACAACATGCTGCTAACCTCGCAGCTCGAACCTTTTTCCCCTAAATCCCCAAGCACTTTGTGCATGTGGAGGTGCCAATTCAGCTACAAGGCCTTTGGCAGTATATTAACAAGGTTGATATGTGAAATTGTTGTTGATGGACGATTTTTTTTAAGATACTTTTCTTCAACTTGTATGTGGAATAATAACGGAAATTGCCATCAATGAGCTATAGCTCAAATGATACATCTTCTCTCTTAAGAATAAAATAGTATGAGGTTGAGAATTTAATACCCCCTAGATGCGTTTGTAACATACCAATCATATAATAATAATATTATTTGATTTTAGATACTTTTCTTCAGCTTATATGTGGAATAATAACAGAAATTGCCATCAATGAGCTATATTTCAAATGATACATCTTCTCTCTTAAGAATAAAATAGTACAAGGTCAAGAATTTAATACCCACTAGATGCGTTTGTAACATACCAATCAGATAATAATAATATTGAAAATTGCCTAGACAGACAGGACATTAATATGTAGAAAAAAAGTACGGTGAGACACATGTGAGGGTGGGCTCAGTCTCTTACTTATTGTCCTATACAAAGAACTGTGCGAGACATTGTGGCTCGCTTGTATTTGCTTGAGGGAATTAATGGAGGAGAATCATGAATGGCAAATAGTCTGGATGGGTAACTGCGTAAGCTTTAAGTTACTTGAACGGCCCTAGAATTAAGTTGGTGGCCTGCTCAAGAGTTGGGTTTAAGGATGGGCTTGGGCTGTCTCAATCTGGACCACTTTTTGCTCATTCAGTCCTTGTTGTTACTGTTATTATTATAATCCTTCCAGTTTTCTGATGTTGTCTTTATTTGCACACTTTTGCTGTTATTTGGCTGTTGTTTGGTACCACCATTTCCTTCTTACTTTTTTTCACTCTATATTGTTTCCTTATCAATAACATGGATGCCTTCTTATCTATATCTATATTTATTTAATTATGATTATATAAATTAAATACTTTGACTCTCTTTTTTTTTTTCACTTCTTCGTATGTTGCCACATAAACTTTCAAAAACTCAAATTTTTTCATGCAATTAAATTGAGTTTTAAATACAAAGTCCTATAAAACATCTTATATTTTCATATTCCATTTCAAAAAAATTTCTTTAAAGGATAGAATAGATAGTTTCACATGCAAAAATGCAAATATAACAATAATATATACCTATTAATAATTAGTATAATTATTAAAATTTCATATTACAAACAAAATGTTTTTTTTGCTTTTGTCATTGTTATTGCAAGTGGCTAGTAAGTTTAATCATTTTATTAAAGTATATTAGGATCTTGTCTTACCACTTTCATCATTATAGAGTGAGGAAAATCACCAAATGTGCATCAAGTGATTTTTCCCTTTCATTACTAGAAATTGTGTTCCAATTGTGCTTTCTGATGCTCAAGTGACAAAGAAAAGGGTTAATTTGAATTTTTTGACGTTGGATATTATTAGTCATTTATGGGGTCCAAACCTTTTGAGTGTACATGACACACTCTGCCTCACATCTATCTGTCAAAGGCTTCTTTCCCATCCTTCTCATTAAGTTTTATTATTGAGTTTATGAAGTGATTGGGTAAGACTTTTTTGTTGCTTACATTTTGGACTGACCTGGATATGTCTAGCTAGCTAAGTTTTCTTCACTAGTCGACAAAAATGCAATTGTACGCAGTTCACATGCAACCACACATTGATGAGCTTTTCGATCTGATGTTATCATGTTTATCTTTTTTAATATATTATTATTATTATTTGTGTAATTTTGACAGCACTGTAATTCCACTATGGCTTTTCTCGAATCATTAAGTTCTTGTTAAAAAAAGTGGGGTCCTCTGAAGACTGAAGCTAATTTTTTTTTAATCAGAAAAGAGGGGCAATTCATTGGTCAAGTTTCCTCAGACAATAAAACAAAATGGCTTCTGTTTCATTGAAATGCAGAAGTTTGGGAAGCGTCATCAGGCATTCATGCGTGGCAAAGATTCCTGGCCCAGCTGCGGAAAAGATCATTGCTATCCATTTTTGGTCTGAATTGCGATATGAACTTTTTGCAAGTGTTTGTCTAGGATTTAGTTGCTCATTAATGGATCTGTATAAGAAAGAACAAAAACCATTGATGACTTTATTGTAATAAAGCTTAATAGCAAAATGTAATCATTAAAGACTTTCTGCTATGGACTGAATCTCGTTAATTTCCTGCGTTCTATGCTATTGTGTTTTGTTTTCTACACCTATAGGCTGTTAAGTTCATGGCTAATTTTTTTCATTGTTGGTTGACCTATATAGTCATTGATTATATAATCATTCCAAGGATGCAGGAAAATTTCCATGTACCATCGTTGCCTTCTCCATTGATGTGATCCCAATGTCCCTTATTACTTTAAAACTGCACATAATTATGTAGGTCCTCATTGATTATGGTTTGCCAATAGGAAATAAAGGAAAGCATACAGACTCTTTTTTATTGATCTTGCTTATTAGTGACATTATTTTGAACAAAATATATGTGAGTGCACTGAAACTTTTTGACAGAAGAAAGATTCCTTATCTTCATATGGCAGGAAAGTTACAAATCAAATGCTTTTAAGTGTAACCGTCCATGAGTAAACAAAGACCCTCCACCAAAGGATCATGCACAGCAATGTCAAAAGCTATTAGATGCTCAAAGGATCAGTTATACTAGAATTTATTGAAAGTGGAAGACTTGCTATTCTGCCTTTTGGTTATATGTTGCAGCAACTAACATGCCTTGTCTGCGCGGTGACGTGAAGAGGTCATTGCAGCAACCAAAGGCCTATTTCTCGAGAAAATTTTCACTCCTACAGAATATCCTATGAGAGGGAATACTGCTCCCTTACAAGTGAATAATTTCTCGAATTTCTCCTTGAACTTTAACTACATTGGTAATAAATATGTTCACACAGTTTAATGGATTTGTAGGGTTTGGTTTTGTCGGTCATTATGTGCAAAAATGCATTAAGATTTGAGAGAAGGTTAAAAAAGTAAATGATGACCTATACAATGTCTACTTTCCCCCTCTTTAGACTAAAGTTGTACTATTAGCAGATACGACAAGATTAGTTAATCCAGGATTTACTGAAACATCAGTACGATGTTCATGAACATTGTTGATCTGTGTTTCATATTTAGGTTTAAAATGATAGTTTCAATCTTTTTGCTTCTGTATATATATATATTTTTGGTCATTATTCTTTTGTTCACTTCTCTTCTTTTGCTACATCTCTTAAGAATTAACAGTGTTCTGATCCAAATAGCATTTTGATTTTGAACTGTCTGAAAAAGTGGAATGCAAAGCACCACTGAAAATGGACTGCATTCGATATCTTATCCTAAAGAAAAAAGTAGTTTGTTTCTTTCTTTGCATTGCTTGTGTGGGGAACCATACAAGTTGATTGAAGAATCACATCTCTAGTAGGCATTATTTTATAGGGCTGCAATTTGGATAATAACCTATTTTGGCATATGTAGCTTTATTTCTTTCTTCAATAAAAATGATGTTCTAAATCTTCCTCCATAAGAACAAGCAAGAATTGCCCATTTATCCAATGTGTTTTTCCGCTTTAGATTAAAGATAGCGAAATGTTGGAGGCTGCCAAATTAACTTCCTGTGTCCATTTATTCAGTGTGTCATCTCACCACCCCTTTGCACAATGCTAGCTAGACCTGATCATATGGATAATTTTGCAAGAGAGTTTGCTTGTTTATTATTTTTAATATTAAGGTTTCAACTTCTACGTGCTTGTATAATATGAAAATAATTGACAGTATTTAAGAAAGACAATAACAAAAGAATTATGGGAAGCAAGTACTTTTTAAGGCTAAAATATTATTTATAGCCTCTAAGCTTATGGTCATTTCTAAATCAATCCCTTGATTATGAAAACTTACAATTTGTATTATCAAGTATTACAGCATTATTAAGATGTCTTTTCTATTATCGTCAATTAGAATTATGCAATTAACTAACCCATAAACGATATCGGTTTGGACAGAAAAATAGAAAATATACGTTAGTTTTAGGTGGATTAACGGTGAAAATGTGATGGTATCTTTTCTGTCAACATTGATTAATGATTAGAATCTTGCTAATAATCCACCCATAAATTATACTATCATTTTGGACAAGAAAATAGAGCTAACGACATTATTTGTAGGCGGATTAATGGTGAAAATGTAATGGATCAAAAATGGAAGCTGCATATATATTAATACTGTTGTTGTTGTAGTCAACGGCATTAATTACAACTTTCAAGAATTACTAGAGTGAAAAAATTAAGATAAAAATTCTATTTGAAGAAGTATGAAACTATATATATTAATATATATATATATATATATATATAAATGTATGTCACACACAAAGTTAGGGTAGTTATAATTCTCAAAAAAAAAAAAAAAAAAAAAAAAAAAAAGTTAGGGTAGTTATTCAACATATAAATATCTATTTTATTATAATAATTTCTTAGTACTTATTTGCTAATGACAATATTCATTCACTAAAAACTTCTAAGAATGATAATGAATATCATCATCTTCCAACAACAAGTAACTGAGTTTTGCTAAGACATTGTGACAATATTTAAATTTTTATAATGAAAGATGTCATTGCTACAATTGAACCCTTTCATCAAATACCTTCAACCATAAACAATGAAAAAATTTTCATTCATACTTTGTTCTTTATCATTCCACATGAGTCTAGGTAAAATGTTTAGCTAGCTTGGTTTTTAATGAACACCCATTTTAGGCAAGAAAAGAAAAACAAAATAAATAACAAAAGGCACGTGTCTCAAATTTTCCATTAGATAAATTATAAGTTTCGAAGAGTTAAATATAGAAAATCAATGTTCTTTAGGTAATAAATAAAATACCTTATATCATCATTCCAATTTTCTAATCATTACCAGCATCTAAAACTCAAAATGCGTGAAGAAAATTTTTGGAATATTAAAATTTAGTGGGAGTATTTTAGACATTACACAATATAATATTTTAAGAATCATAAACTTTCATTAGAGTTTAACTGAGATAATAACAATATGACATATTTGTTCTTTTCCAAAACACTAAGAGGAGAATTGTTCGATTTTAAAGGTTAAGGAGGAACTGTGAACTATCTCAAACATAAAGGATGAAATGGGTTTTTATCCTAAGTTTTTTTTTTTTGGTGTAAAACTATGTGTTCTTACTTAAAATTGTACGTAAAGATAAAAATACAATAAAAAGGGACAAAATTTAGCTACAAAATTAGTTATAATCTTAGGCTACAACCTTATTAAATATCTTTTTATTGGAGGTGAGTTGTAACCTTAAATTACAACCTTTCTCAATAAAATAAATATTACTACATATTTTGAAAATCTAACCGTTGAATTTCATATTTTTTACGCTCTTAATATACATGTCAAATTTTGTGTCAATCAGATATTATTTACCATATGATCTATAAGTTTATATTTTATGCATAATTTTAAACTACAAAAATTTGCAATTTAAACAATTTATTGTTGACATAGTTATTAATATTTAATTTTCTTAAAATTTTGCAAGCATAGAGGACATAAGAATAAGATGTAATCCAATGGTGGATTTGTCAAAATTCACCTCTAATAAAAAAAAAAAATATATATATATATATATATATTGAATAAGGTTGCAATTTAAAGTTACAACTAATTTTGTAACTAAACTTTGTCCAAAAAAAAAAAAAATTTCAAAAAGTCAACTTAAGAAAATTGTACGTGAAATAGTGAATTTTGGCTAAACAAAGTTGACTAAACCCAAAATTTTTTTCTAAAAACACAACATAATGGTACAACATTTTTGTAACACCATAATTTTGTTATATTTTATTTTGATTCGTAAAGAATTGATACTTTAGTAGTTGTGAAAATATTATGACAACAACAAATTGTCTTAATATTTTCACAAGAGAAATACTATGTCCACAATATTTTCACAACAAATCATAAGTAGCATGTTGTTACGGGTTGTTATTGGTAAGCAAAAAATAATTTCATTGGTAAGTTTAAATTAGAATCAATAACAATTTACCTTCTATACTTTGTTATGAAAGTGTTGTAAAAAATGTTATGGATGTTGTACTTTTTTTTTACAATACCTTTATTTTTAGCTGTGGTTGGTTCCAGTATAATATTTTATTTTATTATTTTGGCTTATATGAAGTTAACACCTCAACAATTGTGAAAACTTGTAGCAATTTGTTGTGTTAATATATATTTTTTAGAGTAGCTCATATGTATATAAAAGAATAAAAAATAAAAAGCGTTACGGGTTGTTATTGGTAAGCAAAAAAGTAATTTCATTGGTAAGTTTAAATTAGAGCTGTAGGGATAAGGGCCCAAAGTCATATATTGGGCCTTGGGCTTTGTTCGAGGACATTGACAGGTTCGAAGAGGGATAAATAGTTATGAGAGATTCTAGTTTAGAGTCTCATAAATAAGAAATGAATGGAAAGCGGTTCGAGGAGGAATTCCTCCTCGGATAGGATAGATATTGCTCAGATGAGTATTCCAACGATGAATGTAATCTCCATAGAAGCCCCAGTGATAGGGACGTGCCTCACAAACACACGAGAAGGAAGGGAACCCAAAAATATCTAAGGAAAAGCTGCTACCATCGCATTAAATGCACTGCAGCTACTTTTCTGGCTGCATTTATGTGGAGAAGACCGTTGAACAGTGCTGCTTTGGCTACCACAGCTCACAGAAAACCAAAGAGGGTGTCTGATGGGACGGGCACTCAAGTAAGGGCTCAAATGATCAACAAGTATAGGATTAGGATGATCCAAGGGGAACTATATAATGTAAGAGACCCTCCATGAGGAAAGGATCAGAAAAATAGAAAGAGAATACTGTAGCAATCAAAGTTATACTTGTAATCAGTTTAATTGATTTATATGGAGGGTTACCTCCTCGGACAGTAAAAATTCAGTCCGTTCTATGTTCTTTGTTCTTGCTTGATCATTTCTTGAATCCATATTAGTCGTTGTCAAATTCATTAGGGCCTAGTTCTTTGACCCACTCTTTACAAATTTATTGTACTGGGCTCATTGGGCCCACATTCCTTACCTTTTGGGTTTGGGCTGTATATCGTGTCCTTACAATTGGCACCGTCTATAAGAAGAACTAGTGCGATAGTGAGTGCAACGCCTAACTATGGTAGGATCAGGTCCACAACAGGTAGAGTCTTTGGGATTCCAGCACGGCGACCCTTTTGTCAACCTTGAGCAGAGAGGTGACTGTGAAGGAAGTGTGCATACCACAGATACTGATAGGAGTCGACCTCGAGGTGGAAGCCATATCTCCCATGCAAAGAGTAACAAGGGCATGCAACTGGAGATTGACCAGTTTAAGAGGGAGTTGCGCCATGCACGGCGAAGGCAAACGCCCTCTAACTTAGATCTTTCTTCTGATGACGAAAGGGACGTCAGTTACAGGCGAAGGTCTCGAACCCCGCCTAGTGAATCTTTCTCCTATGAGGAGGAACACCATCGTGAACGGAGGGTCAGAAGCCTGCCTCGTAAAGGCATGGGAAACGACGCTATGAGCAGGACCTTGAACCGAATCTCCAAGTCGCCCTTCACACACAAAATCGAGGGGGCGAAACTTCCTTGACGATTCACTCAGCCCGCTTTCACCATGTACAATGGTAGAATAGACCCTGTGGAACATGTGAGCCACTTTAATCAGAGAATGGCTGTCCATTCTAAGGACGAAGCCTTGATGTGCAAGGTTTTCCCATCCAGTCTGGGACCCGTTGCGATGAGATGGTTCGACAGCTTGAGGGTAGATTCCATAAGTTCCTTTAAGGAGCTCACCCAGGCATTTGGTTCCTGATTCGTCACCTATAGCAGGGTTCTTCGACCTTTGGCTTCCCTGCTGTCCTTAAGCATGCGAGAGGGAGAAACCTTGAAAACGTACTCGAATAGATACTAGGAGATGTTCAACGAGATAGATGGTGACTTTGACAATGTTGCCATCAGTACTTTTAAGATCGGCCTCCCAGCCAAGCATGGTTTGAGGAAATCTCTGATTGGCAAACCTATCACCAGTGTGCTCCAACTTATGGACCAGATTGATAAGTATAAAAGGGTTGAGGAAGATCAGCAGTAGGGGAAAGGAAAGGATAAGGTTATCCCTCAGGACATGAGAGATTTCAGGTCAGACCGGTACAATAACAACCGACCACAGAGAGATTTTGTTGGGCAGTTAGAATCTGCCAATCCTCAGGCAGTCAATGCTATGTTACGAGAGCCGGTGCATTAAGTTCTGGAGAAGATTAGGAATGAGCCATTCTTTAAATGGCCAAATAAGATGGCAGGAAACCCCGCAAGGCGCAATCAAAACCTCTATTGCCAATACCACCAAGACCATGGACACACCACGGAAGATTGTAGAAGTCTGTGGGACCATCTGGACCAGCTCGTCCGTGAAAGAAAGTTAAAGCAACTCTTGCATCATTCTAGTGGCTAGGGGGGGCCAGCAAACTCAGAATCCCGGAGGAATGATTCTTCAAGACCCCCCTTGGGAACGATAAATGTCATCTTCGCTGCTTCAGGAAGGATCAGTTCTTGCCCTTCTAGAGTGATGTTTGTGGCTTGGCTATCCGTCGAGGGCGCTAATTCGGATCCAAAGAAGGCTAGAATAGAAATCCAACCGGTTCTGGGCTTCTCGAACGAGGATAAGATCTGAACCATCCAACCCCATGATGATGTTTTAGTGGTCACACTCAGGATCAGGAGATACGATGTGAAGAGAGTGTTGGTGGACCAGGGCAACGGTTCTGAGATTATGTACCCCGACCTGTACAAGGGGCTAAATTTGAGACCCGAGGACCTAACAGCCTATAATTCACCCTGGTAAGTTTTGATGGGAAGGTCTTTATTCCAAAGGGTCAGATTAGATTACCCGTACAGACTGGTTTAGAAGTGGTGGAGGTGGATTTCATTGTGGTGGACGCTTATTCACCTTACATAGCCATTGTGGCCAGACCTTGGCTTCATACCCTAGGAGCCGTTTCTTCTACTTTGTACCAGAAGGTGAAATATTTGTCCGAGGGCCAAGTTAAGGAGATCCTGGGAAGTCAATCTACGGCCAAGCAGTGCTTAGTGGCTGCCATCTTATATCAGCCCGAAGCTGAGTTCTCGGCCTCTACTAAAGAGGGCTTATAGCAATTAAGAGCTTCGGTGTTGCCTGTCAACGGATTGGCAACAAAGGCAAAGTGTGAGGATTTGGAAACGGTCGTTGTTGGTGATGATCCGAAGAAGTTCTTTTAGATCGGGGCTCAGCTACCTCCTCAAGAGAAGGAAGAGCTGATAAGTTTCTTAGAAAAAATGTTAACGTATTCGTATGGAGTGCTTACGAGGCCTTAGGGGTGGATCCGAGCTTCATCTATCATCATTTAAACGTTAATCCCTCTGTCAACCCCAAAAAGCAACCACCTCGGCGCTCATCCAAGGATCACTCTGACGCTGTCAAAGAAGAGGTGATGAAACTAAAGCAGGCGGGGGTTATCAAGGAGGTGTTCTACCTTGAATGGCTGGCCAATATTGTGTTGGTGAAAAAGAAAGGTGGGAAATGGCGAGTGTGTGTAGACTTCACAGATCTAAACAAGGCTTGCCCAAAAGATCCCTTTCCTATGCCTAGAATAGACCAGCTGGTGGATGCAACTGTAGGCCATCCTCGGATGAGCTTCCTGGATGCCTTTCAAGGGTACCACCAAATACCACTAGCCCCGGGTGATCAGGAAAAAACTGCTTTCGTCACCCCCGTTGGGAACTACCACTACAAAGTAATGCCATTCGGTTTGAAAAATGCTGGGTCTACCTATCAAAGGATGATGACTAGAATGTTTGAACCACAGTTGGGCAATAGTATCGAGGTCTACATAGACGACATGGTGGTGAAGAGTAAGTTAGTGTCTGAGCATGTGGGAGATCTCGGGAACATTTTTGAAATTTTAAGGAAGCACAAGTTGCGCCTTAACACTTCCAAATGCTCTTTTGGTGTGGGATCGGGAAAATTTCTAGGCTACATGGTTACTCATCGTGGGATTGAAATTAATCTCGATCAGATTAAGGCAATCAATGGTTTGCAACCACCTCGGAATCCTAAGGAAGTCCAGAAGCTGACCGGAATGACTGTTGCTTTAAATCGATTTATCTCTCGATCAGCAGATAGGTGCAGACCCTTCTTCCTACTGATGAACAAATGGAAGGGGTTTGAGTGGACCGAGGAATGTGCCTTGGCCTTCTAACAGCTTAAGGATTATCTCTCTCGACCACCTATCATGTCCAGTCTTGAGGTAAATGAGGTCTTGTTTGCTTATATTGCTGTAGCCTTCCATTCCGTAAGCTTGGTCTTGATACGAGTCGATAGCAGTGTACAAAGGCCAGCTTATTACGTGAGCAAATCGCTACATAAGGCCAAAGTCCGTTATCTCCCACTGGAAAAAGCCATTTTGGCCGTGGTACATGCTACACGTAAACTCCCTCATTACTTCTAGGCACATACGGTAGTTGTCTTAACTCAACTCCCGCTCAGAGCTCTACTCTGAAGCGCTGATTACACAGGAAGGATTGCTAAATGGGGGACGATGCTGGGGGCTTTTGACATCAAATACATGCCTCGTACCTCTGTCAAAGGTCAAGTCCTCGCGGATCTAGTAGCTGAGTTCGTTGAATCCCCGTTGGAAGTAGAAGTGGAGGAGCAAAACATGGACGAAAAAAAGGTTGGCATGATCTCCCAACAAGGTCCTTTATCCTCGAAAGTGTATGTTGATGGGGCAACGAATCAGAAGGGGTTCGGAGTGGGGCTAGTTCTGGTCTCACCCGAGAAAATCACCATTGAGAAGTCATTAAGATTGGGATTCTCGGCCACAAATAACGAAGCCGAATATGAGGCTCTTCTGATGGGAATGACCATGGTTCAAAAAATGGGTGGAAAGGCTATAGAGGTGTTCTCGGACTCAAGATTGGTCGTCGGCCAAGTGAAAGGGGAGTTTGAAGCCAAAGATGAGAGAATGCAAGAGTACTTGAGTCAGGTTAGATGTTTGTAGTTGAGCTTTGAATCTTTCAACCTGTTGCATATCCCTAGAAGCGGAAACACGCATGCTAATTCCCTAACCACACTTGCAACCTCTTCGGCGCAAAGCTTACCCCGGGTCATCCTTGTGGAAGACTTGTGCAAACCCACAAGGTTAACAGAAAGGTGGTTCTTGTTCACAAAATTAGAATGAGGCCTAGCTGGATGGACCCTATAGTACTATTCTTGAAGGAGGACATCCTACTCGTGGAGAGGTCAGAAGCTGACAAGATACGAAGAAAGGCTCCTCGGTTCTGGTTGTCTGAGGACCAGAAATTTTACAAACGCTCTTTTTCTGGGCCATACCTACTATGCATACACCCTAAAGCAATAGAGTTACTCCTGAAAGAGTTACATGAGGGGATTTGTGGAAGCCACATTGAAGGAAGATCTTTGGCGCACAGGGCCATCACTCAGGGCTACTGGTGGCCAAACATGCAAAAGGGAGCACAGGAATATGTAAGGAAGTGCGACCAATGTCAAAGGTTCGCACCAAATATACACCAACCGAGAGGAGTCCTTAACTCTCTATCTAACCCTTGGCCGTTCACACAATGGGGCTTAGACATTGTAGGCCCTTTCCCCAAAACAGCAGGAAACAAGAGATACCTGCTAGTTGGCACAAACTACTTCACTAAATGGGTTGAAGCCGAGCCCTTGGCAAATATCAGGAACGTGGATGTCAAAAAGTTTGTTTGGAAAAACATTGTTATTCGATTCGGAGTCCCTCGTACCCTCATCTCGAACAATGGCCTTCAGTTTGATAGCAAATCTTTCAAGAGATATTGTTGTGACTTGGGAATTATGAATAGATACTCTATCCTAGCTTATCCCCAAGGGAATGGACAAGCCGAGGCTGTTAACAAGGTCATAGTGAATGGACTCAAAAAGAGGTTAGATGATGTGAAGGGAAAATGGGTAGAAGAGCTGTCACATGTCCTCTAGACATATCGAACCAAGCCTTCAGATCAATCGGGAAGACCCCCTTTTCAATGACTTATGGGGCTGAGGCTATTATTCCCTTAGAGACTGGCTTCCCAACGTTAAGAACCAGCTCATTCGATCTGAGCAGTAACAATGAGTTGTTAGAAAAGAGCTTGGACTTTGTTGAGGAAAGAAGAGAAAATGCAATGGTTCAATTGGCATATTACCAACACAAGCTCAAGTAAGGTTATGATGCTAACGTAAAGCTGAGACCATTAATACCTGGTGACTTGGTATTGAGAAAAGTTCTAGGTACTGCAAAGAACCCAGCGTGGGGAAAGCTAGGGTCTAACTGGGAAGGACCATATCGCATTACCTCGGTGGCTGGTATAGGAGCATATTTTCTAGAAGATTTAGATAAGCATGTAATACCACACCCTTGGAATGTAAATAACCTGAAAAGGTATTATTATTAGTAAAAGTTTCCTTTATCAAAATGTTCATTTGTTATATAAAGTCATTGTACTTTCTATTATTATTTCTTTATAAGTGCTTAAACAGAACCTTAGTTATGCCTGGATCCTCGGACCAGATGTTTTGGGGGAAATTAACACTTTATGACATCTTTATAAGTGCTTAAACAGAATGTTAGTCATGACTGGGTCCTCGGACTAGATGCTTTGGGAAAATTAACACTCTATAACATCTTTTGTAAGTGCTTAAACAGAATCTTAGCCATGCCTAGGTCCTCGGACCAAATGCTTTGGGGAAATTAACACTCTACGACATCTTTGTAAGTGCTTAAACAGAACCTTAGTCATGCCTGGGTCCTCAGACCAAATGCTTTGGGGAAATTAACACTCTATGACGCCTATTCATTTTTTTCAAGTGTTAAACAGAACCTTAGTTATGTTTGGTTCTCCGGACCGCATACTTTGGTAAAATTAACACTCAAAGACATCTACTTATTTTTCACTAAGTGTCAAACCTAATTCAAGAATATGCCCAATTCCTCGGATTGATGACTTTGAGGTAAGTTATGTATATTCATTATGTTCAAACTTTCATCACGAAGGGTTCCATTTTTTCAATGCAAATATATGGTAAATCTCTTTATTGGTGGTATTTAGTCAAATAATTTAAGCTGATTGAAGAGTTAGGGAAACTCAGGAGTTTCGTGAGTTGGAGTGCTTGAAATCTCTGAACAACTTGAAAATTCGTAAAGGGAGAATGATCTCCCTCAAGGCTTTATATAGAGGGTGAAAATGAGTGGGAGTTATCTCGTCCAAAATTCCAAGGGAAAGATCAGCCGTTGGATCTTCGCCTCATCGTTAGATCTAGGGAACAAGGTGCCGCCTAGAGTAATTAATGGCGCCTTGCAGACTTCGAAGCGTCAGTAGCAATCAGGGGACGCACAAAACGGTAATTTCAATCGTGTGAACCAGAGAAATAAATGGTCTTGTCTCTTAAAAATCAAAACCCCACTTTTCTCCTCGGATAAGAGGGAAAAACCGGAGTTTTGAGGGGCTATTGTAGGGATAAGGGCCCAAAATCATATATTGGGTCTTGGGCTTTGTCCGAGGACATTGACAAGTCCGAGGAGGGATAAATAGTTATGAGAGATTCCAGTATAGAGTCTCATAAATAAGAAATGAGTGGAAAGCGGTCTGAGGAGGAATTCCTCCTCGGATAGGATAGATGTCGCTCAGATGAGTATTCCAACGATGAAAGTAATCTCCATAGAAGCTCTAGTGATAGGGATGTGCCTCACAAACATACGAGAAGGAAGGGAACCCAAAAATATCTAAGGAAAAGTTGCTACCACTGCATTAAATGCACTGCAGTTACTTTTCTGGCCGCATTTATGTGGAGAAGACCCCTGAACAGTGCTGCTACAACTCACAGAAAACCAAAGAGGGTGTCTGATGGGACGGGCAGTCAAGTAAGGGCTCAAATGATCAACAAGTGTAGGATCAAGATGATCCAAGGGGAACTATATAATGTAAGAGACCCTCCATGAGGAAAGGATCGGAAAAATAGAAAAAGAATAATGTAGCAATCAAAGTTATACTTGTAATTAGTTTAATTAATTTATATAGAGGGTTACCTCCTCGGAGAGTAAAAATTCAGTCCGTTCTATGTTCTTTGTTCCTTCTTGATCATTTCCTGAATCCATACTAGCCGTTGTCAAATTCATTAGGGCCTAGTTCTTTGACCCACTTTCTATAAATTTATTGTACTGGGCTCATTGGGCCCACGTTCCTTACCTTTTGGGCTTGGGCTGCATATCGTGTCCTTACAAGAACTAATAACAATTTACCTTTTATGCTTTGTTATGAAAGTGTTGTAAAAATGTTATGGATGTTGTACATTTTTTTTTTACAATACCTTTATTTTTAGTTGTAGTTGGTTCTAGTATAATATATTTTTATTTTATTTTGGCTTATATGAAATTAACATCTCAACAATTGTGAAAATATTGTAGCAATTTGTTGTGTTAATATATATATATATATATTTTTTTTAGAGTAGCTCATCTGTATATAAAAGAATAAAAAATAAAAAAGCGTGTTCAATAGGCCATTTTACCACTCAAAAAAAAAGAAAAGAAAAAAAAAGCAAGTGAAAGCGAAAAGAGTTGAATAAACCAAATTCACTGTTTCTTTGGCATTGACACTTTTTATATATAGACATTTTTTTCTTGGAGAAGAATTTTTTTTTAATTACAAATTTTAAGAGTTACTTAGATCTCAAACAAGGGACTAAGGACATTTTAAATAACTTGGTGGATAAAATAGTAAATATCACCTTAATGGAATGAATAGTAATGATAATATATAACAAAGTCCTTTGATTATTCTATGGATTAAAAGATATTATGGTCTCACGATAAGAAGTTGAATATTACATATTGAACATGAGAATTTTAAAAGATTTAGGATCATCGAAGACATCTATATCTATATATAGCTAAAAGCTGAAACATAAAGTTTAATGTTATTGTACCCCTGTTGAGCCACATTAACGCCATATCATCAACTTATTTTCAATATTTTCTCTCTCCTTTTTAATTTGCCACTTTACAATTACACATTCTTTAACATTTACTTACTTTTACCTTTTTATCTCCCCACTACTCTATACCTTAACCTTACAATTTCTCTATCCCTTCATCTTCTTTTTATTTTGACTCTTCTTCTCCCAATTTTTTTTTACTATAATTTTTTTTTCTACCATTCAATCCATATTTTGCTCACACAAAAAGGCTCTCATTTTTAATTATTTTTCTCCTTATTAATTTGCTACTTTACAATTACACGTTCTCCAATATTTACTTATTTTTACCTTTTTATTTCCCCATTACTTCATATCTTAACTTTACAATTTCTCTATCTCTTCATCTTCTTTTTATTTTGATTCTTCTTCTCCCATTTTTTTTAATATAAAAAATTCTTATTTTCTCTTCCATTCAATCAATATTTTACTCACACAAAAAGGTGAATACTCTCTCTCTCTCTCTCTCTCTATATATATATATATATATATATATATATATATGTATATTCTTTCTTTTGGTGGATGTTTAATTTTTTAAATTGATAAATTTTTATGTTTAACTCTACTTTAGGTTGATATGATTTGGTTACATTTTAATTTTTATCTTTTTAATTTTATTTTCTTTGTTTGTTACATGTTATCCTATGAAATTACAGAATGATTTAATGTTATTCTATTACATAGCATGATTTGGATGATTTGGTGTTTACAACTATACATTTTCTTTTGAATATTCTTCTACTCATCTTCTTTTATATAATTTTTTTTATTTGTCTCACATTCTCTTCCAAAAAAGGTGATTGTTCTCTCTCTCTCTCTCTCTCTCTCTCTTATTAATTCTTTCTTGCAACTCTATTTTAGATTGATGATTTTTTTTTTGTGTGTCTCTACTTTTGGATGATACACTTTGGTGGTGTGTTTTTTGAGTTATTTATCACATGTACTCTTTATCCCTCTTATAGTTTTGGTTTGAGTTAATTTTTAGATATTTTAGAAGTGAGATGATTATGTATTTGAATGTCTTTGTAAATTATTTGAGTAATATAAATTATAAATTTGTGATGAGGTTTGGTTATCATGATAATCTTCTTAATAGAATGGGAAATTCAAATAATTAATTTTGGAACTTAACAATTTTAGTTGTAGGAAAAAAAAAAAAAAAAACCATAGCACACTATACAAAATTTTGAATAATATAGATCACTTGAAAAAAGAATAGGATTTCTATCTTTTATCTTTAAAAAAAAAAGGAATAATATCAATCAAATGCACCTAAGTTTTTCAAAAAAAAAAAAAAAAAACTCAAAATAATAGAATGATATATTTGTAGAGATGGAGAGATGAAAAATAATTTTAGAAATAATATATCTAGTATGTCTTATAGAATAAATCATACATAATATCACGTTACAAAATAGTTGTATATTCCCACGCATCGAGTCTGCGACTAGTTTTTATAAAAACCCACAACTTCATGTTCAGGAAAGAAATGAAATTGATTGATGATGTAGAGGCTATGGTGACTATGAGAGCTTTTACTTTTACCCATGAGATTGGTCTTTCATCCATCATTATTAAGGGAGACTCCAATGTTGTCATCAAAACTTTAGAAGTGGGAGATGAATCCTTTGCAAACCATGGTCATCTATTTGCCTCTACAAAATCCCTTACAAAAACATGTTAGTGGTTTAATGATGTGGATGGAGGGTATTCTTCCACACTAGGGGCAGAGCTAAAACCACCACCCTTGGGGCCATCCCCCACCCCCCCCTCCCCCCCCCCCCCCCCCCTCTCCCAAAAAAAAAAAAAATTTATAGTATGTATACTTTTGAAAAAAAAAATTAAAAATTTAGCTACAAAAAATAGGAGTTAGCCCCCTCCCCCATATATTTGAGTTAGTTTAATAATGCTCTTATTAAAAAAAAAAAAAAAAATCCAATTGGTCTAATAGTTATATATAAAGACAAGGTAGTATATGTTTTTCTCAATTTCCTTTTTTATAGTGAAAAATGCTCTTGCATTTATTAAAGTTTTGGATCATTCATGTTGTTAGGTTCTAAGGTCTTAGGATTTTATGTATTTAGAACTCTAATTTGTAATGTTGGCAAACCATGATCAAAACATTGTATTTAGTCTTGTTTAGGCTTGCTCAAAGTTGGTTTATTATTGTACAGTTGGAATCGAGTGGCTGCAGAAGTACTTGGGACTTTTGGCCTGGCTCGATCGATCGAAGATTAGACTCGATCGATCGAAAATCGCACAGGTTGAATTTTCTGCAGAATTTCCAACTCAGCCCTACTTCATTAAACGTTTAGGGTTTTATGTTTTTACCCTAGGTATATAAACAAAACCCTAGCCACGTTTTTGAGGTTGTCCATATTGTTATGTTGCTCATATTTTCTGTTTTGTGTAAATCTCTTGTGAGATCTTAGAGGAGCTTTCCTTTACACAAAGCTTAGGGTTTTCAAGGTAGAGATGATTTCAACATCTTGAAGATCAACTTAGTTGCAACCATTGGAACTTAAAAAGAAAAGCAAGCGGGGAGCTTGTAGTTGATTGAAGAATTCAAGAAAGAAGTAGTCCGTGGATTCGGAGCCTGCGCGTGGTCGTGTCAGGAAGTTCGTACTGGTGGGTAGCATTAGGAAGTCGAGCGGGGAGCTTGTAGTCCTTCTGTAAGAACTTCAATTCTTTCATAGTGAATTCTGGTTTGCCTTGAGGATCGGTGGGTCAAATCCTCCCCAGGTTTTTACCGTGTGGTTTCCTGGGTGATCATATCTTGTGTTCTTTATTATTTCCGCTGCTTTATTTGTTTTATATACATGATATGATTATTTGATTGTTTTAACCTAGAATTGCTTAATTTGACTAAGTAACAACTTGGCTAATTAATCTAGGCTACGCAATTTGGTTGTTTAAGGGGTCTAAATAACCTATCACATGTCTTTGAAAACTTTAGTGGTTCCATTAAATTTTTTTATTAACTTTGCTAGAAAATTTTGTAATTTATATTCAAATGAAAATTTAAAAAATTTCATTATGAAAATGGTATAAGAATTTTATTTGATGGAAGATCAACAATGAACATTGTAGGATTGCAATTTGTAGCCCAAGCCCAAAAGAGATGGGATGTGAGTCCAATGAGCCCAATACAATGAATTTGTAGAGAGTGGGTGAAAGAGCTGGGCAATTTGTGAATTAAACAACGACTAATAAGAATTTAAATGATGAGTAAGCACAAAAACACACTTAGAACTTGATTAAATTGGTGTCCGAGGAGATGAACTATGAACTGAACTACTGTTTCAGAAAGCTAATACAACTCTTAATGCTACAGTAATCTTTTTCTCTCTCCTCTTCCTCCTTTCTTCTCCCCCTTCTCTTATGGGGGGTCTTTTTCCTTATGTAGTTTTTCTTTAGACCATCTTGATCATATACTTGTTAATCATCTAAACCTTCACTTGAGAATATGTCCCATTAGGCATCTTCTTTGGCTCTCTGTGTATGGTGGTGGTTGAATTTGCACTGTTCAGGGGTCTCCTCCACATAAATGCGGCCAGAAAAGTTGCTGCAGTGCATTTAATGCAATGGTAGCAGCTTTTTCTTTAAATATTTCTGTATTCTTATCATCTTTATACATGTTTGAAGTTCATCCTTATCGTTGGAACTTCCTGGAAGATCACCTAAATCCCTCAAATACTTGCTTGACCGATATTTAACGTATCCGAGAAGGGTACACTCCTCGGACTATGTTCTTCCATCCTTTACCTACGTGATTTCCACTATGGGGTCTCTCCCAATCGTTTACTCCTTCTCGGACATACCCACATCCTCAAATATAGGGCCCAAGGCCTAATATACGAACTTGGACTTTTATCCCCACAAACATAATCTTTATTGGAGATTAAGTTTTTTTTGTTGTTGATATTTTTCAAAGTCTAATATTAAACTAGATAACTTTTGTATACTCATTAAAGTTTATAAGAAGATAAGTTTGCATACAATATATCTATAAATTATGACTTACTCTAGTATTAAAATATTAAGGTTTACATATATATATATATATATATATATATATATATATATATATTTGTTTTTACATATGTGCATGGGGTTTTGTTTTGACTAATATTACTAGCACAATTTTACCTCCCAAACAAAAAATCCTAAGTCTGCACTGGCTCCACACCTTCATGATGTTCTTTTTGCCGATTATGGCTAATTTTCTCTTTTAATGATAGTTCTAGTTTTTTCTTCTCAAAAAAAAAAAAAAAAAAAAAAAATCGAAATCATTAACAAGATACACCGGTCTTGAATATGAAGATCTTTGAATGAATTTTCAATATAAAACAACTATGTTTGTTTCCAATGTGAAGATTTGTTTCATATGTGAAGATAATCAATTTTCATAATTTGCACACATGGCCAACATGGTGAGTGAGAGTGTAAGTGAAACTAAAACATAACTCAAATTTGGAAGGTGTAAAATATATGTTAACTCTAATATATTGGATGTGATATGAACACGATATGTGTCTAAAAATTGTGACGTGTGGCTTCTATAATCCATGTATAAATAATTAAGTAGTCCTGGGGCTCGAGATCGGGCTACCCCGACCGAGGCCACTGGCACCCTGCTCGGGGGTGTAATATAACCATAAAAGCCCCAATTTTTTCGTTTCTCAAAAAAAAAAAAAAAAAAAAAAAAAAGTAGTCCGGCGGCTAAGAATTCCCTATCCTATGTAGTGCACTAAAAATCTAGAGTGAAAATTCTCCCTTAAAAGCGATCACTCCTTGAGGTGGTGCTTCGCTTTTGACTTTTGAATAACGTTAGGCTTAGCCAAACATTTTCAAAATTTTCAACGGAACAATTATCATATTTCAATCAAATATCTAAAATGCTGCCTGATTATTTCCTAAAAAATATCACCTTTGCTCATAAAATATCTCCACGGAAAAGGTAATGATGATTGATGAGAGTGTCGTCAATAACTTTTAGTCATTCTAGAGAATTTTTAATGATGATGAATTGAGCATCTAAATTAAAAGAGTTAGAATGACTCTATTTTTTTTTTTTAGGCTAATAAAGTTACATCATTCTCTGCTATCTATCTCTAATTTCTTGGCAGAAATAGTAGTATAATTCAAACCCCCTTTGTTGTCAAAATAATTTTTAGGTCAATCAAGAGGACGGTTGAAGTAGTCATTTCAAACAATGAAATAATAATACTTATGCAAATCAAAAAAATCATTAGATGATATTACATTTGTATAAATGACAATATTTTATTGATTAGAACGATCAAAATGAACATTTCAGCAATCCTTTCAATGAACTAATAATTTCTCGTGACTGTGGGTGAATATCAAATTGTTAAAGGAGGATGGTTATAAGTGCTGAAGTCTTACTGCTCTAATTGAAAATAAATTAGTGGAGTCATGTCTATAAGACTGGATATGCATTAGAGAGTTTAATCTCCCCTGTCGCCTCACGGGTGAGACAGTTTTATGTAGGATTGGATTTATTCCTTTGGGTAATAGCTGAATGTAACATTTATCTAGTTTATATCTCACAAATGTGAAATTTACTTTCAAATAGCGGGTGCAAAAAATGAGTTTTGCATCTAATTCATTTAGAAAGTACAACATTCAAAGTGTATCGTTTTTAATAATTTAGGAACAAGAAAAGAATTTTTGATAATTTAAATAAGAAAATAGAACTTTATATAAAATTTAAGGACCAAAACCATATTTTTACCTATGAGATAAATACAAAAACTTTTTTTGTTAGTTAAACTGGGTGAATAAATATAAAAACTTTACGATTGCTCTACGTCAATCCTTCGCTTATGATTTTTCTTTAATAAAAAATAAATAAACCCAATTGCAATTTCTTTCGTGGAAAAATATATTCGGCATTGAATATATATTTCTCTTCTCTCTCAGCAGGTGGGTCGCATTAACTGTCTCTCTAATATACTTTATAAATCTTTTCTTGACTGGTACATTCTCATAGACGGTGGAATTTGATAGTCTTCATCATATGATGCATTTTTTTACTTTATCATTTTATTTCTTATTTTGAACTTCTGAAGTAAAAAGAGCTTAAAGCAATGTTTACAAAAGGAAAAAAAAGAAAAAAAGAAAAAAAAATAAACCATCGTCCTATGACAGACAAAAGTATTAAGCTTGCGATTCCCGCAAAGCGAAGGCCTTTTCGTATATTAAAAACGCTCACTTTCTTTAATTTGATTCAATTAATTAAATAAAAAGAATAGCTTCAAGTGCCAAGTGGTAGTTTCTTTCGATTTCATGAAGCTACTAGTATTTGCATTATCTTTCAAAGTAGTCCATTAGCACAAACTTTTTTTCACAAGTTGTTGAATTAATAAATTACGATTAGTGGACAATAACCATAATGATTGTTCATATAAAATTGGTGTTAGATTCTGTTTCTCAAAAAAAATCAATCAGAACTAGTAATTATAACAAGTGTGAAATAGTTCTATCATAAACCACAAAAATCATAGAAATGAGCACTATACAAAGAAAATTGAAACGCTTTCCGCTTTACTAATAAATGGAGTATTTACTATTGGCTTTAAACATTGGGGATTTAGAAAGTGGGAGGTTTACAATATGGATTTCGTCAACTTTCCTTAGGCCTGAGGCAATACCTAAAGTCACCACAATCTTTGATGGTGGTGTTGGATCTTTCAGTCTCTAATTAAAAGACTAACGAAAGTAAGAATGACAGAATGAGAGAGAGCCCCAAAATCAATGTATACGATAAAGTTAGAGAAGGGCAAGTTCTGGTTGAGTCCCCTGTGGCCAAATTGGCTAGCCATTCTGTAGTGGCCAATTCAGCCTGCTCAATTGGTCCTGACCCCGACCCATCTGTTGTTGTTCCTGCTGTCGTAGGGGGCGAATCTCCTGAAGATTTTAGACTGCACAAGAACAAATTCCAAATTCTCAATTACAACGATACTTATGAGCATCAGGCAAAATTAGAAATTATTACAAGTGTAATATACATTCCACACTCATTAATATGGACGGGTAAAACTAAAAGAAAACAATGTTTGAATTTCAATGATCAATATAGTTGTGTGTTGAATAGCATTAGGAAACTCAATGTAATGTACTTAAAAGTATTGTATCTCAGTTTTTTTCATAATAGTTAATGTCACAGCAAAGGAATTAATATACAATTATATCAACATAAGAGAATCAAATTGTCCAAAAAAGCAATAGGTTTCCAGAAACCCCAATTCTAAATTCTTCATACAAAGCAAACATCAGCTTGATTATAATCAAAGATCAGCAGGCATCTGAACTCTGTTTCATAGCAAACTCAAACTAAGGACAACTTTACCTTGGAAGCGAAGGACAAAATGTGATTGTATAATCTGCTCCGGTACAAGTAAAGGTACTAGTAGCATCATCATAAGCATAACTGTAAGACAAGGGACAAGCATTCTTGAACATCTGCGAGTACAATGAAGGTTTACAAGTTGCCGGTGAGCTATGATCGCCATTGCAACAGTACTCAGGTGTCCCAAACGCCCCACACGCACTCTTACAAGCTTGTCCTCCCTCAACTCTCAGCTCAGCTGGACAATTACGGTTAAGGTCCTTGACGCAACCAGTGGAAGCGCACGTACCTGATCCACCACTACCTTCAACGACCATTGGGAGGTTATAACCATCAACGAGGCTCACATCGTAGAAGTCAGCTGAGCCTGACCCGAGCGTGAACTCGGCTAGTGTGGCTGGAGGTGTGGCTCCAGCTCCATTGCACTCAATTGTGCCTGAGCCACAATCGCCAGTGGCGCAGGAGCCGCGGTTTGAGCCATCAAAATTGCAACCAGTACGGCCCCAGAAGCGACCAGACCAGCCGGTTGGGGCTTGGAAAGAACGAGAGCTTGATTTTGTGAGCTGGAAACCTGTAGACTCTAGCTTCGGACTACCTGCGCTTGATAGAATTCCTGGCCATACTGTGTAATCACACTTGTTTACAAATGTGAATGTAGCCCCTGAAGCCCCTGTAAAAGTACATTCAGAGAAAAACAATATTAATAAGATTAGTCATCACTACAGTCTTGTAACTCAATTAGTAGGCACATTTTGATGTTCAATATTCCCGATTCCCGAATTATTTATGGACTTATACTATGTCTTACTGTTTGTGTTAAAAATGTAAGAGGCAGAGTTTAAAATCAATGGGAAATTTTGTTTATTTATTTACCTTTGGAAATGAAGAGAATAGCAAGGCTGAGGATCATAGTGTAAGAATGATGATGGCAATAGAAGAAAAGTTCCATAAAGAGTGAATAATATTATCAAATTTCAAATATATGATTCGATATTTTGGATTCTCAATGTGTAAAAAAGAAGGGTTTGAATTGAGACTGAGAGAGACAGAATTAAGAATAACAGTAGCCAAGGCAAGCCTTTTGCTGTGATAGATGGCAGTTAGAGGAGGAATGGAGAAGATATGGGGAGTGACCACCCATAAACAAAGTGGCAACTACTATTTTTGTTACTCTTATCTTTCTCTCTGGAAAAGAGTGGATGGAAGGAGCTGCCACTATTATTTTTTGTCACTCTTTTTCGCTTAGGAAAAAAAAAAAAAAAAGAGTGGATAGAAGGAGGCTGAGGGAGTAGTGGTGGGGAGTTGTAATTAATTGCTCTACATTCCTATTTATAAAAGAATTAAGCATAAACAACAAAGGGGGCTAAAGGAGAAACTGTCACTGTTAGAAAAAGAGAGAATTGAAGGCTCTCGTATACTTGCACCTTAAGTGCTAATGAAGCTTCGACTTAGTGTAAAAGTGTAAAATGGCTTAAAAAAATATATCAATAAAGCTTCAACTTGGCGTGCAAGTGTAAAGTGGCTAAAACAAAATCACCCAGTTGAGGGGGATGACAAAAATGTGTCTCGCCTATTTGATTAATTAGTCCTGTAGTACTGTGGGTTTTCCCCGTCCCCATTGTGTCATTGACGTTGGATTTCGACCCTTCCCTCTTGACCCTTTTTGGAGGCCTTGCCGACGAGTGTGTGATGTGTACCTTATTTTTTATTTGATGGGATTTATCTTTTTATTATTTGTTTTTCTTTTCACAAATATCCATTTTGTACTAATTTAGGGTTTTGCTTACTAGAATATGATAAATTTGTGTTTTAATAAAGTCGCTACCAATTATTGGATTTCTAAGTCTTTTTTTTTTTTTATTAATAATTGAAATGATAAAAAAACTTTATTAAAATAGAACCAACAGATACAAGTGAAACAGAGCCAAAACTCTGACTTGGGGGAAACACTAGCAGATTTAGTGCTGCTGTGCTACCCACGTAAACAAGGAAAAAAAAGAAAACAGAGACTACATAGACTGAAGAGACTGCACTACGATATCTCATTGAGCTAGGGACTGTGCTGCCATCAGACGTTGATACTCCTCTAGTAGCCCGTTTGCCCCTTCAAGAATCACCCTGGGATGAGTTTGAATCCGCTGAAAGTAAAATTTGTTCCTGGCATTCCAGATGGCCCAGGCCGTGACTGCCCACCTCTCAAGTTCCAACTTGCTCAGCTTATTTCTCATCTACTGGAAGAGAAAGAAAAAATCATCTACTTTGTTGCTGCACTTCTGTGGGCAAACGGACATGCCCACAGAAGATGGCCCGTAGTCTCAGGCTCTTGGCCGCAAAGTTCACATCTGGCATCCACCTTAATTGGGCACTTATATCTACTTAATTTTATGGTAAAATATCATTTTCGTTCTTAAACTATCACAAAAATTCGTTTTTCGTCCCTAAATTTTTAAAAGTTCTATTTTCGTCCTTAAATTTTTCCAAACGTATTAATTTTCGTCCCTCCGTCTGTTTGGCCTGACGGAGTGCTAATGTGGCATTTGACTTAGTCAACACTTCGTCAGGCCACGTCAGCACTCTGTCAAGCCAAATAGACGGAGGGCCGAAAATCAATACGTTTGGAAAAGTTTAGGGACGAAAATAGAACTTTTGAAAATTTAGGGACGAAAAACGAACTTTTATAATAATTTAGGGACGAAAATGATATTTGACCCTAATTTTATTTTCAAATTTAGGTTAAAGAAGAATCAATGGTTCTAACCCAAACTATGATTTCCAAAAGTAAAATAAAATAAGAAGACATGAGTGGGAAAATTTGGTTATGAGTAGATAAGGTATTAGACATCTCACGATGCCCATACTGTAATTGTAACTCATTTTGACTCAATTGTAAAATTTCTGATTTGATCTACAACACTTTCAGCATAAAAATAGTTTTTTTTTTTTTTTTTAGGAATAGTGTTTCCATTGATTTTTGGAAAGGAACCTCTATTGATCAAAAAAATTTCATATGCATCTGTCTTATACAACATTCCTCTCACAGACATGTGGGTCCCCGTGTGGGGCTCACATGTTTGTAAGAGGGATGTTGTATAGGACAGACGCAAGAGATACTTTCTCCCATAGATCTTAGAAACAATTTCGTAGAAAGAGTGCCAAAACCATTGTTTCCTGAAATATGATTTTTCCAATAAGGCAAAGACTAGTTTAGAAGAAACTTTGATAACTCCACTTCTAAAATAATTTTGTTTGAAGATTTAATGTGCTTTAAAATATTAAGCCATATATATATATATTTTGTTTGGGAGGGGGGGGGGGGGGGAGGAGATTAAGCCATGTTAATATGTGGCTTAAATGGATTTCACACCATTAACTAAAGAGTTAGTGTATAAATTTGTAAAAGTAAACATCAAAGATAATCACATTCATAGGAAAGTAATTTCCAAATTCAATTGTTCAAGCCATACCCATTTAATTATGGTTTATAAGAGATCTGGGGTTCAATCCCTGCCTACACCAAAAACTGATTGATGTCTTGGTCTGATGATAAAGAGCTATCATCAGGAGCAGACGCTATAGGTTGAAACTCTCTAAAAAAAAAAAACCCCGTCTATGGATATTCATAATTATCAAAGATTAACAAGGACAGGTTATGAAGCATGGTTAAGAAAATTTCTCATCAAAGAATTGGCCTAGCATGAAATGATCCTTTAAAATATATCATCTATACAACATTTGATTATTCAAGAGAAAATTAGATCTACATATACATAATTACAACTATTCGAACATGTTATCATAGAGCATAAAAAATTATGGATGGAGCTACTCTTTAAAGCACATCAAGGCATTATTCACACATGCATGATTATAACCATTTAAGAATCGTAATGAGCATGTTATAAAGAAAATGACAAAGTTTAGCAACAAACTTATTTGTAGTCTAAGACTACAACTTCTTTTAAAAAAAATTAACATTGCTACATATTTTTAAAATATAATAGTTGGATTACATGTTCTTTACGCTCTTAACACAAACATGTCATATTTTGTGCCAATTAGATGTTATTTACCATATGATCCATAAACTTATTTTTTATGTATTATTTTGGACTACAAAAATTTTCAATTTAAACAATTGATTGATAACATAATTATTAATTTTTGATCTCTTGAAAATTTTGCAAACATGATGGATATAAGAAGATAATGTAATTCAATGGTGGCTTTGTAAAAATTCAAATCCAATAAAAATATATTGAGTGAAGTTGTAGCTCTAGGCTACAACAAAACAACAAAATTTAATATTTATAGCCAAACTTTGTTTTAAAGAAAATTAATAATTATCTCAGACTAGTAAGAAGGAAACTGTGGGGGGTGAAAAGCCCAACCTAACGTATTGGGCCCAAGGCCCTATTTGAGGAACACTGTTCGTCCGAGGAGATGAAAACACTTAGTCTGAGGCCCATGTAAAAGGAGCATGTCTGGAGAGGAGCACGTGCAATATCCGAGGAGATGTTCATTTGTCCGAGGAGTCCAATATCCTCGGATCCGAAGAAGCTTGGCCCGACAGGTGTATGAGAAGCTCAAGTGATCCTTCTGACAAATGTAAGGAGGGAAATGAACCTTGGACACGCATGAGGATAACAGGAACAGAGAAATATCTAAGAGACAAGCTTCAACCACCGCATTAAATCCACTGCACCTACCTTCTTGGCCGCATTTATGTGGAGAAGACCCCTGAACAGTGCATTCTCAGCTACCGCCACTCACACAAGGCTAAAGGGGGAGTATGATGGGACATGCACTCAAGTGGGCGTCTGGATGATGAACAAGTGGACGGTGAAGATGTAGGAAGGGAGTGCTATATAAGATAGGTATGCCTCTGATAGAGGGGGATCGAAAAATCAAAAGGAAAAAGGAGGATACTCCATTACTGTAGCTCCAAGAATTGTAACCCAAAGTTTAGGAAATAAAAACACCTCTTCGGACGTTGCATTTACATCTGTCCGAGCACATTTTAATACAAATTCATCCACAAACATTGCTGTCTAATACTGTTATTTCATTGTTAGCCTAGCTCTTTCACCCACTCTCTACAAATTTATTGTCTTGGGTTCAGTGGGCTCAAAATCCATACCTTCTTGGACTTGGGCTACAAAAATTGACCCTACAGAAACCATACGTAAAAATGAAAGCACACTTCTCAAATAAATCATCCAGCAGCATCGTTCAAATCACATAGCATCATCCCTTCTAAAAAAAAAAATCACATAGCATCATTTAGGTAATTAAGAGGAATATATATATATATATATATGGGACTAGAAATTACCGAATTGTTTGGACTTTAGGCTAATGAGTCATTTTTGTTATAAAAAAAAAAGGGCTAATGAGTAACGAGTAATGAGGGCCTTTTTGTTTTTTGTTTTTTATTTTTTATTTGTTATTCTTGGACAATTTTCTGGATAGAGAAAATTTGAAATAAAGTATAGAGAAATACGTTTAATTTCTTAAGCCATATGTTTATTTAACTTGGAAATGCTCTGCCCAATAAAAGGTAGTCCGTAGATTATATATTTTATATACTTGAAGAAGTGAACTATTTATGGAGGAAAAAGTATAACATCATTCTTTATTTTTTCTTGTTAAAATCTCTCTCTCTCTCTCTCTCTCTCTCTCTTTTATTTTTTAAACGAAGAATCATAGCATCTTGTTTCATTATTTTGGTAGGGGACTTGCAATACTTTTATTTTTATTCTTAATTTAAAAAAAAACTTTCCATGCATTTTTTCAAAGGTAAGATGCATTAAGACCTTTGTAGGGGCTTGGGCCTGGGTGACCGGGAACAGCCTATGTAACAAAGGCCCAAGGCTGGCCCGGGTAACCAAGGCTATTGCAAGAAATAGAAACTGGCCCAATATTGTAGGGATAGGCCCAACCCAATGGCAAGTGCGCAAGGGTTCAAAGATTGACGCTCGAGAGAATCCTATTATGTCCGGCTAGGTTAGGCTCAATACCGACTTACGAGCTAGGGGGAGGATGATGAGGGGACGGTCAAATTCAGATCGGTTCTCAAGTACTGTTAGTGCCTTTGGAAAATTTGTTGTCGAACACTATTTGGCATTTGGAACAAGTTTCAAGAGAATCTTTAGAAGAAATTATTTTTCCTTGGGATTCCAGGCAGAAGTGGGATTATGTGGGAAATAATGAAAAAGTAATAATTTGAACCCCCCACTAAGGAAAGATTATAAAAGGGGAGGGAGGACGAATAGAAGGGGGGTTCTAAAAGGAAAAAAGATGGAGATAAAAGGAAGGTGAAGGCAAGTAGAAAGAAAGGGAGAACTGGGCTTAGAATCACGAAAGTAAAAGAGGTTGGGCTGTTAAGGCAGCATTTGAGGCGACTATACGTAAGAGTGTAAGGAAACCCATTAACAAGTAAATTGGGAGCCCAAGTCCTTTGTCCCTGAAAGCATTACTCTCGGGTTTGGGCACCACAACCCCCTATTTTTTTCTATAAAAAAATATGTTAGGGTCATATATTTTTATGTAATTGGTTAATCCTTTGACAAAACACACTTGTAATTGAGTAGATCTAAGTTGAGTTTAATGTATCAAGAAGTATGTTGTTCAAACATATCATGTGGTTTCATTATAGACATGAAGATTGATCCAAGAAACAAGTGAAGAAAAGCTGTTTTATTAAGTCTCGACACAAGCTCGATAGATATTGCTATCAAGGATTAATGGAGAAGTTCTACACAAGCTCATTCTATAGAGATCTGCGATTTCAGAATTTCCAAATTTAAAATTCGGCCCATGATGACTTGTTTGATTAAGGTTTCTTTTCTCACAACCCTAGTTATATATAAGGCTTATTTTAAAAGTCATTAAGTACAGAAATAGAGACATAAAACTCATATACTCTGTGTGAAGCTACTGCATTTATACGCCTTAGAGTTTTGTAACCAAGTATTTCCTGATCTTCTTCATTTATGAAGTGAAGAACATTGTAGCCAACAATAATCAATCAAGTTGCTGAAGTTAGTCACGTACTGGGATTAGTGCAAAGGAGTTAGTCATAAATTGGAGATTTGTACAACAAAGGAAAGAAGGCTATTACAATATCAAGTTTAATTGGGTATTGAAACAAAGGTTCAATTGGATTAGTGCAAAGGAGTTAGTCATAAATTGGAGATTTGTACAACAAAGGAAAGAAGGCTATTACAATATCAAGTTAAATTGTGTATTGAAACAAAGGTTCAATTGTAGGTTGATATTTTAGGATAGGCCAGGGTAGTGATAAGATTCCTTATACTTGTAACCGCTTGATTATTGATTAGTGAATTATTGGATTTGGTGACCTCAAATTCATCCAGTGGGGTTTTTGCCTCGCGAGAGGTTGTCCCCATTTGTCAACAAAGGAAAGAAGGTTACTACAATATCAAGTTCAATTGGGTATTGAAGCGAAGGTTCAACTGTAGGTTGATATTTTGGGATAAGTCAGGGTAGTGATAAGATTCCTTATTCTTGCAATCGCTTGATTATTGATTAGTGGATTCTTGGGAGTGGTGACCTTAAATTCATCCGGTGGGGTTTTTGCCTTGCAAGAGGTTGTCCACATTTATCAACAAATCACCGTGTCAATTTATTTTCCACTACATATTAGTTATTTGGTGATTTGTTGGTGCCTCCACGATTTGAATGTAATTTAACCTAATTAATCAACTTGGATAATTGAATTAATTAACCGAGGTCAATCTATCTTAACCTAAAAAAATATTTAGTACATAAACTTTAGCATTTTAGAAAAAAGTCCCTATTTGTCCATTAATTTTTCCTCTATTTGCACTTTTTTTGTTGTTGCACAAATTGTTCCAAAAAATAGTAAAAAAAGGGGTTTTATTGTAATATCATTAAAGTTTAGGGGCTTTGTGCAATTTTTTCAGCGATTTGGTGAAAACAACAATGTAAAATAAAGAAAGAATTGATAGAAATTGTCTATTTACTACATGACCAAACTTTATGTGCTAAATTAGCAAAACAAATCAAGAGGGTCTTACTACAATAGTATAAAGGTTTAGAGAATATCAATTCATTTTGCTCTTTTTCAACGTGGAATTTGTATATTCTTTTATAATTTATATTTTCTATTTAGATGTTATCATGATCCAACATGTTATTAAACCTTGATTTGATCATAAATTCTTATAATTTTTCTCTTTGCATGGTGTGGTGGGCCATTTTGAGATTGTGGGCTGGGCTGCCTCCTGCCACACTACGTCCCAAAAGTTTTGGGTAGGAGAATCAGGACCGGTCCAATTGCAACTTACCTTGAACTGCCTTGTGTGCAAACTAAAGCCCTTTTGTTGAAACTTTGGTCACATGTCCATGGCAAATGAAACTGTTACAAAAGAGTTATGGCAGACAAGAATAATATAACAACAATAAAGGATAAGCGCTTACTGTTTGTCAAAACAAGCAAAGAATTCTCAATTAAATAAAAGAGCAGCACAACAATAGAAAATGCATTATAAGAAGAAATGATAATAGTAATAAAAGAAAAGGGAACACCAATAATCAATAAGATTAAAGGAGAAAATGTTAGTTTGCCGTACTTAGTTGTATTACGGAACTAAAATCAAAGAGGGAACTACTTCCTCAATGTGGATAACCTCATAGGAAGGTCCTGCTGTAGAAATTACCGACTTTGAGAAGATGGGTCTAAATAGCTTTTGCCCAAGAAATCCTTAATCCTTAATAGATGGTAGGCTTTTAGCGCGAGAGAAGGGATTAGCCTATTGGTACATGCCTGCTATCACACTCTTGCCTATTCTCTGTTTTTCTTTCTCATTGTTTTCCTTTTCTAGGTTTTGTTACTCTACTTTTCCACTCTTTTCTTTTTAGTTCTTGCTTATCTGATGTTGTTTTTCTAGTATTGTGATGATGTGATTGTTGTAATGTTCTGTTACTTGTGCACGACAAAGGTTCCTTATATACTTCTTGTCGTGACTGGTTTTTACCATTTTACCCCTTAACCACTTTTATCTGGTTGTGGGTGTCCTTCTAGACCACCCACTGGTCTGTCAGCTGCCCAACCACCACCATTTACCTTTGCTAGCCGTGCCACATCCCATTACCAGACAAAATAAATCTATTTTGTTTGCTTGTTCACCGTGGCATTCCCATCCGAATAAGGATGGGCATTCCCTCTTTTGTGTGGTATGTCATCCCAGTAGGACATTTCCCCAAAAATAGTTTGAGTGGGAACCCTAGAATAGGCTCCGCCTTCTCCCCACCGCCAGACCATACTCTCTCTTATCTCTGACCCATGGCCCACCACTCTTGTATTGGCTAGGTACAGGTTGGTGGTGCCTAAGCCTTGTGCATGCTCAATTTCCGTATGTGTCCAAAGCTTATCTATTGCTCATGCGTTTGCCATGGCCTAGAGGCCAGTCTGTGCGTTTTGCTACTCATTCTTGACTTCTTGTGGCGTTAACGAGTTTCTAAACCTTCATTCTTTATGACTCACTTTCTTCATGGGTTGGGCCTTGCCTGATTGTGGGATTTTCTCTCTTTAACCCATTCTTTGCTCCTTTCGTAGACTTGCTAGCATTTCTGTCATGTCATATTGTTATTCCTGTCGTGGTATTGCTTGGTTTGTGCTTGTTGGGCCTTCTTTGGGGCCTGCTGTATGCTTTCTCTTTTACTTAATTACAGTGGCCTAGTATTATCATTGGGCTTGCATTCATGTTACTTGGGGCCTTCTTGACACATTCCATTGGTCATGGGCTTCCTTGGCCCATTTCTTCCTCCTTGGGTATCCTTGGCCCATTTCCTTTCCTCGGGCATCCTCGGCCCATTCTAATTTTGCATTCCTATGGGCTTTTGCTAAGTCTTTTGGGCTTCCCCGGCCCAATCACCACATCCTTTACTTTTGGGGTTGATGGGCTTCCCATTGTTGAGGATCATTTTTTCGGCCCACGTGGCATTACTTCATTGGCAACCCATGCCATATCAACATATTATTGATTTTTTGGGTAAATCTATTTAAAACCCAAAATAAGCTCATATCTCATTCAACTGCATGGACTGGGCTCACATGGCCCGCGAGATCCTTACTTTAAGAGGCGGATTCATGTCCACATTTCCTCTTCATCAATTGGGATCATAACCCCACGACATCATCAACATCAACATATGGATCGGGCTTAAGCAATGAATCAAAGCTTACGGCCCATATTACCTCTTATACACTCATGGCAAGCGACTTCTTCAACAAGAGCCCATATTTACACAAAATGACAACAAAACCCGAGGTACGTCATCTCACCTTCGGCTTATGATCTAAGCTCATAAGTCTCTTTGGGGAAACTTTGGGAGTCGTGGTTTGGAGGGCTAAGAGGTATGTTCAGTAAAGCTCCAGCGGTTTAAAGTTGATAAAAGAAACATGTTGCTTGGCATGTCTTCTTCAGCTCCCTAAACTCTGACGAGTCCATGTGTAGCGGGTAACATATGGTAAGCATCTCTTATCACGTAGCACTTAAAATGATAAAATTCCCTATTGCTCTTTTCCTAAAGCTTAATATTCATCATGTGATAAATACTCAATATCCAGCCATCTAACTGCTGGGAAGACAACTGTTCATTCAATCCCCAGCTGTTGCTATACAAATTTAGAAAATTCATTATATTATTCTACATAAATCTTATTACTACTTTCAGCTAAACTCCAACTCAAACACGTGGCCTAATCTGATTGGCTATCTTTTATCTCTCTCTATACACAATATTTATGATATCATAGATACCCAGCTGCTGTCTGCCACAATCAGACCATATATTTCTCTGCCAGCTGCTAGAGCAGAACATTAAATACTCTCCTTGCTTATGTCACAACCCAATGAGGCCTTTACTAAATCTCCAAAACCTCATTAACTTTCAACCAATCCTTCTATTACTTGCTAGAAATGTGTTGCAATGGAACCTTGGACCAAAAACACAAACACCCGAAAAAGAAACATTTCCAGCTGAACCCCAGTAGTGTCTTCAGCACTTGACACCTGGCTGAGAGTGACATCATCAGTCATTTAAGTCTGAAATCCCAGCAGCCAGTTGTTATACCCAAAATAGCAAGATACCCTCCAAAGAGATCTTACCATTTTTTAGCCAAATCCTTGAAATGACCTCCCCAGCAGTCTGAAATGACCCATCTGACCTCATTGGTTCTGCCCAAAGCAAACAGCTTTTTCATGATAGCTGTCACAGCTTTTGCTGATAGCTAGGACAGCTTTTTCATGATAGCTATCACAGCTTTTGCTGACAGCTGGGACAGCTAACCCAGCAGCCTGAGCATTACTAATTTTTCCACTTTTGGTTAAAACCAAAACCAGCTATTGAAACTACATTTCTCTTGCCAAAATACTTTCCTTTTCTGTTACTTTTTTCCCCAGCAGCTCTTACCCGAAATAGCAAGAATACCTTAAAGCTAACATACCTTTTTTGGCAAAATCTTAAGATGGATTCTCTGAATATTCATTGCTGTTTGGGACAGATTTTGGGTGGATATTCTTTGCTAAAATACCCCCTTAAACTCAGCTAAAGGGGACTTTTCATCAAGACCTAAAGGGAGGACACGAATAAAAAACAACTCTCTCATAAGCTTCCCTATTCTTTCTCCCTTGAATCATCTTCCTAAGCCATTAATGAAGTGCTGAACTTCTAAATTATTTTTAGTTTCTAAATAAGAAACTAAGCTCTTCAACCCTTAGCTCACAAAATGCCCTTCATAAACCTTCATACAATCCCAGCAGTAAATCCCAACAACTTTGCTAAGCACACTACCATACTATTACTCTCTTATACTCATCATCTCACTCTCCATATTCTGAAAATACATATATCTTGCTGCCCATATCTCTAAACATCTCTTTCTTCACTTCCCTTACATAATCTCATACACACTTACTACACCATTACATATAACACACCACAATTCTTCTAGGCTCGACTCTCATACTTTCTCACTCCAAAATTCTACTGTTTTGTTGCCCATAAACACATCTCTATACTCTTCTCTTACAAAATTTTCCCCTCTTGGAAAGCAATCTCTACTACTCCTCAGTAGAAGATCACAGCAGTAAATCCTAGCAACATTGTTAACACACTACAATACTATTACTCCTCTTATATCCATATCTCTCATACTTCCGTATCATATACTACATCTCACAACATACCTATATCTTTTACCACTCCACACTTCTCAAGAGATATCAATCACTCATATTAAAGCCCTTCTCCTAGAAGGCACCAAGATCTCATATCAAAGCCCTTCTCTTAGAAGGCATAAATTACATCTTACAAAAGCCCTTCCCACGGAAGGCAACTCTATTCATAATCTCACAACAACTAAAAGAGCATTGTCAAAGGGGAAACTCATTTAAGTGTATGATAAGAGGAGCAAGCTTAACCAGCCCCTACACACAGCTGGGCATACTCTCTCTCCCTCCAGTTGCACCCATTTTCCCCCTTCAATCTTGAAGTTATCATGGCAAACTGTCTCTCTACCACTGGGGTCACTCTTGTTGGGATTTGTGCCCTAGAATTCTATTGTATGATGCTATGTTTTATATTATGTATGACATGATGTATGACTTAATATTGAAATTAATAAAGTTGTTTTATTATTATCTGAAATAATGGTAACATGAATATTTGGACATTATCATATAGTCCATGAGATGCATAGTATGTGATTTATGTGAAAAGTCACAGAAGATATAAATCACAAGTTCTTTGTAAACTCAGAATATTAGTTTGTGGTCGGTGATGAAATTGGGCATTTCATCTGCGAAGACTATAACATATTAACTAAGATGATTTGTCTTGATCATGGAAGTGGTGACTTCTAGTTGATATGTTGATATGTTTTAAGAGTTAAAACATATTGAACTGGACCGCTGTGAGATTTATTATTCTCCTAAGGACTGTCATATGAATAATAAATCTCACGACTTGTATTTGCATGAACTCTTAATCCTGAGAGAATAATGGACCTGATCATGAGGTGTAGGTTGCTTTGATATATCAGGAGTGAGATCTATAGTAATGGTCAAAACCTCAGTATGTTGGGCAGCCACATTTAGTGTTGATGGAACATGTATTCTCAAGATGGAATTCATAGTCTCTTAACGGAGATATAAAGTATTCCCTTGAGATAAGTTTAATGAGTATGTTATTCAGAGAGTTAGGCCTAACCACTTTAGTAAGACTAAAGTATATATTTATGGAATTGGATTTCATAAATATATGATGAATAACTTAAAAGGATTAAACCGGGTACTCAAGGATTAAGATGTAGTAATTTACAAAGTGGCAGTCTATATTAATGACTTTGTATTACTACGAATATTTTATGAAGGGGTTGCATGTATAATAAAGTCTTGGGATATAATTTATAGATAAGGCCTAGAGTGCAACTATATTTATATAGTGGTATTAAATATAGTTAATGGTAACTTTGGACTTGTCAAGAGTTGACAGAAAAGCCCAAAGCCCATTGGAGCTAGTGTCTTATTGGTCCCTTTTTGGTCCAAGCCACACACTTAAGCCCAATTGGAAAGGCCCAAGAGGCCAGCCCAATTAGATTATTGGTTAGATACAAAAGGGAAAAACGTACAGAATTTTCTGTGTGAGAAAAACAACATTGTAATGGTGTGGAAGTGAGTGTATGTCACTCTCTAATCATCCTTTTGTTACCAATTGAGAGTCCACACTTCTTGGGCGTTAGTGGAATTGGAGTGAAGATCAAAAGTATTCCTAAGTGCTTCAATCTTCGGTTTTGAAATTCACCGCTTCAAGGTACACTCTCTTGTTCTCTAATTCTGAAATTTACTTTGTGCATGTTATCAATTTCGAATGATGTAGATCCGTTTTAAACTTATTTTTTCCGCTGTGCATGTAATTATTCTATCAACTCTGCTGGGACATTATTAGCTCACAGAAGCTGTACAGCTGGGGCTACAAACCATACAAAGATAAGTGACTTTGCCTCCTTATCTTTAAATTTACATCATTGAGTATATGATTGCTTCACATTTAAATACATTACTTTATTCCAACTACTATTACAACTATTGACTAAGGCTTAAACTCATTTGAATGCATGATAAGAAGAGCAAGCTTAACTAGTCTCTATCGCTGGCATTCTGCTAGAACCCTATCAGCTCACTGATGCTACACAGCTGGGCTACAAACCATACAAAGATAAGTGACTTTGCTTGCATATCTTTAAGTTTACATCCTTGAGTACATGATTACTTTACTTCTAGATAAATACTACTTTATTTCAACTGCCATTACAACTACTAATCAAAACTATCATATCGAACACACATTACATATTTATTCAACCCTTATCTTTATTCAACCATTATCGTGATTCTTAGACTTTGGCCTTAATGATTTTGTAGGCTAAAAAATACACCGGTAGCCGTTGGACCACGTGGCCCAATGTTGAGATCTGGACGCAACTCCTCAAAAAGAACTCGGGCCTAGTAAGGTCACCCCTCCAACGGACCACACGTGGCTAGGCAACCGAAAAAGGCCCCCGAACACCCATCAATCCCTTACTCACTTGATTCATTGCTTTAGGTCTCTTTGGCCCATTCTTCCTTGCTTTCTATCTCATATAATACCCATGTGTTTACTACTTCTTTCTTTGGGCTCTTCTAGGCCCGTTGCTTCCTCTGATACCCATTTATTATTTTCTAGGCCTATGATCCATTGTTCCTGTCATTCAGGCTTAATGGTTTTTCTCCCAATTTACTAACTCTTTTCTTCTCATATTGTTGGGCTTCTTCCTGCTATTAGGCTTTTATGCCAAAATGAGCATCAACATTCAGCCCCTTAAGCATATGAAGTGCTCCTGCGGTTCATATGCGAATAAAAGACTCTTCTTCTTCTCTCTGTCTTTCCTTTTTCTTCTTTTTGTCTTTGCGGGTTTTTTTTTTAATAGTGGGCCTCACCTTTTTTTTTTTTTTTTTCTTTCTTTCTTTCTTTCTTTCTTGCCGTGAATAGTGTTGTCTCTTCAAATTTCCCAATTTAGCAGTTATTCTGAAACACAGCTTCCGTTTCATTAATTCCATGCCTTATTCGATGGGTGACCCATCGCATCCTTTCGTGTCAGCGTTAATGAGGTTGGTACTTAAAGAGATTCCCTTTATATCACTTGACACAAAACACTTTCTCCCTTTCCCTTTCTTCACCGCATCTTCTCCCTCAAACATTCTCACCCATTTACTTTGATCAACCATTCCATCATGACGCCGGTGAAAGGCCAAGGTTCTTCCCGTCATAAGGGGAAAGAGATCGCCTCCGATGATCCTACCACGTGAGACATAGGTGAAAAGGCTCCTCACTCCGAATCAGAGCATTCTGATGAGGAATGAGTATGGCGTGATCTCGATAGTAAGTGCGCTCCCCTCATAGACCCGTGGTACGACACCCATGCCCATTTTCCAAAAGTGCCCAATGAGTACACGCCTCTACCACCGAGCCGTGTATGGCTTGCCCTTTGCCATCGCAACACGGAGATATCTTAGGCTCCATTGGCTTCTTCGATTCCTAATCTTGTTATCCACTAAGGTACTTCACTCCCTGTGCCCATTCTCTTCAAATTTGGGTCGGGTACTGCTTTGGGTTGGAAGGAATGAGTGGACGCCAAGTTGTCCAATAAGGGTTTCATGGCGGTGCTACAGCGGGCCGGTGTGCTAAAGGCCATTGTTTCATCACGTTGCTTGTCCAACTACAGGGACTTGTTCAAACTCCGTCATCTAGTCCACCAGTGGTGCACTGCGACCCATACCTTCTTTCTTTTCTGCTGTGAGATCACCGTAACCTTGGAGGATGTGGCAAACCAACTACTTTTTCCTATTCTTGGTGATGTTGACCCTGGTGCCTTGGAGCTTTCTCCGGAGGAAGAAGCTGTGGAGGCCAAGTTGAGGAAGGGGATGAGTGGCAACGCGAAGTTGTCACATTGGGTCGGGTTTTTCTCCAAGTCTTCCGTTGCTGCTCGTCGTGTAGCCTTCATCACATTTTGGCTCTGTAAGTTCATCTTTGGCTCCCACCCTCATTATACTGTGAAGCCTTTGTATTTTCAGTTAGCAATTAAGATATCTGCTGGGGTGAGTCTGCCGTTAGCACCTATGTTTCTGGGACATCTATATGTATAGTTAGATATCTTACAAAGTGATGAGGAGCAGGCAGGTTCCTACCATATATTTACTTCTTCTGCCCAGAGTACCATTTTGCAACATCTGTTGTATGAGCATTGTGCTAGGCACTTGGCAAAGTGTAGGCCTGTTCGCTTTGCCAAGGAGATATACTAGTCGTTTCCGAGAGTTATCACTGATTTCTATGGTCGGTTTGCATTTGATTTTTCATTGTCTTTTTGTTGGGTTGGTTTGAAGCCATTTGGGCATCTTACCGTTGAGTTCTTTGATAAAGGAGTTGGGTTTTCTTGGAGAGCATATAGGAGTTTAGGTACAGGTTTTACATGTGCTGATTTTGCCATGGGTCCTTTTGTTGATACTGCTGGGACCACTACCCCTTTGACTGGTTTTGATGAGAGGGGTATTACTTACTTGGCAGCCACCAATGCTAGGTGATTGCCTTATTTGGCTGATGAGGGGATTCAATTTGTACAATATTTTGCTGATAGAGTGAGGAGGCAGTTTGGGTTGGATCAGGATATTCCTGATGATTTTTCTGTTATTATAGAGTCTCCCACTTATGTTCGGCCATTCCTGCGGCACAGTGCTTTTAAGGAAGGGTATTTGTACTACTGCCACACATTGGTATTGGTAGGCTGTGATGATCTCATTTAAACAGAAGTTGTTGGGCAGTCATGGGTTTTCTCTCATTCCTCCTGATGGCTTTAGTGCAGTCATTTCTGCCAATCCTTGGTTGCTCCTTCCCACCAAGTCTGTGGTGGTATATGTTAGGAAGCAGAGTCGGTCTGCTATATTTGAGTGGGTTGAGGAGGAGAAGGGGTGGTTCTAGTATGCTGGTGACTTTCCCACGGGTTGGGAGAAGAGGGTAAAAGTGACAAACCTCCCCGTGAAGAAGAGTTCTGCGCCTCAGTCCGCTAAGCCTAAGTTTACCAAGAAGGGTGATAACTCCTCTGAGACTTGTTCAGATATTGTTCCTTTTGAGGGCGACCTTCCTTTTATAGGTAACATAGCCTTGGAGAGTTCTTCTCCTCCTTCTGCTCGCACTTGTTCCAGCAGGCACCCTACTGTAGGCAAGTCTAGGCTACTGCTCTGCGGCCATTTGTTGATGCTCCTCCTTTTAGCAGGACCCGAGGTAACAAGAGGAAGACATCTCCCCCTCCTATGTCTGCCACTACTAAGAGGAGAGTATGTTATCGCTAACCTCATATACTTGTTGACTTATTCCCTTCATTTTGTCTTCTCTTTTTTGTAGTCTAAACACAAGGAGGACACATTTGCACCCACCCTATATTGCTTGATGAGCCTGAGTTGGAGGTATGTCTCTCTCTCTTCCTCTATTCCTTTCTTGCATGTGTTCCCTTTGCCATGCGTCATTATGTGCCCCGTTTTCTCTCTCTCTTCTTCTTTTCGTATATATATGCATCACCACTTATTACATGTTCCTTTCCTTCTTATATATATATTTTTTTGTTTCATGTTTTTCAGCTTGAGCCTGAGCCCATCTCCATCTATCACCCCATGACTGAGGAGGTTTTTGCCGCTATAGGCACACCCATGGAGGGTTTCTTTGATGGGGCCGATGTGGTGGCTGAGGTCATGACTTCTGCTGCTCCTGCTATTGCACAAGGAGTTCCTGTTGAGACTCCCACCCTTTTCACTGAGTCGGTGCTTGTAGATAAGGGCGCCCAGACTGAGGGGGTTAGTGAGCCTGTTCCCATTCCTGTTGAGACTTTTACTCCCCAGAAGGGAGTTACTCTTCTGCCTGCTTCCTAGCCTGAGATTTCCTCTCTTGCTACACCTTTTGCTATTTTGACGAGCGATCCTTTTGCGGCTTTGTCTCAGGTCGTGAAGGATGGCTCCTCCTTGGTGGTTACTCCCTCATTCATACCTAGCTCTGCCACTCGTGGTCCTAATGCAGACTTGTCTTTTGAGGGATCTGAAGAGGTTCTTGAGGATTCTGATGATGAACCCACCATGAAGAAGAGGATCTTTGATTCTAATGAGTGATGAGCACGAGGCTGAGACTATGGGTGCATATCTCTCATATTTGTTAAGTTTTCTCTTTACCCTTTATTGTTTCCATCTTCTTCCTTTTTCCTTTTATATGTATCTGCATGATTTCCTGAAGCAATCTCCATTTATTCTACATGTTCATTCTTCTAATTACAGAGATTCTTGAGGAGCCTGAGATTGCAGCAAACACAGCGATGCCTATAGCCCCTTCTTTTGCCATACCTACAACACCCCTTTCTGCCATGTCTACAGTACCAGTTTCTGTCGTACCTTTAGCACTTGCTTCTACCGTACCTACAGTACCTGCTTCTGCTATTCGCACAGTATCTGTTTCTGCCATTCCCCAAGCCTCCATTCCTACGGGTCCTGGTATGTTTTCTTTCTTCCATCCTCTTCCCTTTCCTCATTATGAATTCATTCTCTTCACTCCATGGATTCCTTATACTACATTTCATATCTTCTTCCAGGTTCGATTCTTACTGCCCTTTTTCAGTTTGAGGTGGGCAACAGTTCTGCCACGATTCTAGACCCTATGAACAAGGCTGCAGCCTTCTTTACTCGCTTTGACCAGCTTGAGGTTAATGACCTCAATCCTGCGGACTTCTAGGGTGCTAGGCCTCCCTATGTTGACTTCCATGGCTTCAGGGTTCTTAGAGATTGTGCTTCTCACTTGGAGGCGGTCTATAGGAGCTGTGGGGATTTCATACAGGGATTTATTCTTGGCCATTCCACGAGAGAGCATTTTCTGAAGTTGCTGGGGAGTGTGATGAATGTCATTGAGTACGACTTCATCGATATTATTTCTGCTGAGAGGATGTTGCAGTGGAGGGCGGTGGTATAGGAGCTGATCAGAGTGGGCTTTGTTGTAGAATTCATATTGGACCATCTACATGAGATTGCCTGAGCCTTCTTCATGAAGAAGGTTCAGCCTGCTGTGGATGCCATTGATACATGCATTGAGGCTCTGAGGAAGGAGGTGGCGGACTTGGAAGGATGTCGTGAGCACCTTCTTTCTAGTGTTGGTGGATCCAGTCGCTTTGGAGATCAGACTCTTATTTCCGAACTTCATTGATTATGTAGTTTCCCTTTTGTTTCCTTTCCCTTATTCCCTTATCTAGTACACTTTATGTTTTCTACAGTACTTATTTGGCAAGTCTTAATGACTGCTATAGTTTGGGTTTGTAAACTCTGATACTACACTTGCTACTACTTTTGCTATGACTATGACTATGATACCATATGCTTTCTAATACTTCATAGTTTTTCATTACATTTTGATAAAAGCATGTTACAATATTGCCTTGTGACATAATCACTTGAAGGAAAAGAAACATAGAACTAATTAAACAAAAGGGATAACTACATGATTTTCTTTTAAACATAATAATATTTTAGCCACTTGCCATTGATGAGATCCATCAGATATTTGCCATCCATATGGGCCAAACAATAATACCCACTTGCATGTGCTTCTCTTATCACAAGGGGTCCCTCCCATTATGGTGAAAACTTAGATGGTCCTGTCATACCTCATTTGACGTGGTCCGCTGCCTTTAGCACAAGTTGTCCTTTTGCAAACACTCTTTCTCTAGTCATCCTACCATAGGCTTCAGTCATCTTTTGTTTGTACCTGCAGTTGCGTTCTTGAGTCTCTTCCCTTTTCTCGTCAAGCCCTTCTAGGTCTTCACACTTTTCTACTGCAAAGACTTCCTTATCCTTTTCCTTCTTTTGCATCTGCATGACTCTTAAGGAGGGAGTTATTACTTCTGCTGGGCTCATCACTTCTGTTTTTTATATTAAGGAGAAGGGTGAAAACCTTGTGGCTAACTTTAGTGAATTTCTATAAGCCCAAAAGGCGTCTGGTAGGTGCGTTACCCATCTTCCCGTATATTCCTGGCTCATTTTGCAGATGATCTGTATGAGGGTCTTGTTTGTTACCTCTGCCTGCCCATTCCTTTGAGAGTAATAGGGTGATGACCGATGGTGCTTGATCTGGTGGAACTCTAGCATCTTTCTTACATCGCTGTTGACAAAAGGCGTGCCATTGTCACTGATGATCCTATGGGGCACCCCAAACCTAACAATTATGCTTCTGCCCACTTTGTGAAATACTCTGTAGCCACTAGGATCCATATGTACCCAAGTGACGGTGGATTAACTGGTCCCACCAAATCGAGCCCCCAAGTGTGAAAGGGCCATGGGGTGACCATACTGTGTAAGCTTTACAGGTAGGTGTGAATCAGGTTGGCTTGTACTTGACAACTGTGACATTTCTTCACAAATTCTACTGTGTCCCTCTTCATGGTGGGCCAATAATAACCCATTTGTAGCAAGCATCTGTACAACTTTTTCTTCCCTTGGTGCTCCCCACACTCTCCTGCGTGTACTTCCTTTATCATCTCACTTGCTTCCTCAGGACCCAAACATCGTAATGGGTCCCTATCATACCCTTTTTTGAAAAGGACTCTGTCATGCAAAAAGTAACGTGTTGCCAATCTCTTAAGCTTGTATCTTTTACTATGCTTCTGTGGCAGAATACCTTCTGTCAGGTACTCCACGAATGGGCTCCTCCAGTATTCGTTAACGAATACGACATAGTTTCCTCTCTGTTTGCTGCAAGCTGATAGGCCTCGCATTGGATTTGGACTTGGTTCGCGTCCTTAACTATACTTGGCCAATAGAAACTTGCCTTTTGGAATCTGTGGTAAAGATTGACTTCTCCGCAGAACTTACAGGTTCTGTCATGCACTTCCTTCAACTTTCTTTGGGCTTTCTCTTGCCCCACACATCTCGACAGGATTCCACTTGGCATCTTGCGATACAATTCTCCTTTTACCAAGGCGTAGTCTTTTAACGCTTTCAATTCTGCCATGTCTTCTTCTCTCATCAAAGCTTCTTTTATGCGAATCCTCTAATCTTCTTCACATTTTTCTTCTTAGAACCTCTCCTTTAGGACTTCTATAATGGACTCCTTCTGTTTGTTTACCTATATCCTGGTGCTGCTTCCTTCACAAACTATTTGCGACTCTAACGCGGCCAACGCGTCTGCATACCGATTTCTGCTCTTTAGAGCATGCTCTATCTCAAACGTTGAAAAATTTTCCTCCATCTTCTGGGCCATCGTTCTGTACGGGGCTAAGCTAGGTTCCTTCAAAGAGAACCTCCCATTGGTCTGGCAAACCACTAGGTTCGAATCACCTATCACTTTTAAATGCTTGATCCCCATTTCGAGGGCCGTAGCTAGCCCAGTGAGACAATCCTCATATTCTGCGGTATTACTTGAGCAGGGGAATTCCAATTTGAATGAAAGCGCGACAACCTCATCCTTCTTATGATACAGAACTATTCCCACGCCTCCTGAGTGGGCAGTTGAGGATCCATCAAACTTCATTACCTACTGCTTCCTGACTTCTTCTGCCATGGCTACCTCCATTGGGACCTCATCGTTTAGCGAGAATTCCTCTTTTCTTGGAAATTGTGCCAACGAGTCTGCTATAGCCTGGCTCTTCACTGCTTTGGGTGTTCTCGCCTTCAAATCATACTGTGACAACTGTAGTAACCACTGGGATATCTTTCCAGAAAGAATTGGCTACTGCAACAAGGCTTTGATTGCATGAGACTTAGTCATTAGCCATACCTCGTAGGCCAGGAAATAATGCCGTAGCCTTTGTAAAGCATATACTATGGCCAAGCATGCTCTTTCTGCTCTTGGGTAGTGAGTCTCCACATCCATCAGGGCACAACTGATGTAATAAACTAGTTGCTCAACGCCACCTCCATCCTCTTGGGCAATTAACGTGCCTATGGCATACGAGTTGGTGGCTAAGTAAAGCAATAGTGGCTTTTTGTGGATTGGAGCTTGCACCATAGGGAGGTTCATCATAATCTGTTGTAACCTCCTAAAGGCCGTCTGCTGTGTTTCTCCCCACTCAAAGCTTTGCCCCTTCTTAAGTAATCTGGCGAAGGTCGAAGTAAGTAATGCTAAACCAAAGATAAATCTCCGAATGTATGAGACTTTCCCCAAGAAATTCTTCAATTCTTTCACTGTGGCAGGTGCCTTCATGGTTACTATGGTCGTGACCTTGGCTGGGTCTATATCTATTCCTCTACTATGAACCAAGAAACCCAAAAATTTCTCAGAAGATACTCCAAATGCACACTTGAGGGGATTCATTCTCAACTTGAAAGCCCCACATCTTTCAAATACTTTCCTTAATATTTGGACATGATCTTCTCGCCTTTGTGATTTCACAACTATGTCATCTACATAGTCTTCCAACTCACGGTGCATCATGTCGTGGAATATGGCCATCATAGTACGTTGGTAAGTTGCGCTTGCGTTTTTCAACCCAAAAGGCATCACAGTATAGTAAAAATAGCCTATGGATGTTCTGAAGGCAGTTTTCTCCGCATCCTTTGGCGCCATTCTGATCTGATTGTATCCACTGAACTCGTCCATGAATGAAAACATGGCGTTCCCTGCTGCAGAGTCTATCAATAAGTCCATATTTGGCTACAAGAATTCATTTTTTGGGCAAACTCTGTTGAGATTTCTGAAATCTACACAACACCTTATCTGCCCATTCTTTTTCTTTATTGGCTCGATGTTAGATAACCAACGTGGATGTTGGACGGGCTTAATGAAACCCGCAGCTAGCAACTTCTGCGCCTCCTTTATTATTTGCTTCTCTATTTCAGTGTGGAATACCCTAGCAAGCTGGGCCACTGGCTTGGCCTCATGGTCCACATTCAGCATATGCACCACCAACCCGGGGTCTAATCTAGGTATCTCACTGTAATCGAAAACATCTTTAAATTCTTTCAGCAACAATATCAACATTGACTTTTCTTCCTCTGACAGTTTTGAACTAATTGAGATGGGTTTCGGTTCTTGTGGATTAGATCCTAGGTCAATTTCTTCCAATCCTTCTTCTGCTGTAACTTGTACATCTTTTTCTGCTATAACTTCCTCCTCTTTCTCCATATCACTTTCTTCCTCCGAACCTTCTTAAGCCACGCAGCACACCAAACTTTTATGCTGCCATTCTTGCCTAGGGCTCGCTTGTGCACCGCATGTGGGCCCCGCGCACCTTCATAATTTGTAGACGATTCTACCATCAGGGGCCCAAACTCTGACACATTGCGGTGCGTCATCTGACTCCAAAGTAGGCACTTCTTTCCATTTCTTCTTCTACGACAGCAACTTCCTCAGATCAAGCTCTGGGTCATCCTGGATGTCCTCCCACCTAGGCACGAAGGTGCCTTGCAGTTTTGACACTAAACTTTCCCCAAATGGTGCCCATTGGTTGTAGAACATAGTTTCTACTAGATGAGCCTCTGTTTGCTTGAATGGTGATGAATTTTTTGCTATTCGTATCAATCTGCCATTTAACCTTCCCTTCATACACTGATGATAAGTGGACGGGACCAATTGGTGCTTGTGCAACCATGGTCTTCTAGAAGCACGTGGTATGAGGCTTTGGTTTTCACCACTTAGAAGCGGGCCAAAGAAGCTATTGGCCCCACCTTCAACCACAGCTGAATGTGGCTTACGGTGTACTCACCTCTTCCCCCAAATCTTGTTACTTCCATTGGGCATCCCTGAATCTTTCTTTCTGAAATTCCTGTTGCTTGTAAAGTGCTTAGTGGGATAAGATTTACAGAAGCGCCCTTATCCACCAAGGCTCTCTTAATGGGGATTTGATTTATAGATGCTGCCAAGTAAAGGGGCCTCTTGTGGTCTGAGTACCCCACTTCCATATCCTCATCACTAAAAGTGATCTCACTTGACTCCTGCAAGAGAACTCTGTCATTTGTGACTTCTGCTACCAAACATTCCATTCCTGCCCCAGAGGCAATACTTACAAGGGCTTCTGTGGCTATCCTTCGCTCTTTTACTGTGAGCCCCAATTGATTGAACAAGTTCTTGAACTTGGAAATTTTCTGTAAGGTGGTAATTGTTGCGGTAGGCAGGGCTGAACTTTCCTCTTCATCCTCCCCCGGATCTGTGCAAATGACAACTGTTGCTACACCTTTCCCTTTGTGGTTTGGGAGTGGGTTTCTTTGAATTTCTAGTTGGGACAGCTCCAGAGTCCTTTCCTTGATTCTTCGGTGCACCAGTTTGCCGAATGCCCAACATTCTGTGGTAGGATGTTGCACGTAATTGTGCAAGCGGCAGAAGCGTGGGTCTCTTCGCTCTTCCTCTGTGGGCTCTCTAAAAACTTGATTAGGCTTAAAGACTCCATCTGCTATCTATTTATCTAGGAGCACATTTAGCTCCTTCGGGGTACATGGTAGTGGTAGAGGGGTATCGTACTCCTTTCCATCAGTCTTCCTCTTTCTTTCCCCAGTGGATACTGCCATAGCCTGTGGGGCTTTTCTTTTGTCGGAACTTGGCCTCACTGATTGAGCATTCTTCCTAGCTTTCTGCAACAAGTGTGTAAACTGGGAGATTTCTAGATTTTTCAGGACAGCTCTGTACTCCTTGATCATACTTGTCATACACATTTCCACCAACGTCTTTTCTTCACAATGATCGTAACAATCAAGTGTTATGTCTCTGAACCTTTTGATGTATTCCATCAAATCTTCGCCACTTCTTTACTTAGTTTCTTGCAAAGTCACAAGCATTACTGTTTCTTCTCCATGAAAGTACTTAGTACAAAATACATCCACCATGTCATCCCATGTTAGGATTGACCCTAGTTTTAGACAAATGTACCAAGTGCATGCACGGTCACACAATGATTTAGAAAATTCCCAAAGATATAGGTCATCGTCTGCCACATAAAGGCCAAAAGTATCAATAAACTTGCTTATGTGCTTGACAACACTTCCTTTTCTGCCATCATATTGCACAAAAACTCATGGTTCATACCTCTCTGGGTATGGCTTGCTGAGTATTCTTAGTGGTTAAGGAGGTCTTCGTGCATAAAACCTTTCTTTGGACACTCTAGCCTTCTTCTACTCCAGGAGAGCTACACTTCGGCCATAGTGATGAAACGTTGCTCTGCATTCTACAAAGCACCTCCAATTGGTGTCTCCTCCTTGTCTGCTGCATGCTCTAGGTCATGTTGGCTCCCTTTTTCCTTCGTCTTGTCAGCTTTCATTTGACGGATTTCTTCCATCATCTGCTGCTATGAGTGTTGCAGCAACTGAAACACCTCGATAAAAACATTGGCATTGTCAGTGGGGATTCATTGCTGTTGTTGGGGTTCAGCCCCCATTCTGTTGACACCTTTTGCTGGTTAGGTTGCTGTTGGTGAGGCTGTTGTTGGCCTCGACTCTGCTTAGGAGGGCACGATACTCATGTTTCGTGTTGCCTTGGATCTGGGGGGCATGGTTTGCGAGGGCTTCTGTCTTCTATCCCTGTCTGTTTCCCAACTCTCTAGTGGAGTTGCCAATTTAAATGTGGTGGGCCTTTTTGAGATTGTGGGTTGGGCTGCCTCCTACCACACTACGGCCCAAAGGTTCTGCGTAGGAAAGTCAAGACCAGTCCAATTGCAACTCACCTTGAACCAGCTTGTGCACAAACTAAAGCCCCTTTGTTGAAACTTTGGTCATATGCCCATGGTAGATGAAACTGTTACAAAAGAGTTACGGCAGGCAAGTATAATATAACAATAATAAAGGATAAGCGCTTACTGTTAGTTAAAACAAGCAAAGAATTCCCAATTAAAGAAAAGAGTCGCATGACAATAGAAAACGTATTATAAGAAGAAATGATAATAATAATAAAAGAAAAGGTAACATCGATAATCAATAAGATTAAAGGAGAAAAGGTTAGTCTGTCGTGCTTAGTTGTATTACGGAACTAAAACCAAAGAGGGAACCACTTCCTTAATATGGATAACCTCACAGGAAGGTCCTACTGTAGAAATTACCCACTTTGAGAAGATGGGCCTAAATGGCTTATGCCTAAGAAATTCTTAATCCTTAATAGAGGGTAGGCTTTTAGAGGGAGAGAAGGGATTAGCCTATTGGTGCATGCCTACTATCACACTCTTGCCTACTCTCTATTTTTCTTTATCATTGTTTTCCTTTTCTAGGTTTTGTTACTCTACTTTTCCACTCTTTTCTTTTTAGTTTTTGCTCATGAGATGTTGTTTTTCTAATGTTGTGGTTATATGATATTTGTAATGTTCTATTACTTGTGCACGGCAGAGGCTTCTTATATACTTCCTGCCATGACTTATTTTTACCATTTTACCCCTTAACCACTTTTGTTTGGGTGTGGGTGTCCTTCTAGACCACCCACTGGTCTATCAGCGGCCCAGCCACCACCATTTACCTGTACTGGCCGTACCACATCCCATTACCAGACAAAGAAATCTATTTTGTTTGCTTGTTCATCGTGGCATTCCCATCGGATAAGGATGCGCATTCTCTCTCACTATCCCTTATGGCATGCACCTAGTGATTCCAACTCATTTTTCCCTATTTTGGGTGGTATGTCATCCCAGCAAGACATTTCCCCCAAAAGAGTTTGAGCGAGAACCCCAGAATAAGCTCCCCCTTCTCCCCACCGCTAGACCATACCCTCTTTTACCTCTAACCCATGGCCCACCACTCTTGTATTGGTTGGGTACAAGTTGGTGGTGCCTAAGCCTTGTGCATGCTTCACTTCTGTGTGTGTCCAAAGCTTGTTTGTTGCTCATGCGTTTGTCATGGCTTGGAGGCCTATTTGTGCATTATGCTACTCATTCTTGACCTCTTGTGGCGTGAATCGGTTTCTGAGCCTTCATTCTTTATGACTCGCTTTCTTCATAGGTTGGGCCTTGCTTGATTGTGGGCTTTTCTCTCTTTAACCCATTCTTTGCTCCTTTCATAGACTTGCTAGCATTTTTGCCACGCCATTATGTTATTCCTGCCATGGTATTGCTTGGTTTGTGCTTGCTGGACCTCTTTTCGAGCCAATTGTATGCTTTCCTTTTTACTTAATTACAGTGGCCCAGTATTATCATTGGGCTTGCATTCATGCCACTTCGGGCCTTCTTGACCCATTCCATTGCTCATGGGCTTCCTTGGCCCATTTCTTCCTCCTTGGGCATCTTCGGCCCATTTCCTTTCCTCGGGCATCCTCGGCCCATTCTAATTCTGCATTCCCATGGGCTTTTGCTAAGTCTTTTGGGCTTCCCCAGCCTAAATTACCACATCCTTTACTTTTTGGGTTGATAGGCTTCCCATCAACCCCTTACTCACTTGATTCATTGCTTTGAGCCTCTTTGGCCCATTCTTGCTTGCTTTCTATCTCATATAATGTCCATGGGTTTACTACTTCTTTCTCTGGGCTCCTCTAGGCCCGTTGCTTCCTCCGATGCCCATTTATTATTTTCTTGGCCTATGATCCATTATTCTTGCCATTCGGGCTTAATGGTTTTTCTCCCAATTTACTAACTCTTTTCTTCTCATATTGTTGGGTTTCTTCCTGTTATTAGGCTTTTCTGCCAAAATGAGCATCAACACATGGTTATTTTAACAAGTCCATTTTAATTGGGTAAAATTTAGATACAATTCATTAAGTGCAGTACATTAATTAGGTTCTCCATCGGCTTTTAGGCTATGCCAATTAGGCCATTGCCAAAAGGCCTATATGAGAGAAAGGCTCTACAAATTTAATTTGGAAATTAGTTTTACTAAATTGTGAATCAATAAAAATCCTATCTAATTGTTCTAAAATATTGTTTTAAAAAATTGTTGTAAGTGTGCCAGATTACCATTGATGATCAGTTTCCTTTAACAATTCAAGGCTTCGAATTTTTGTAAACAAGTCCCTCGATCAATTTTAGTCAACCAATCACCTATAAAGCCAAACATCAAACAATCTCTCTCTCTCTCTCTCTCTCTCTCTCTCTCTCTCTCAATTTAAATTGGAAATTAGATTTTATCTTTCCTCACCTTACATGAACCATGATATTAGATTTTCTATATAAGATTAATCTTGATTGGTTAGTAGAGTTATGTGATAATGTTGGGTTATAGATTGACCCTGATTAATTAATTAAATTACCCAAGTTGATTAATTAGGTCAACTTACATGCAAATCATGGAGGAACAAATAAATCACCAAATAAACTAGAGTGTAGCGGAAATCAAATTTAACACGGTGATTTGTTTACTAATGGGAAAAACCTTATGCAAGGCAGAAACTCCACCATCGAGTGAATTTCAGGTCACCACTTCCAGAATCCACTAATCAAGAACAAGCGGTTGCACGTATAAGGAATCTTAGCACTACCAAGCCTATCCCAAAATACCAACCTATAGTTGAACCTTTGCTCCAATCCCCAATTGGACTTGATCTTGTAGAAGACTTCTTCCTTTGCATGAATCCCAGTACGTGACTAACTGTCTTTGCACGAATCCAAGTACGTGAACAACCCTTTGATTGTTGTAGTTGATTTGCAATAGCTTCACTTAGAAACACCAATAAGATCTTTAATTGTTGGTGCTAGAGACTTTGTTTGGTTACAGAACCCAAAGGCGCACAAGAAATGTAACAATATCTCTTTCTTCTGTAGGAGGAGGCTAAGTTTCAATAAGAAAACTTTATGGAACTTTCTAGGGTTAGGGTTTTCTTTCTCCACCTCATTTAAATAGAAGCTTAATGGGCCTTTTAAATGGGCTCTCTTATTCCTATTAGATTTACACAAACCCATAAACAAATAGCCAATTAGAATAAAATGTTGTAGGCTAAATCTGAAATCCGTTAGCTCGATAGATCTAGAGGTATCGAGCTTCAATAAATTTTGATAGATCTATAGGTATCGGGACCTGCAGATTCAATTTTTTCTTAAGTAGTTCTTGAGTAATCTTCATGTCTTCAATGAACCACTTGTTTTGACTTATCAACACACTTCTTGATACCCTAAACACATATTAGATCTACCCAATTATAAGTGCATTTTATCAAAAGATATGCCAATACTTAGAAAATATGGCCCTAACAATCTCCCATTTGGCAATCCGTGACAAACTACAACAATTATGAGAGAAAATTAACTTAAAAATCTCCCCAATTGATTAACATAGAAAATAAACCTTTTTTAAAAGATTTGAACCTTGATAGTTGCTGCAAGAAGAAGGCTCGGAATCTTGACTTGGCTTTAACCTGTCTTTCCTGAAAGGCACTAAACAAGCGCATCAAGGTACCATGTGGAAAATATTGACAAGTAAAATAAATAAGCTCAAGAAAACTTTTATTCACAATGCTATCAAAATAAACAACAAGAATATCTCAATCATAGCATGTGAACCAAAGCACAAAGATACACATCTCAAAATATATCAATATCAAGGTGTATCAAACTAACTCTCCCCCTAAGTTAGTTACATAAAAAAAAAAAAAAAATTTCCCCTTTTATATGAAGTTCTCCCACTAAATCTATTACTCTCCCTAAGTAATAACATTCAAATCTCAAATTTCTCATCCTTTTGACATGATTGTCAAAGGTAATAGAAAGCCAAAAAACTTGATCGAAGACAGACAAAAAACTGACACAGAGGGAATAAGGAGAACAAGAAACCATAGATCTACATGAAAAACATGAAAACAAGATGCTATGGACACAGTGGGATAACAAAAAATATGCAAAACATGAAAAAGATATGAAATGCATGAAAGAGGAGCTCAATCTATCGGGAGGTATCGAGGGAGGTGTTGAGGAAGATGTCGATAGATTGACACTAGTATTGAGCAAAAAGAAAGTTGAGAAAATAGGCTCGATGTATTGGGGTGGTGTTGAGAAAGAACTTGATGTATCGAGATGGTATCGAGATGCATAAAAACCAAATTTTCATGCAGCTGCAATATGAAACACATGCAAAAATAAAAACTCAACACCATGAACCAACCTAGATTAAAAAAAGTTAAACATGTGAATGAACACCTCAAATCTCAAGACTCCAAAAAACTTTTAAAAAACAAAAACAAAAATTTTTGTTTAAAAAAATTCATACTAGTACAAGAGCAACTTTAAATGGCCATGATTGTACTTGTATATTTGTATCAATAGTAGCAAAGAATTGTGTGTTGTATGTGAAATTTTTGCAAGTAAACATAAGTATCTCATCATGCAAAAATAATGATATAGGAGAATAAAAAATACTCACACACAATCATAACCGTTTGATGGGGATTATCACCTTTGAGGTACATCCTATAACTCCTACATCTCCTAGAAACACGCTTGCAACTATATTTAAAAGCATTTGTTTCTTTTTTCTTTTTCATTTTCTTTTAAGCACAATGAAGCATATCATGCATGGACATATAAGAGATAGAAAAGAAAATACCCTTTTTTTTTTTTTTATTCAGCACCCTTTTCTTGCTATAAAAGTGCTACATCTTATCGAGCACAACTTTTATGAATTACACATAGGTGTTTATAATTGACGAGTTTTAGTGGTGAGATAGTTATTTATACTTTTCTCTTAGGATTTTTTAGTCATTCCCGTCAAAAAGAGTGATATAGATATAAGTAAGAAAGATTAACCCATACATACAAATTACAAAGCTCACAATACTTAGTTGTGTAGGAAGTTTCTCATCTAAGCTACAAGAGATACAAAGTTATGAAACCTTGTTTCATTGGCCATTCAAGGTACATAAGTACTAGTATACACAAACACAAATTGTTTTTGTATTTTTAAAATTTTTTTCTTTTTTATTTTTCTTTTCTTGAAAGCAATAAAAGAAATAAATAAAAAAATGCACATGCAAAAATAAATAAATGCAAAACAATGCAATGCATGGAAGCATGATTCCAAAAACAAATAAGAAATCAAGCATGAAAGTCCTACTTTAGACAGAAAGCATTAAAGTAGAGGACAAACAGAAAGACAATTAAGTCTTAGGATCCTTCATCATCCACATAGCATGAGTCTTTGGCTGTGAAGATGAAAAGGCACGTGTCCTAGTATGCCTACTAATGGACATAGAGGAATTAGAATTCCATTGAAATTGAGTTGAAAAGCTCAAACTTTAAATAACTCACTAAGAATAGGCACAAAGCATTTAGACAAAGGATGAGACCTATTAGATACTCACTTATGAGGAAACAATTTAAAACAGTTAGGGCGAGTGCGATCGAAAGCACCACAATGGTGACAACACATGAGTAGGTTTAGAATTATTAGGCTTCCTAGAATGAGATCTAACCTTGGAGGTTGAAAAAGACCTGGACTTAGGACAATTATGCCTAATATGACCAACAACATGACAATGATGACAAGTGGGGACAAATTCTAATTTTTCATTCAGCCTATGAGGAGTTTTAAACATAGGTTTAGAAATTTTAGCATCAACATCATATTTTTTACTTTTGTCCATCCAAGCAATATTAGCCTTCAAGTCTTCATTATTCCTTTTAAATGGAGGAATATAACAATCTTTCTCTTTAGAGTTAGGTTCAACAAGAAGTTTGACACTACTTAATTTTTCAATTTCAATTTTAGATTCAACTAGTTGCTCTTCCAAACTCTTAATTTTGTCCACTTGACATGAAAGTTGATTTTTTAAATTCTCATTTAATTTATTCGCTCCATCCAATTTTGCAATCAATTCTTTTCAAGTTTGACCTTCACAAATTTAGCCTTAAATTTTGCAAAGCTTTTAACCGATTTAACATGAAATTTATAAAGCTTACAATAGGCATCTTGAATATCATTATCATCATTTTGCACAAGATCATGCAAATCAAAACAATCAACAGTTTCCATGAGAACAGAGGTTAATGGATCATACAGCAGAGATTAAAAATCTAATCAGCTTGTGCCTACTCTGATACCACTTGTTGGGTTATAGATTAACCCCGGTTAATTAATTAAATTACCCAAGTTGATTAATTCGGTCAAATTACATGCTAATCATGGAGGCATGAACAATTAACAAAATAAACTAAAGTGCAACGAAATTAAATTTAACATAGTGATTTGTTGACTAATAAGGAAAACCTCTTGCAAGGCAAAAATCCTACCGAGTGAATTTTAGGTCATCACTTCTAAAAATCCACTAATCAAGAACAAGTGGTTACAAGTATAAAAAATCTTACCACTATTATGCCTATCCCAAAATACCAACCTACAGTTGAACTTTTTCTCTAATTCTCAATCGGACTTGATCTTGTAGAAGACTTCTTCCTTTGCACGGATCCCAATACGTGACTAACTTTTTTGCACGAATCCATGTACGTGACTAACTCTATAGTAACCTTTTGATTGTTGTAGTTGATTTGCAACAACTTCACATAGAAACACCAATAAGATGTTTAATTGTTGGTGCTAGAGACTTTACTTGTTACAAAACCCCAAGGCACACAAGAAACTAGAAATATCTCTTTCTTCTGTAGAAGGAGACTAGGTTTCAATAAGAAAACCTAATGAAGCTTACTAGGGCTAAAGTTTTCTTTCTCTACCTCCTTATTTAAATAGGAGCTTAATGGGCCTTTTAAATGGGCTCTCTTATTCCTATTAGGCTTACACAAACCCATAAACAAATAGCTAATTAGAATAAAACGTTGCAAGCTATATTTGAAATCTGCCAGCTTGATAGATCGAGAGGTATCAAGCTTCATTAAATCTCGATAGATTTAAAGGTATTGAGGAGGTATAAGGACCTGCAGATTCAATTTTTCTTGAGCAATTCTCCAGTAATCTTCATGTCTTCAATGAAACCACTTGTTTTGACTTATCAACACATTTCTTGATATCCTAAACACATCTTAGATTTACCTAATTACAAGTACAATGCATTTTGTAAAATAAAATGCCAATACATAGAAAACATGACCCTAGCAGATAAAATTTTTATTTGGAAATATAGGCTGACAGAGTTAGGTGATTCGATTATTAATTGAATTCATAATTTTTTTTTTTTTAGAATACTAAGTATTTTTAACACATACACACGGGAAGAGAGGAGAAGGTTTTTTAAAGAAACTTACAGTGGTGTATATCAAAAAGGGCCTGAATTCATAATATTGATTTAGATAAACTAAATTCTATTATTAATTCTACATTTTAGGTGGATTAATCATTCTATCAATTTAAAAGTAGAGCCTAAATCTTCTGTCACACTCTTCCTACTTCACTATATACTCTACAAATAAAAATATGTCACATGTTCATCTATTTTATTAAATACTAAATTTATGTCTTCTATTATTTCAATTATCTAAATATGATGGGTTATTTATTTATTTATTTTAGGAAATTAAAATAATAAAATTTAGCATTTAATAAAATAGATAAATACGTAACATGTTTTTATTTGTGAGTATATAGTAGATTAAGAATAGTGGGACAGACGATTTGGACTCTTAAAAGTAGGCGTCGGCAAAACTAAAATACAAAACCTAGTGGTTGAAATGCTTTTCTTAATTTTTGCTTTTAAACATTTATTAATATAGGCAATTGACTACTCTCTCTCTACCACACGCTGTGATTTTATATTTATTATTATACAGGCGGATATGGACTTCTCTCTTTACTACACACGCTCAGAATGAATTGGCCTTTGATGAGAGCATTTTCAGCCGCTGGGTTATTAGTTGTTTTTCTTGCCCACTAGTGAATAATTAAAGCAAGTGCATTGACAGGATTGGGACTCTGGTAGTGGAAGCATATAATTCCAAAGGCTTCATTGCGAGGCATTACGAATCAGCTCACGTCTAGTGCGCTCTCCTTATGACAAAGCAGATTCCCCAAATTTAAAATTACATCACCAAGAAGTTGCAACTACATTATTTGAAAAAAAAAAAAATTCACCAAAACTTGTATCCATGCAAGCTTTAATGGAAAAGACGTGGACCGGAGAATTGGGGACTTTCTACATGATTCTTCTTATTTGTCCAAATTTTATTTTTTTGGTTATTTTTTTGGAGGTGGATGCGATTTTTGCGTAAACTTCCTTTTCTATAAAATAAAGTGAAGCTTGGTCCAGGACAATATACGGAAATATAATACGGATAGGACTTAGCTTACTTTTAGTGCTGAGTCGATAAAATACAGACACATGTATCTTGTCATTGAAGTCAAGTCTTATCCTTGTGCTTAATATTGTGGTGGGCCTTTTGTGTTGTTAGACTTTGATCTCTCCTGCTGTACCACGGCAAGTGATTCTGAAGTAGGAGAGTTGTAACTGGCCTAAGTGAAACACACCTTAGGACCAGTTTGTAAACAAGTTGGGTTATTCCAGTATAGACGCACCTTAGCAGGGGTTTTAAGTGTATGGCGTGCCCACGGTAGGAGTAACTGTTACAAACATTGCAACAGAAACACAATACAGCAAGATAACTATAACATTTTACAAATAATACAAACGCTTAAATAACAAAACCAAGGAATATAACAAGGTTATGGCAGAATAATATCAATAACAATGTAACAAATTAATCATTCATCAATCGAAAAGTAAAACTCGTCTGCCAAAGATCGAAATGGACTTAGCTATTCAACAAACACAAGTCTGAAAAGGAAGCCGATCCCAAATATGAGTAACCTCAGAAAAGACTTCTGCCATAGAGATTACACACTTTGGAAAAAGGACCTAGATAGCTTAAACTCTAACTCTTAACTTCTCAAGAGTGAGTCTATCAAAAGGGAGAGAAATAGGTAGTCTATTGATGCATGCCTCTATTCCTATCACTCAAGCTTTTCTCTAATTTATGTGTTCTTTTCTTTTCTCTCTTTTTCTTCCTTATTCTATCTTTATTTCTCGCTGTGGTTGTTGTCCCCTTTCACTGTTCATAATGTGATGGGCCTTTTTTACAATGTTGGGCTGGGCTACCTCCTGCGGTACTGGGCCCAAGTGTTCTGAGTAAGGGAGTTGAGACCGGTCTAATTGCAACTCACTTTGGTCCGGCTTGTGCACAAACTATGCCCCTTTTTACCAGACTTTGATCACATACCCATGGCAGGCAGAGTCGCTACGGGGAAGTTAAGGCAGGCAAATATAATAAAGATAACACAAGAAATACTAGACATAATGGATAAAAGGGAGCGACAAGAAGTACCCCCGTACACAAAAGGTAACAGAAATAAATGGGAAAATAATAATAATGAGCTTCTTGGATCAAGGGGGAAAATCAGTCTGCCATGCCAAGTAATGCTATAGAGTTGAAACCGAGAAGGGAAACCACTTCCTCAATGCGAATAATCTCTCCAAGAAAATAGATTAATTGCTTTGAGGGAATGGGCCTAAATGGTTTATGTTCAATGAGGATCCTTTTTCTTTGATAGAGAGCAGGGCTTTAGAGGGAGAGAGGAGACCAGCCTATTGGTGCATGTCTGCCATTCTAAGTTCTCTGTTTTTCCTTTGTTTTTTTCTCTCTTCCTTTCTTAGTGCTTACTCTTATGTTATGATTTTCTCCTAAGATTCCTATTACCGTGATTGTGATCCCTCTCTGTGCACGGCAATGGCCCTTTTTATAGTGCTTGCTGTGACTGGTTTTTACTATTTTAGCCTTTAACTACCTTTGTCTGGTGTGGGTGTCCTTGCCAACCACTACTGGTTCTTCAGTTGTTCAGCCACTACCACTTACCTGTGCTGGCTGTGCTACTTCCCATTACCAGACAAAGAAGGCTATTTATTTGTTTGTCTGCTGTGGCCCTCCTACCTGTTACAGTGTGGGTGCTCTCTCTCTCTCTCTCTCTCTCTCTATCCCTCATGGCATGCACCTAGTGGCTCCAACTCATTCCTGCTTCTTTTGGGTGGCATGTTATCCCAGAAGGACATTTCCCCCAAAAAAGTCTGAGCAGGAGCCCCAGAATAGGTTTTTCCCTTTCCCACTGCCAAACCATGCCCTCTTACCTCTGACCCGTGACCTCACCACATCCTGTATTGGTTAGGTACAGGCTGGTGATGTCTAGGCCTTGGGCGTGCTTCTCTTCTATGTATGTTCAAAGCTTATCTGCTGCTCATGCGTTTGTCGTGATCTAGAAGCTTGTTTGCACATTCTGCCGGTCATTTTTGGCTTTTTATGGTGTGGGCTGTTTCCTGATCTCCATTCTCTATGCCTTGCTTCCTTTGGGGGTTGGGCTTTACCAGATTGTGGGCTTTCCTTCCTTCAACCTATTCTTCTACTCCTTTCATAGCCTTGCTATCATTTCCTACCATACCACTTTGTCATTCCTACTATAATGTTATTTAACCCAATCCTGTTGGGCCTCTTTAGGCCTGCCGTTTATTCTTCTCCCAATGACTCAGTATGGTCATTGGTCCTTTTATTACATTACTTGCAGGCTCCTGTGTCCCATTTGTTTCCTCTTGGGCATCCTTAGCCCATTTGCTTTCCTTGGGCTTCCTTAGCCCTTTTCCCAACTCTGCATTCCCATGGGCTTTTACTAACTTCTTTGGGCTTTCTCGGCTCAATTACCTTATCCCTCATCCTTGGGGCTCATGGGCTTGCCATCAACCCCTTACTTTCTTTGCTTGCATTACTTCGGGCTTGCTGTGGCCCATTCTCACTTTTCTACATCACATACTGCCTATGGGTTTGCTACTTTTCTCTTTTCGGACTCCATTAGGCCCATTTGCTTCCTCAAGGCCCATTTGTTTATTTCATGGGCCTGTGATCCATTATTCCTGCTGCTTGGGCTTAATGGTTTTCTATCCACTTACTAACTCTTTTCTGCCCGTGTTGCTAGGCTTCTTCTTTCTACTGGGCTTCCCAAAATCAACATTTAGCCCTCTGAACATATGAAGCGTTCCTACAATTCATATGTGAATAAAGACTTCCCTGCCCTTTCTGTCTTTCCTTCTTCTTTTCATTCGCAGGTTTTTTCGAACAGTGGACCCTAACCTATACATATGTTTTTTTTTTTTCTTGCCGTGAACAGTATTGTCTCTTCGAATTTCCCAGTTTAGTAGTTATTCTAAAATGCAGCCGTCATTTCATTAATTTCATCCCTCTTTTGATGGCTGACCCATCACATCCTTTCGTGCCAGTATTAATGACGTTGGTATTTAAGAGAAAATCCATTCGTAATCCGAACACAAACATCTTCTCCCTTTCCAACACAAACACTTTCTCCGTTTCCCTTTTTTCACCATTTTCCCCTTCTCAAACACTCTTATCTGTTTACTCCAATCAATCCCTGCACCATGACGTCGGCGAAAGGCCAAAGCTCTTCCCGCTGTAAGGGAAAAGAGATTGTCTCTGATCCTCCCGCTGCACTTGGTGTAGGCGAAGAGGTCGTGTACTCCAAATCGGACCATTCCAACGAGGAGGAAACGCAGCGTGCCCCGGATAGCAAAAGCGCTCCTCTTATAGATCCTTGGTACAATATTCATCCCCATTTCCCGAAGGTTCCTGGTGATTACACGCTGCCGCCGCCAGGCCGTGTGTGGCTTGCTCTTTGATGTCGTAATACAGACGTTTCTTGGGCTCTGTTGGCTTCCTCAATCCCCGATCTCATCATCCGCCAAGGCACTTCACTCCCAGTGCCCATTCACTTTGAATTTGAATCGGGCATCACTTTGGGTTGGAGGGAATGGGTGGATAGGGAGTTATCCGATACGGGTTTCATGGGGTTGCTACAACAGGTCGGTGCATTGAAGGCTTTTGTTTCATCCCACTGTTTATCTAACTATAGGGACCTCTTCAACCTTCGCCATTTGGTTCGCTGGTGGTGTACCACCACTCACACTTTCTTTCTCTCCTGTGGTGAGATCACCGTGACTATGTAGCAAATCAGTTGCTTTTGCCCATCCTTGGTAATGCTGATCCTGGCACTTTAGAGCTTTCTCCAGAGGAAGAGGCCGTGGAGGCCGAGTTGAAGAAAAGGATGAGTGGCAATGCAAAGTTGTCATTCTGGGTTAGTTCCACTGCTAAGATCTCTGTTGCTTCTCACCGAGCGGCCTTTATTACATTCTGACTTTGTAAGTTTATCTTTGGCTCTCATCCCCACTATGCTGTGAAGCCTTTATATTTTTGATTAGCTATCAAGATATCTGCTGGGGTAAGCCTGCCATTGGCTCCCATGTTTTTGGGACATTTGTATGTTTAGTTAGACATCATGCGGAGCAATGAGAATCAGGCAGGCTCTTGTCATATAGTCACTACTTCCGTTTACAGCACTATTTTGCTGCACTTGTTATATAAGCGTTGTGCCAGGCACTTGGCGAAGTGTAGGCCCGTCCGTTTTGCTAAGGAGAAATATCAATCGTGTTCGAAGGTCATTACCGATTTTTGTGGCAGATTTGAGTTTAACTTCTCATTGGCTTTTCATTAGGTTGGTTTAAAGCCAATTGATCATTCTGCTATTGAGTTCTTTGATAAAGGAGTTGGGTTTTCTTGGAGAGCATATAGAAATTTAGGAACAAGTTACACATGCGCAAATTCTGTTATGGGTCTATTTGTTGACACTACCGAGACCACCACCCCATTGATCGATTTCGAGGAGACAGGGATTACTTACTTGGCAGCCACCAATGTTGGGTGGTTGCCTTATCTGGCTAACGAGGGTATTAGGTTTGTGCACTATCCTGCAAACAGAGTGAGAAGACAGTTTGGGTTAGATCAGGATATTCCTGATGATATTTCTTCTCTTATGGAGTCTCCTACTTCCACTCGACCCTTCCTGCAGCATGCTGCTTTTGAGTTCTAGAGTAAGAGTTTTACTGCGGTTACTATCCTAGGCTTGCAAAGAGAGGGTACTTGCACTCCTGCTATGCACGGATACTAGCAGGCTGTGATGACTTCATTTGAGCAGGAATTGATGGGTAGTCGGGGTTTTTCTCTTATTCCTCATGACGAGCTTAATGCAGTCATTTCAGCCAACCATTGGTTGCTTCTCCCCTCTAAATCCGTGTTGGGATACGCTAGGAAGCAGAATCGGTCTGCCATTATGAGACATTCCCTAAGAAGCTCTTTAACTCCTTTACCGTGGCTAGAAGTCTCATAGTTGCTATGGCTGTGGCTTTGACCAGGTCCACATCTATTCCCCTGCTGTGAACCAGGAAGCCTAAGAATTTCCCAGAGGACACTCCAAATGCGTACTTAAAAGGGTTCATTCTTAGTTTGAAAGCTCTACACCTCTCAAATACCTTTCTCAACACGTGGAAGTGTTCCTCTCTTCTCTTTGATTTTACCATTATGTCATCCACATAGTCCTCTAGTTCCTGATGCATCATGTCGTGAAATATGGCCGGCATTGCTCGTTGATAAGTTGCACCTGCATTTTTCAACCCGAAAGGCATCACAGTGTAGTAGAAGTTGCCCATGGGTGTTCTGAAAGCAGTTTTCTCTGCATCCATTGGTGCCATTCTGATCTGATTATACCCATTGAATCCGTCCATAAATGAAAACATGGTGCTTCCTGCCGTAGAATCTATTGGTAAATACATGTTTGGTAATGGGAACTCGTCCTTTGGACAAACTCTGTTGAGATTTTCGAAATCTACACAACATCTTATCTGCCCGTTCTTCTTCTTCACCGATACTATGTTAGATCGCCAGCGCAGGTGTTGAATAGACTTAATGAATCCTGTGGCCAGCAATTTCTACACTTCCTTAACTATTTGCCCTTTTATCTCAATGTGGAATATCCTGGTAGGCTAAGCTACTAACTTGGCCTCTAGGTCCACATTTAACGTATGCGCCACTAGCCCGGGATCTATCCCTGACATTTCACTGTAATCCCATGCGAAGACGTCTTTGAACTCTTTTAACAGCAGTATCAACTCTGATTTTTCCTTTTCCGTCAGACTTGCACTAATTGAGATAGGCCTTGGTTCTTGTGAGCCAGACCCTAGGTCAACTTCCTCCAACTCTTTTTCTGCCAAAACTTGTACATCCTTCTCTACCACAACTTCTTCGTCTTTTTCTTCATTACCCTCTTCCTCCGAACTTTCTTGAGCCACGCAACACGCCAAACTCTTATGCTGCCACTCTTGCTTAGGGCTCGCTTGTATTCCACATGTGGGCCCCGCGCGCCTTCATAATTTGTACACAATCCTGCCATCGGGGCCTTGGACCCTGACACATTACGGTGTGTCATCTGATTCTGCGACGGGTACTTCTTTCCTTTTCTTCTTTCGTGATAGCAACTCCCTTAGATTAGGTTTTGGGTCACTTTGGATGTCTTCCTATTTAGGTATGAAAGTGCCTCGTGGTTTTGATACTGAGCTTTCCCCCAGATAGTGCCCATTGGTCGTAGAACATAGTTTCTACTAGATGGGCTTCCGGTTGCTCGAATGGTGATTGATTTGCCGTTATGCGTATCATCCTGCCATTCAATCTTCCTTTCACGCACTGGTGATAGGTGGACGGGACCAATCGGTGTTTCTGCAACTATGGCCTCCCGAAAAGCACATGATATGAGACCTCCATCTTTACCACGTGGAACCGAGCTAAGGAAGTTATAGGACCCACCTTTAACCACAGTTGGATGTGGCTTGCGGTGTATTCACCCCTTCCGCTAAACCCTGTCAATTCCATTGAGCACCCCTGAATCTTTCTTTTTGAAATTCCTGCTACTTGTAAAGTACTCAATGGAATGAGATTTACAGAAACACCTGTATCTACTAAGACTCTCTTGATAGGGATTTGATTTATGAATGCTGCTAAGTAGAGGGGCCTCCTGTGGTCTGAGTACCCCACCTCCATATCCTCATTGCTAAAAGTGATTTCACTTAATTCCTGTAAGAGGGCTTTGTCATCTGTGACTTTTGCCGTTAAACATTCTATTCCTACCCCAAAGGCAATGTTTACCAGGGCCTCTGTGGCTATCTTTCGCTCCTTTGCCGTAAGCCCCAATTGGTTAAACAAAATTTTGAATTTAGAGCTCTTCTGTAAGATGGTAATTGTGTTAACAGGCAGGGCCGGATTCTCCTCTTCGTCCTCCTTTGGATCAGCACAAATTACTACCGCTGCTACACCCTTCCCTTTGTGGTTTGGGAGTGGGTTTCTTTGAACTTCCTGTTGAGATAGTTCTAGAGTCCTTTCTTTGATCCTGCAGTGCACTAGTCTGCGGAGCACCCAACATTCTGCGATAGGATGTTGCACGTAGTTGTGCAACGGCAGAAGCGTGGGTCCCTCCACTCCTCTTCTGTGGGCTCTCTAGAAACTTGATTAGGCTTAAAGACTCCGTCTGCTATCCACTTGTCTTAAAGCACTTATAACTCCTTTGGGGTACACGGTATTGGCAGGGGAGTATCATATTCCCTTTTGTTAGTTTTCCTTTTTCGTTCACCAGTGGATACTGCCATAGCCTGTGGAGCGTTTATTTTGTCGGAGCTTGGCTTCACCGATTGGGCAGTCTTTCTGGCTTTTTGCAATAGCTGCGCAAACTGGGAGATTTTTAAGTTTTTCAAGACTGCCCTGTACTCCCTGATCATGTTTGTCATACAAATTTCCACCAATGTTCTTTCTTCACAATGATCATAGCAATCAAGTGCTATGTCCCTGAACCTTTTGATATATTCCATTAAATCCTCACCACTTCTTTGCTTGGTTGCTTGCAAGGTTGCAAGCGTTACTGTTTCTTTCCGTGGAAGTATTTAGTGCAAAATACGTCCACCATGTCATCCCAAGTTGGGATTGATCCTGGCTTTAGGCCGATGTACCAGGTGTATGCTCGGTCATATAGTGATTTGGAAAACTCCTGAATACATAAGTCTTCGTCTGTGGCGTATGGGCCAAAAGTATCAATAAACTTACTCACGTGCTCAACGGCACTTCCTTTCCTACCATCATACTGCTCAAAAGCCCGTGACTCATACCTCTCGGGGTATGGTTTGCTAAGTACCTTCAATGGGTATGGAGGTCTTCGTGCATAGAATCTTTCCTTAGGTGCTCTGGCTCTCTCCTGCTCCAGGAAGGCCGCTACTTCGGCCATAGTGATGAAACGTTGTTCTGCATTTTGTGGGACACCTCCTACTGGTGTCTCCTCTTTGTCTGTCGCATGCTCCAGGTCATGCTGGCTTCATTTCTCCTTTGTTTTGTCTGTTTTCAGCTAATGGATTTCTTCCATCATTTGCTGTTGTAAGTGCTGTATGGACTGTAACACCTCAATGAAGATGTTGGCATTGTCAGTAGGGATTCTTGGCTGTGGTTGGGGTTCAGTCCCCATTCTGTTGGCACCTTCGTCTGGTTAGGCTGCTGTTGGTGAGACGTTGTTGGCCTGGACTCTGCTTGTGAGGGTACGGCGTTCATGTTTCGCGTCATCCTAGAGTTTGGAGGCATTTGTTTGCGAGGGTTTCTATCCCTATCTGCTTCTCAAGTCCCCAGTGAAGTCGTCAATTTAAATGTGGTGGGCCTTTTTTACAATGTTGGGCTAGGCTGCCTCCTGCAGTACTGGGCCCAAGTGTTCTGAGTAAGGGAGTTGAGACTGGCCAACCTGCAACTCACTTTGGTCTGGCTTGTGCACAAACTATGCCCTTTTTTACCAGACTTTGATCACACACCCATGGCAGGCAGAGCCGCTACGGGGAAGTTAAGGCAAGGCAGATATAATAAAGATAACACAAGAAATACTAGACATAATGGATAAAAGGGAGCGACAAGAAGTACCCCCGTACACAAAAGGTAACAGAAATAAATGGGAAAATAATAATAATGGGCTTCTTGGATCAAGGGGGAAAATCAGTCTGCCATGCCAAGTAATGCTACGGAGTTGAAATCGAGAAGGGAAACCACTTCCTCAATGCAAATAATCTCTCCAGGAAAAAAGATTACTTGCTTTGAGGGAATGGGCCTAAATGGTTTATGTTCAATGAGGATCCTTTTTCTTTGATAGAGAGCAGAGCTTTAGAGGGAGAGAGGAGACCAATCTATTGGTGCATACTTGCCATTCTAAGTTCTCTGTTTTTCCTTTGTTTTTTTCCCTCTTCCTTTCTCAATGCTTACTCTTATGTTATGATTTTCTCCTAGAGATTCCTATTACTGTGATTGTGATCCCTCTTTGTGCACGGTAAGGGCCCCTCTTTATAGTGCCTGCCATGATTGGTTTTTACTATTTTAGCCTTTAACTACCTTTGTCTGGTATGAGTGCCTTTACCGACCACTACTGGTTCGTCAGTCATTCAACCATTACCACTTACCTGTGCTGGCTGTGCCAATTCCCATTACCAGACAAAGAAGGCTATTTTTTTTTTATGTCGTGGCCCTCCTACCTGTTACAATGTGGGTGCTCTCTCTCTCTCTCTCTCTCTCTCTATCCCTCATGGCATGCACCTAGTGGCTCCAACTTATCCCTGCTTCTTTTGGGCGACATGTCATCCCAGCAGGACATTTCCCCCAAAAGAACCTAAGCAAAAGCCCCAGAATAGGTTTTCCCCTCTCCCCACCGCCAGACCATGCCCTCTTACCTCTGACCCATGACCTCACCACGTCCTGTATTGGTTGGGTATAGGGTAGTGATGTCTGGGTCTTGCGCGTGCTTCTCTTCTATGTATGTTCAAAGCTTGCCTGCTGCTCATGCGTTTGCCGTGATCTAGAGGCTTGTCTGCACATTCTGCCGGTCATTTTTGGCTTCTTATGGCGTGGGTTGTTTCCTGATCTCCCATTCTCTATGCCTTGCTTCCTTTGGGGGCTTGGCTTTGCCGAATTGTGGGCTTTCCTTCCTTCAGCCTACTCTTCTACTCTTTCCGTAGCCTTGCTATCATTTCCTGCCATATCACCTTGTCATTCCTGCTGTGATGTTATTTGATCCAATCCTGCTAGGCCTCTTTAGGCCTACCGTTTATTCTTCTCCCAATGACTCAGTATGGTCATTGGTCCTTTTATTACATTACTTGCGGGCTCCTGTGTCCCATTTATTTTCTCTTAGGGCATCCTTGGTCCATTTGCTTTCCTTGGGCTTCCTTGGCCCTTTTCACACACTCACATGGTATTTAGTGGCTGTTATGCGTGATCATCATTTGGGACTTCAGTTCAGGTGAAACCTAACTGATATCATGGGGTTCCTTTGGCATGTGAGTGATCATTTGAACCTGTACTCAATTCATGGGCTCCACGTTTCTTTAAAATATTCTTCCAATTACTAACAAAAAATTAAAATTAAAAAGTTGTATTTAAAAAGGATGAGATTTTTAAAAATTATATAGAAAATTATGATGAAAATATACTAACATTCTAATTTTTAAGGTAAATCAAACTAATCAAATATTTTAAGGACAGTTATTAATTTATATGAATAGTATTATGTAAAGAGTATATTGTAGTTAAAGAAATCTTCCAATGAAGCTAACATTTCCCATTTTAGGAGAATAGTGTACAATTCTTCTAACTACAATGTACACTTAATATGAATAGTTCAATACAAACTAATAATAAATTTTCATATTTTAAGTTATCACTTTATGTTAATAGTTCAATACAAACTAATAATAAATTTTCATATTTTAAATTACATTTTTGCATTAAAAAAGGTAAAAATAAAAAAACACACACACATACAGTCTTACACATGTACTCCACGTAAGGTGAATCGACAAGTAGAATAAAGTTAAAAGAAAAGGAAGATTTCAGACACCATTCAAGACTTCAATTTATTGCCGTTCGACAACAATGTTATCCTAAAATATTGACCGAAAGATATTTGAAAATCATGTATAAGACAAAGTTTGAGGAAGCCTTCTGGCTGATTTCAGAAGGTAGATACAATAATTGTGACTTTAGAGTCAACTTTGATCGGGTTTTTTTCCCCCTAATTCTTCATCAAACACCAACTGACTTCTCAAATCTTTATATCCAGAACATTAGAATGAAAAAAAGACAACTAAAATGGGAGTCAGCAAAACCACATGGGCTGGTTGATGTCTTTTTTCTTCTTCTTTTTGATTTCACATGGGCTGATGTCTGAATGGCATATATAAAAAAATAAAACCATGCAAATGTCTAAGTTCCATTGCAATAACTTTATTCAAAGGCACGTAATAAAGTACTTTACACACGTATTCGTGTGCAACTTCTATCCAAGTTCACTGGTTGTTTTACTCTCTTTACGTTTAGAGTATCTTAAACTTTTGCAGTGGCACATTTTTGTCGGGCCCTCTAGGCGACAATGCCATGTTATAAATAAATTCTTCCATATCAAATATATGAAAGTATATTGGATTAGGGTCCATCAAATCTTATGAATGGAAATCGAAATTGGTTAATTTTTGTTTAATTTCTCCTGGACCTGGTTCTAAGTTAACTCAGTCTCAAACCCAAACAAAGTTTGACTGAGAATTCAGATGGCATAGTCCAAATGTTACGTAAAATCTGTCCCAAAAAGTCATTAATTAACTATGTGAAATCTTGGGGTTGATTTGTGCTAAGTACTGTCAAATATGGCCTCATGGCCATGGTAAAAAAGAATATATGTGAGGGTGACAGGACTACTCCATGACGAGGCACTAATAATTAAAGGCATGCATATAAGACGAATATACATTACCAAAATCTATACCTTGCAATATCAAATTATTGAGGATAGTCTTAATTAATTGACCAATGTGCACTGAATTTTATGTTTTGTCTTGTAAGTTACAAGAAATGATGGTATCACTGCATGCATGAAGCGTAAAAAACAATTTCATATATATTAAATTTGTGACCACGTATCGATAAGGAGACTACGAAGAAAATTAAAAGTGACTACTTTCATTAATATATATCTTCGAACCATTTGATGCTGTACATGCATGCCGTGTAAAGTTAAAAGTACCCATATGGATAAGGTTTTTTACTTTTTCTTTACTTCGTAAGCTTTAGCATCTTCTTCTTCCCCTTTCCATTTTTCCTCCATGCACACTGATCGTCCTTTGTTTAAAGATTTGCGTCACTGCGCCACTTCATCGATTTTGATAGTAAAAAGATTGTACACGATGATGAAAAGTTGCTACACTAAAGGTTTGGATAATTAAAGAAACCTATGAATGGGGAAGAATCCAAAGAAATTTATGATGAGAAAGGGAAAAAAAGATTAACAGATAACAGAAACCATATGGGAATGGAGGTCAAAGAAGGAAATGTGAGGTGGAAGCTAACATGCATTTGAGGCAAAAGTAAAATAGAATTGGCTTTAGTTTTGCCTTATCAAGATATGGTTTTTTTTACTATAAAAGTATACCTTTTAATTATGCCTTTTCTCATTTTTAAATCTCTCTACATTATCGTACCAAAATTGTCTTTTTATTCATTTTCATATTCAAGATTTTGATAGATGACAGGATGAGTGCTTCGATTAACATTTATAATTTAATAGAATTAATATTGAACAAGTTGCATTATATTCATGCATTTACACGTTGTTCTTCCATCTGTCTTTTGACGAGAGCCTATAGGTGACTAATACATTATTATTATTTTCCTTCTTATTACTCTTAATACTAATGTATGTCATCAAACCAAATCTTATTCAAAATATATGTTCCTAAATATAGATAAGTAAACTTTTTTTGTTAGAAGCCTTCTTCATATTTCAAAAACTTTTTTTTTTTGCATTTGAAGAATTATAAATTTTTTTAAGAAGAAACTAAAATTACGGATTTCTTCGTTTAAAGATAGAGATTTGTTTTGCATTTGTCACCTATGAAAAATGAGGCTTTCCTTTTTATTTTTATTATTGTTATATTTTTCATATATTAACTTGTACAAGTTTCTCTCTCCCAAGTGGAAAACATCACCTACTAATCTGAGAGTTGTTAAATCATAAATTCTCCCAAAAATTTAAATTATTAGGAAATTATGAATTTGATTATTTTACCATAATTCTAATATGAGTAATGTAAGTAACATTAACATTAATACAAATAAATACAAATACGCAGTCTAGCAGCTAAGTATGGATAAGGATCCTGCCTTGGGAAAAATATGGGTTTAATTATGTTGCATTGTCGGAGCATGAATTGCGTGTGTGTTTTGTTTTAAAACATCAAATACATATATTATAGGTCACAGCTTTTCTTTTCTTGCTGAGGGGTACTTTATTTTAAGGATATCATGACTTGGAAATGCACTGCATGCGAACACAAAGCATCAACATGACCTGAGATTTTAGCCATAGCCGTCTTTGATCGATGGACATAAGGCATCTAGTGTTAGCTGTGGACCTGGCTGTGGTAAAGGAATTTTTGCTGATGACTTGACAAAAAAGAAATGGTATCAAATAAAGTTGATCGGCTAAGAACGAATTCAGAGAGCTGACATCTAGTGGTTGAATTCAGAAGGTTATTATGTTGACTACGTCAGTCAATTAAAATTTATAAATAACAACAATGAATAAAAATTTTCAATCCCACTTTAACTCCCCCACTTTTTTTTTATTATAACTAAATCACAGATCAATTTTTTTATTTATTTTTAATAATTCGATACTTACAATAAAATGAGGATTTGAACACTGAACATGGTGAGGAGATTTGAACTTTAGAGTCTAGATATCTCTGTTCGAAAATTAAAGACATGTTTGGATTGAGGGAAGAATGAGAAAGAGTGAAGGGGAGTAAAGTAGAGTTGACTGAAAATAGACTAATTTTAAGCAAAATCTATTTTACTTTACTTCACTCTTCCTCCTTCTTTCTCAATCCAAACGGCCTATAAGCAACAAGACTCTTGACAATAAACTGTGATTAATACAACATCAAATATAAATCTTTTGATCAATAGAAAATACCACCTATGTCCCCAAAAAAATGATTTCTTTATTTATTTTTAATAATTTAATATATAGTTACAATAAAAAATGGGAAGTTTGAACTTTAGACAGGTAGTGAGATATGGACTTTAGAGTCTTGAAATTTTCATTGAAAAATTAAGTAATAAGACTCTTGACAATAGATTGTGATTGGTATCTTCCTCAAAAAAAAAAAAAAAAAAAAGATTGTGATTGGTATGACGCTTTTAATCAACAGAAGATGGCCGCTAATCCCCTAATCCACATGTAAAAGGCCATCAAATTTTGGGCGAACGTGCGGGCAACTAAGACAGTTGACGGCCTGAATTGCTGAGGCAGCAATGAATTTTTTTTTAAGCCCACTAATTTGACTTATTAAAAGCCCAGACGTTATAATTCGCTTTCACATAGTTGGTCAGCCTCAGTACTAAGGACCTTATCCACTAACCAACCATCGCATTGCGTTAAGCTTCATTTCATGAAAAAAGGGCTTATGTTTGACTAAACTATGAGAAAAGAAAAGCAAAAACTAATACAATTAAACACTCCTAATACTCTGCATTCAACGATACAACACATATATACGTGTTCGAAATTGACATTTTTGCCTTTTCCTTTTACTTTTTCATAGTTAAGTTAAGGATACACGTTACTGACACCCTAAATTTTGGTCTCATTTTTGTAAAAGAAAAATTGATGTTTAAAAAAGATGGCGGCGGGGCAAAGAGAGTAAACTAGAGAACCCTAGCTATTGGTGTAATGGCTGTTATTTCCAAGTTCCAACACAAAAGTTAAGGAAGAAAATAAGAAATACTATAAATGAGAGACATGAAGCCTAAATTTCCGGAGGCAAAGTGAAATGGAGAAGCTTTATGACTCTCCTTCTTGAGCTTTTATCCGGCCCGCAGTAAAGGAGCAATACTATCTACTAGGTTTTTGTCTTAAAGTGCAGTCGAGATTATCCAAACAAGAACATTCTTGATATGTTTAGGTGGTTGACTACATACACATGTTAGGTTTGGTATTGGCGGCCGGATTGAGTCCAATACCTACACATGAGTTTGATGGAGAATGGAGTTTTGTTGAAAGTTGATACAATCTAGGTTTTGCATAATAAGAAGAAAGCATTCTGATGATTAAGTTAGTTTCATACTTAAAGAGAGAGAAAGAGAGAGTCCTTTATCAAAAGACTGTCTCTTTCTTAAATAGTTGAATGTGTGGTTGTAAGTCAATATTGAAATGTGTGGTTAAAAGTGTCTTATTACTTAATGGAACTTCCCACAAAATGTATTATATTTCAATGTACTTTCCTAAAGCTAAGCCCAACGTACACACCAATGAGAATTCTTTGATGTGCAATTTTTTGTGGGACTTAAAAAAAAAAAATCCTATATATGCCAATTTTTAAAAGAACTTTTTTTTTAAAAAAAAAAAACCTATAATATTACATTTTTCTGACAAATGGATGCCCAATTCTTAATTGTGTCAATTTAAAAAAAAAATTTAATTGACACAATTAATTAATTGTGTCAATTTAAATCTTACACATTTATTTATGTGAACAATTTAAACCACTCATCCATCTCTATTAAACTCTATAATAACATAACAAATTTCGACTCCTTTACACATTCAAAACAAAAGGGCACTAGATTCTCAAAAGAAACAAAAGAGCATTGTGTATCATGCACAATATTTTCTTCCTTACATGAGAGAGGGGATGAGTGTATAATCACCTATTTACTCGGAGTCCCTTTAAGTTTGTTTTGAGTTTTTCAGTGCCATTTTCGTGTGCCTTTAAGAATTCATCGTTGACGCTGGTGCTAGTTTCACGTTTGATTTTTTGAAAAAGAAAAATGCTAAAATTACCATAAATTTTACTTAAAAAAATAATAATGGAGACTAGTCAAACATGTTATCAGTCTATAGTAGGAACTAAATCTTCTTTGAAAACTAGTAGGAACTAAATCTTCTTTGAAAACTAGTAGGAACTAAATCCAAATACTACAATCACATACCTCCAGGAATTAAGGCCAGACGTTCTCTGGATAAACTATTGGACAATTTTAAAGATGGACCTATTATGCGTCATTTTCATTGGATGCAAGCTATGATCTCTAAAGCATTGCCAAATCCATCGCGTAAAATATTATTCGTACTACTAACATGAAATATTGTGATAGATACATAATAAAAAAATATTGCTGTATTAAGATCCATATGAAAATATTTTCATATTGTTTTAATATAATTTAACAAAGCAAATTATGAAAAAGGGTTATGACCAAAAAAAAAAAAAATTTAATATTACTCTCTAATAAAGTAATTGAGTATTTATATGAATTACTAAAAACCTTGTAACTCAAGCTTGTAATATATATATATATATATATATATATATTGTGGGGGGACGAGGATCAAAGGTAGTTAATTGAGGCCGCAAGAGTAATTCCAAGGAGGGGAACTATACGGAGAGGACTTGTTTAACTAGTAAGGAGTTCGGGATGATGCTACTAATGAAGATATCGAGGATTCCTACTTAACCTCGGGAAGGCCGAGAATCCGGAATGAAGGAAGCATGGTGCAATCTCCAAGGAGACAAAGGTAACTTGGTTCTGAATAAGGAAGAGATGAAAAAGGAAGGACAAGGCAGTCATCCCCTCCGCATTAAATGTACTGCAACCACTTACCTGGCCGCATTAATGGAGAAATAACCATGAACAGTGTCCTTCACAGCTCATATTTTGTTGTAGAAACCTTCTAGCAAGGTCTTGATGGGACAAGTATCAAGAAAATCTTATCTCAACCCACCAAGTGTACGATCCAGATGCATACTTTCTAATTTATATAAAGCCAAAGAGCACCCGGATCAAGAGGGACTAGAGATGGAAGGGAGAAAAACCAAAGAAAGAGAGAAACCATTCAGTTGTACTTTCATCCTCAGACTGAACTCGAGGACGAACACTTAGCTAATTTCTACACTATTTCTAATTGAATATTTCCACTCCGCATAGAAAATTTAAGTCCAATCTTTGTTTCATGTTGCACAATGGGTATTTCAAGGTTGACCTTGCATCCCATCTCTATAAATTTATTGTGTGAATGAACTGTAGCTTAATTAAAACCAGTCTTAATTAACTGATCTACCTTTTGCCCACCATAATTGGCTTCGTTTGTGGGAAGTCTCTTGAGGTATCCGTGTAAATCTCGTAGTTATGGCTAGTCCTAGGCACAGTGTATGCTGTGGACCTGGCTGTGGTAAAGGAATTTTTGCTGATGACTTGACAAAAAAGAAATGGTATCAAATAAAGTTGATCGGCTAAGAACGAATTCAGAGAGCTGACATCTAGTGGTTGAATTCAGAAGGTTATTATGTTGACTACGTCAGTCAATTAAAATTTATAAATAACAATAATGAATAAAAATTTTCAATCCCACTTTAACTCCCCCACTTTTTTTTTATTATAACTAAATCACAGATCAATTTCTTTATTTATTTTTAATAATTCGATACTTACAATAAAATGGGGATTTGAACACTGAACATGGTGGGGAGATTTGAACTTTAGAGTCTAGATATCTCTGTTCGAAAATTAAAGACATGTTTGGATTGAGGGAAGAATGAGAAAGAGTGAAGGAGAGTAAAGTAGAGTTAACTGAAAATAGACTAATTTTAGGCAAAATCTATTCTACTTTACTTCACTCTTCCTCCTTCTTTCTCAATCCAAACGGCCTATAAGCAACAAGACTCTTGACAATAAACTGTGATTAATACAACATCAAATATAAATCTTTTGATCAATAGAAAATACCACCTATGTCCCCAAAAAAATGATTTCTTTATTTATTTTTAATAATTTAATATATAGTTACAATAAAAAATGGGAAGTTTGAACTTTAGACAGGTAGTGAGACATGGACTTTAGAGTCTTGAAATTTTCATTGAAAAATTAAGTAATAAGACTCTTGACAATAGATTGTGATTGGTATCTTCCTCAAAAAAAAAAAAAAAAAAGATTGTGATTGGTATGACGCTTTTAATCAACAGAAGATGGCCGCTAATCCCCTAATCCACATGTAAAAGGCCATCAAATTTTGGGCGAACGTGCGGGCAACTAAGACAGTTGACGGCCTGAATTGCTGAGGCAGCAATGAATTTTTTTTTAAGCCCACTAATTTGACTTATTAAAAGCCCAGACGTTATAATTCGCTTTCACATAGTTGGTCAGCCTCAGTACTAAGGACCTTATCCACTAACCAACCATCGCATTGCGTTAAGCTTCATTTCATGAAAAAAGTGCTTATGTTTGACTAAACTATGAGAAAAGAAAAGCAAAAACTAATACAATTAAACACTCCTAATACTCTGCATTCAACGATACAACACATATATACGTGTTCGAAATTGACATTTTTGCCTTTTCCTTTTACTTTTTCATAGTTAAGTTAAGGATACACGTTACTGACACCCTAAATTTTGGTCTCATTTTTGTAAAAGAAAAATTGATGTTTAAAAAAGATGGCGGCGGGGCAAAGAGAGTAAACTAGAGAACCCTAGCTATTGGTGTAATGGCTGTTATTTCCAAGTTCCAACACAAAAGTTAAGGAAGAAAATAAGAAATACTATAAATGAGAGACATGAAGCCTAAATTTCCGGAGGCAAAGTGAAATGGAGAAGCTTTATGACTCTCCTTCTTGAGCTTTTATCCGGCCCGCAGTAAAGGAGCAATACTATCTACTGGGTTTTTGTCTTAAAGTGCAGTCGAGATTATCCAAACAAGAACATTCTTGATATGTTTAGGTGGTTGACTACATACACATGTTAGGTTTGGTATTGGCGGCCGGATTGAGTCCAATACCTACACATGAGTTTGATGGAGAATGGAGTTTTGTTGAAAGTTGATACAATCTAGGTTTTGCATAATAAGAAGAAAGCATTCTGATGATTAAGTTAGTTTCATACTTAAAGAGAGAGAAAGAGAGAGTCCTTTATCAAAAGACTGTCTCTTTCTTAAATAGTTGAATGTGTGGTTGTAAGTCAATATTGAAATGTGTGGTTAAAAGTGTCTTATTACTTAATGGAACTTCCCACAAAATGTATTATATTTCAATGTACTTTCCTAAAGCTAAGCCCAACGTACACACCAATGAGAATTCTTTGATGTGCAATTTTTTGTGGGACTTAAAAAAAAAAAAAAATCCTATATATGCCAATTTTTAAAAGAATTTTTTTTTTAAAAAAAAAACCTATAATATTACATTTCTGACAAATGGATGCCCAATTCTTAATTGTGTCAATTTAAAAAAAAAAAATTAATTGACACAATTAATTAATTGTGTCAATTTAAATCTTACACATTTATTTATGTGAACAATTTAAACCACTCATCCATCTCTATTAAACTCTATAATAACATAACAAATTTCGACTCCTTTACACATTCAAAACAAAAGGGCACTAGATTCTCAAAAGAAACAAAAGAGCATTGTGTATCGATCATGCACAATATTTTCTTCCTTACATGAGAGAGGGGATGAGTGTATAATCACCTATTTACTCGGAGTCCCTTTAAGTTTGTTTTGAGTTTTTCAGTGCCATTTTCGTGTGCCTTTAAGAATTCATCGTTGACGCTGGTGCTAGTTTCACGTTTGATTTTTTGAAAAAGAAAAATGCTAAAATTACCATAAATTTTACTTAAAAAAATAATAATGGAGACTAGTCAAACATGTTATCAGTCTATAGTAGGAACTAAATCCAAATACTACAATCACATACCTCCAGGAATTAAGGCCAGACGTTCTGTGGATAAACTATTGGACAATTTTAAAGATGGACCTATTATGCGTCATTTTCATTGGATGCAAGCTATGATCTCTAAAGCATTGCCAAATCCATCGCGTAAAATATTATTCATACTACTAACATGAAATATTGTGATAGATACATAATAAAAAAATATTGCTGTATTAAGATCCATATGAAAATAATATTGTTTTAATATAATTTAACAAAGCAAATTGTGAAAAAGGGTTATGACCAAAAAAAAAAAAAAAATTTAATATTACTCTCTAATAAAGTAATTGAGTATTTATATGAATTACTAAAAACCTTGTAACTCAAGCTTGTAATATATATATTGTGGGGGGACGAGGATCAAAGGTAGTTAATTGAGGCCGCAAGAGTAATTCCAAGGAGGGGAACTATACGGAGAGGACTTGTTTAACTAGTAAGGAGTTCGGGATGATGCTACTAATGAAGATATCAAGGATTCCTACTTAACCTCGGGAAGGCCGAGAATCCGGAATGAAGGAAGCACGGTGCAATCTCCAAGGAGACAAAGGTAACTTGGTTCTGAATAAGGAAGAGATGAAAAAGGAAAGACAAGGCAGCCATCCCCTCCGCATTAAATGCACTGCAACCACTTACCTGGCCGCATTAATGGAGAAATAACCATGAACAGTGTCCTTCACAGCTCATATTTTGTTGTAGAAACCTTCTAGCAAGGTCTTGATGGGACAAGTATCAAGAAAATCTTATCTCAACCCACCAAGTGTACGATCCAGATGCATACTTTCTAATTTATATAAAGCCAAAGAGCACCCGGATCAAGAGGGACTAGAGATGGAAGGGAGAAAAACCAAAGAAAGAGAGAAACCATTCAGTTGTACTTTCATCCTCAGACTGAACTCGAGGACGAACACTTAGCTAATTTCTACACTATTTCTAATTGAATATTTCCACTTCGCATAGAAAATTTAAGTCCGATCTTTGTTTCATGTTGCACAATGGGTATTTCAAGGTTGACCTTGCATCCCATCTCTATAAATTTATTGTGTGAATGAACTGTAGCTTAATTAAAACCAGTCTTAATTAACTGATCTACCTTTTGCCCACCATAATTGGCTTCGTTTGTGGGAAGTCTCTTGAGGTATCCGTGTAAATCTCGTAGTTATGGCTAGTCCTAGGCACAGTGTATCACTGGAGTCTGTGGGCTCTCAGTGCAGAGATCATTTCATTAATCTGGAATGTAGGAGGGAACAAGATATGGCTCATACTTACAATCAAGAACACCCTCCTTTCACTCTGAACGAACCGGACAACATAAGGCTAGTAATCATTCATGTGATGAAGAGGTCCATAACTTGGAGAAGAAGGTGAAGCGGCTACGTAGACGTCTTCGTCGCAGAACTCAAATAAGGGAAGACAGGACCCCTTCTCTAGACCAATATTCAGGTACAAGAAGCGACGGAAGTTACCGACCTAGGAGTAGGACTCCACCTAATGAATCGTTCATGTCATCATCTCGTCACTCTTCGAGAGGAAACCGTTACCGTAAGAAATCTAGAACACCACCAAGGAGAGGCTAGAGGCATGACACTATGGGAAAAGCTCTCCTTCAAATTTCCCCTCCCCGTTTATTCGGCATATTGAGCAAGCTGAGCTCCCTCGTTGCTTTAACCAGCCTACGTTCATCATCTATAATGGTAAAACTGATCCAGTCGAACACGTGAGCTATTTTAACCAAAGGTGGCCATTCACTCAAAGAATAAAGCCTTAATGTGTAAAGTCTGCCCTTCAAGCCTAGGGCCGGTTGCTATAAGGTGGTTTAACAGCCTTAAAGAAGGATCAATACATTCCTATGAGGAGCTAACTAGGGCCTTCGGGGCAAGATTTGTAACCTGTAGCTGAGTCCCAAGACCCTTAGACTCTTTACTCTCAATGTCTATGAGAAAAGGGGAAACACCAAAGAACTATTCTAATAAATACTAGGAGATTTATAATGAGATTGATGGAGATTTTGAGGACGTAGCTGTACGAACCTTCAAAGTGGGTCTTCCTACACATTCCGACCTGTGGAAGTCATATACCATGAAATTGCCTAGGGGCATGCATCAACTGATGGATCGGATTGAGGAGCATGAAAGGGTTGAGGACAATCAAGGCTCTAGCAAGGGTAAAGCTAAGGCTTTCATACTTAAGGGATAGCTCGACAAGCCGGTTTGTTTCCTCCCGACCAAGGAAGGAGTTTTACAATCAAACATCATATACTGTTGTCGATTCTCAAGCAGTGAACTCAGTATTCAAAGAGCTGATATATCAAGTGCTAGAGAAGATTAAGCACGAGCCCTATTTCAAATGGCCAAATAAGATGGGAGGAGACCCAACTAAAAGAAACCAGAATTTGTATTGTCAGTACCACCAAGACCGAGGTCATACGACTGAGGAATGTAGAACTTTGCAAGTTTTTCTTGACCAGTTGATTAAAGCTAGTAAGTTGAAGCAATTTTTGCAGCAGCCCGATAGTTAAGGAAATCGGCTCGTGACAGGACCACAGAGAAGTGGAGCACATCAGTCATCTCTGGGAACAATAAATGTTATTTTTGCAACCTCAAGAAGAGAATCTCACCCAATTAATGGGGTAATGTTGGTGTCACCACAACTGGCAAAATCCGAAGAAAAGGCACCACACAAGAAGACCAGGGTTTTAGAACAACCAATCATAGGATTTTCCGAGGAAGACAAGTTGGGAACAATTCAACCACATGATGATGCCTTGGTGGTAACCTTGCAGATAGCGGGGTTTGATGTCAAGAGGGTAATGATTGATCAAGGCAGTGGGGCAGAGATTATGTACCCCGATTTATTTAAAGGTCCAGGACTCAAACTTAAGGATTTGGACTAGTATGATGCTCCGTTAAATGGGTTCGATGAAAACAGTACTATTCCTAAGGGGGTGATTTGTTTGCCTGTACAGACTGGGGACAAAGTGGTGATTGTAACCTTCATAGTGGTAGATGCCTTTTCGCCATATACTGCCATCCTGGCTAGACCATGGCTACATGCCATGGGGGCGGTCTCGTCTACGTTACATGCTAAGGTGAAATATCCTACTAATGAGGGGGTGGCTGAGCTGGTAGGATGTCAATCAGTGACTATGGTAGCAACGGTTAGTCATTGCGTTGCTGAGACAGACTTTTCGAGAGTGTCGCTGACATTATAGCAACCACAACCTGGGCCGCCTATCTCCTTGGATATTTTAGTATCGTGTGAGAAGTTAGAGAGGGTTATCATTGGCAAGGATGTGGATAAATACTTTCAAGTTGGGATTTAACTCCCAATTAAAGATAAGAAGCAACTGGTAGGCTTTTTGAAGGGAAATTTAGATGTTTTTGCGTGGAGTGCATACGAAGCACCCGAGATTGATCCCGAGTTTATCTACCACCGCTTGAACGTTAATCCCAAGGCTATCTTGAAGAAACAATTACCTCGGCGTTTGTTTAAAGAACATGCCGAGGCTGTTAAATATGAGGTATGTAAGCTTAAACAGGCTAGGGCAATCAAAAAGGTCTTCTACCCTGAGTGGTTAGCTAATACTGTAGTAGTAAAGAAGAAATCAGGGAAGTGTAGAATGTGTGTGGATATCACAGATCTCAACAAAGCCTGTCCAAAGGACCCGTTTCTTGTCTCGAGAATAGATCAGTTAGTTGATGCAACATATGGACATCCTAGGATAAGTTTCCTAGATGCGTTTCAAGGCTACCATTAAATCCCACTAGCGTTGCTTGACCAAGAGAAAACAGCCTTCCTTACCCCGACAGAAAATTACCACTATAGAGTAATGCCGTTTGGACTCAAGAATGCAAGGTCTACATATCAAAAAATGGTGACTAGAATGTTCGAGAGCCAGTTGGGAAAGAATGTGGAGGCGTACATTGATGATATGGTAGTTAAGAGTAAAAAAGAGTCCAGGCATCTGCCTAATCCTAGTGAAGTTTTTGCAATCTTAAGAAAGCACAAGCTATGCTTAAATGCTTCTAAGTGTTCTTTTGGCATAGGGTCTGGAAAGTTTTTAGGCTATATGATCACCCATCGAGGAATTGAAGTTAATCCCGACTAGATTAAGGCTATTCACGGGTTGCATCCTCCTCGGAATCCGAAAGAAGTTTAGTGTCTTACTCGAATGACAACAGCTTTGAACCGGTTCATATCAAGGTCCGCAGAGCGGTGTAGATCATTCTTTCAGCTATTGCATAAATGAAAGGATTTTTCTTGGTCCGAGGAGTGTGATAAGGCTTTTGAGGAGTTAAAGGTGTATTTAGTTCATCCACTAGTCTTGTCTAGGCCAAAGAAAGAGGAAGTTTTGTATGCATATGTGGCTATTGCCCAACACACAGTGAGTTTGGTCTTGATACGGCTGGATGAAGGAATTTAGAGACCGGTGTACTATGTTAGCAAATCCGTCCAGGAGGTTGAGGTTAGTTATCTCCATTTAGAAAAGGCAATTCTTGTTATCATCCATACCACCAAGAAGCTGCCCCACTATTTCCAAGCCCACACCAGCATCATCTTGACCCAGTTGCCCTTACAAGCATTACTTCGAAGGTCAAATTATACAGGAAGAATGGCAAAATGAGGAACTATGCTCAGTGCATTTGACATTAAGTATCTGCCCCGAATGGCTATGAAAGACCAAATTTTGGCGGATTTGGTAGCAGAATTTACTGACGAGTTAGGCGACTCAGAGGAAGGAGTAAAGCCCGAGGAAGCATTAAGAGTGAGTTCAGTGGAAGTTTAGCATGTTTGGCAGCTATTTATGGATGGCGCGGCCAACCCGAAAGGATCAGGGATAGGAATTGTGATGATCTCACCAAATGGAATTACTTCAGAAAAATCTCTGAGGCTTGGCTTTTCAGCAAATAACAAGGCAGAATATGAGGCTCTACTAGTAGGGTTGATTACTATGCAGAAACTTGTAGGTAAGGTTGTCAGAGCACATTGTGATTCAAGACTCATAGTGGGACAAGTTTGGGGTGATTTTGAGGCTAAAGACCCAATGATGCTTTGTTACTTGAATCAAGTTAAGCATTTGTCTAGGAGCTTTCATTCTTTTATGCTTAAACAGGTTCCACGGAGTAAAAATTCTCACGCTAATTCGCTGGCAACTCTGGCTACTACAAGTAGGGAGAATCTTCCCAAGATCATACTTGTGGAAGATTATGCATTACCCGCTTACGACATACCGGTTCCCGTTGGGGTTCACTTTACACGAGTGGGCCCTAGCTGGATGGATCCATTATTTATGTTCCTCAAGAATGGAATATTACCCAAAGATAAGATCGAGGCAGAAAAAGTTCGTAGGAAGGTGCTAAGGTTTTAGTTATCCAAGGATCAAAAACTATACAAACATTCATACTCAAGACCGTACATACTGTGTATTCATCCTGAGGCAGTGGAAGAGTTGCACGAGGGAATTTGTGGTAGTCATACAGGGGGTAGGTCACTTGCCCATAGAGCTTTAACTCAAGGATATTGGTGGCCGAGCATGCAGAAGTCCTCCCAAGAATATGTCAAGAAATGCGATTAGTGTCAGAGATATGCTCCTAACATCCATCAACCAGGGGGAGTCTTGAACCCATTAAGTAGCCCATGGCCTTTTACGCAGTGGGGGCTGGATATCGTGGGGCCTTTTCCTAAGGCAACAGGGAATCGAAGATACCTTCTTGTTGCTAATGATTATTTTACCAAGTGGGTTGAGGCTGAACCATTGGCAAACATCTGAGATCAAGATGTCAAAAGATTCATATGGCGAAATATCGTGACGAGGTTTGGGGTTCCGAACACTTTTATCTCGAATGATGGGCTTCAATTCGATAGTAAGGCATTTCAGAGGTACTGTTGCGAATTGGGGATAAAGAATAGGTATACCACACCATCGCACCCATAAAGTAATGGACAAGCTGAGGCCACAAATAAAGTCATTGCAATGGTTTAAAGAAAATATTGGAGGATGCTGAGGGAAAATGGGTGGACAAATTACCCCATGTCTTGTGGACATATCACACGACTCCTAGAAGATCAATGGGCGAGACCCCTTTTTCCCTGATTTATGGGTCTGAGGCAGTTATCCCTACAAAAACAAGTTTCCCAACATTAAGGTCTAACCAACTCCTCTTTGACAACAATGAACAAGTATTATCCCTTGACCTAAACTTAGCTGAGGAACGATAGGAAATAGCTGCGGTCAAATTAGCGCAGTGTCAACAGAAGCTTATGCAAGGATTTGATAAAGGGATAAAAGTCAGGGTATTCATTCCAGGAGACCTCGTTTTACAAAGGGTGGTCAGAAGTATGAAGAATCCTTCTTAGGGAAAGTTAGGTCCTAATTGGGAAGGGCCTTACCGGGTGACTTCTGTAGTCGGAATAAGGGCTTATAGGCTGAAGGATTTAGATGGGGTTGTAGAACCCCGACCATGGAATGTGAATAATTTACGAAAGTATTATTTCTAATGTGAAATCGTGTAAATAATTATAGGCTTATATGCAATCGGATGTATTAATCAGCTCTATCGTCTTCGTTTTGACAAAAAGTGTATTTAGTTTATAACTAAGGGTTAAACAGAACTTTAGTCGGGTTCAATTCCTCAGATCACCTGCCTTGGGTAAATTAATGCCTAAATAAATAACTAAGGGTTAAACAGAACCTCGGTCGAGTTCGATTCCTCGAATCACCTGCTTTGGGTAAATTAACGCCTAAATAAATAACTAAGGGTTAAACAGAATCTCAGTCGGGTTCGATTCCTCGAATCACCTATCTTGGGTAAATTAACACCTAAATAAATAACTAAGGGTTAAACATAACCTCAATCAAGTTCGATACCTCAGATCACCTACCTTAGGTAAATTAACACCTAAATATATGGTTATGGTTTAAATGGAACCTCTGTCAGGCTTAAGTCCCTAAATTGCTTGCCTTGAATAAATTAGTGCATATTGGAGATAATAAATTGTCTGTTTGAGACTAATTAGTATAAAAAAAATGAATTAAAGTGTGGAGGAATTAAAGTTCTTTCATTAACGAGATAAAACGTTCATCAACTTTGATACACAAAAAGGTTTGGAAAAGGCCACTGTACTTAAGGCCATAATCGAAAAAGAATTACAAATATAGCAAAAGGGTGTTTCAACCCAGCCTCTACTGTGTCCCTAAGGCCTTTAGTGTATTTTGCTTCTCAGTTTCCGCTGAGGTTTGCCCTTCTGTAATAGGTTGAGATGTCAAAAGAGCTGCTTCAGCTGAAGTTGGATTCTCTTCCAAGGGAGGTGTCTCGGCTACAATAGTGGAGGTAGGAAGTGTAGTTGTGCTGGATTTAGAAGGCGGATTCTCAGCCTGGGAAGGCTGTGCAGTGGTAGTAGTGCTAGGGGGAGATTAAGCAGAAGTGTGCGCTCTAATGGCTGGAGGGTAAAACACCTTTTTTGGATTTCTTAGCTCTGAAGAAGGGTCAACACCAGCAGCATTTAAGGCCTCAATCCAAGTCCGAAGACAGAAACTTCGGCACACCACTGGGATCTGGGACTTAAGGTGGGCTTCAGTTTCTTTTTGTCCCAGATCAAACGCAGCTTGCTCGACCTTACCTATCTCCTCGGTCTTTTGCTCCAATTCCTTGTTCAACTCAGAAATTTTTGCCCGAGCAATAGCAAGCTGACTCTCTGCCTCTCTCAAGTGGTGGAGTTGTTCTCAGGCCTGTCTTTCAAAACTCTCTATCGAAGCCTCGACGCTTTTTCTGGCCTTGTCACACTTAGACAATTTGGAGTGGGTTTCCTTTAATTTTTTTTCTATCTAAGCTTGTACATTCTGAGCAATGTAACATTTCGACTCCTCTTCCTTCTTTTCATAGAGAGCCTAATCAACCCACTCCTCGGCCACATGTGCTGCTTGGGTGGCCTGAGTACATGTAAAAAATAATAATAATAATAATAATAAATTTATAAGTTAGACATGTTAAAAAAGTCAATAAGTGTGCACTAATGGTAAAATAGTGTTGGTAAATGAAAAGGAAAGAAAGTGTACCAGGGCTAGATCCCTCTTCAGGGACAGAAACATCTCATGCTTCTTCAAGTTTCGAAGTTTGGCCATGTCTCTCGGAAGAAGAAGCGCTTGCTCAACAAAATTGGCCACGTAACTTGCCTTCTCGTGATCAAAGTTACAAATCGAGGAATCTGTAGGGAAGGGGGCACCGTCTAGTACGAGCGGAAGGTTCCAACTCGAAACGCAAGATCAGCATTCAGGTAGTATCTCAGAATCTTCTCCTACCCTCCTTTGTTGGGTTTGGCTCGTCTTTGTTACCTTTGTTTGCTTAGGAGGTGTTTCCTCTTGGATCTCACCCTCTTCGGTTGAGTCCCTTCCATCTTTCTTGTCCCTTTTTCGCTTCTTGTCAACTGGTTCGTTTTTTGGAGGAGGAGGAGGAATCAGAGTAGGAGGTCTAGGAACTACGGGGACCTCGGGATTGGTTGTCCCAGCATGGGATTCCAGCAAAGACAGCAAGTGGATCATCCTTTTTTCTAGCACCATTACTTCAGGCACCTGGGTTACCTTTTGGTTTTCACTAACAAGAGTTGTGGTTAACCTTGAGCTGGATGTTATATCCTCAGTCTCATCTAAATAGTAAAAGACCTCGAAATCCTCGTCGTGGACAAGGCTCTCAGTGCTTTCCCTAGAAATATCTTCTTCGTTTTCTTCAGATTAGGTGTCAACTTTGTCGTCCAAAGATAAGATTTCCTTAGCTACTGGCTGAGGATCTTTGAAAGTGGGGAGGTCTACGGGTTGTGTACCAGTGGGGGGAGGTTTCCGAATAAAGCCCTCAATGGCAACGTCAACCAAGGCAAGACGCGAATCCCTGGCTTTGATCGCGTGCTTGGACACTTGGAATCAATTGGATATAGGTTTGAAACCGAGAATGACATGTACTACCCGAAGTTACCCATCTCGGTGTAGGAAAATCTCAAATCTCAAAACTTTGTTTAGTAAATCAAAATTTACAAAACCTCGTCTTTTGGCAGTGGCCTTTTTATTTAGAGAAAGAAAAGAAATTTTTGTTAATCATCTGTTTAAGCAAAATCAAACTAATGGGTAACGAAATAAAAAGTAATAATAATAATAATTATTTAAAGTATTTGTAGCTTTCCTAAAAAACACAAAGTCTTAAGGATGTCCCTAAACTATCCCACCTGGTATGCCATCCGTGGTCGAGCAATGAAGTCCGTCATGCCATTCCCCAGAAACGATAAGAAAGTCCTCGTACATGCCTTTGTTTGTCTCGGGGAGGCAAGAAATTAGTCTAACAGCAGGAACCCTAGTTTTTAGGTAGTAATTTGCCTCGTTATTCTTTTGGCAACTATAGATCCAATTAATGCGTGATGGGTGAGGTTTATACCCATTTTCTCGTTCATCGCGTCCTCACTACCTAATATCCTAAACATATTTGGGACGCATTGAGTAGGACAAAGTTTAAATAGAGTTAAAAAAATCCCTAGTGACCCTACCCATATGAATCCTCATTCCTCCCTCAATAAAGGCTATCATCGGAATCACAACAGCTTCAGTAGGCCTTTTCTCATGCCATTCACCTAGCTTACAGTACGAGGGATCCTATAGTATCTCTTAAACTCTTCTTTGTGTTCGGCAGTGTCAACCAAATTAAAAAATCTACCCATGTGTGAAAGATAAAAGGTAAAAGAGGAGAAAAATCTATGAATGTAAAGGAAGAAGGAAGATTTTTTTTTTTTTTTTTTTTTAAATAGTAGTAATGTGCACTTACAAAATTCAGAAAAGAGTGGCTCCTCGGGCAAGCTATCGGAAGTGAGGAGTGATTGTTTGTTCTTAAAAGGAAGAAATGGAGACAGGAGTCCCCTACCTTCATATATATATATATATATATATATAAAGGGTGAAAAGGTGGTGGCAGTTTTCCCGCTCCTTTGGTTGGGGAATAAGGACTGTACGATGTTAATCTCACCATAGAACATGGGGGACAATGAGTCACTTATAGCATTTATTGAGAGGCATTGTGGTTTCCGAAGCATCAGGAGCGTGCTTCAGTCAGTTGAAAAGACATTCTCATGTGGGATATTCTGAAAGCGTGGAATCAGAAGAAATGTTCCCATGTAGACAAAACCTCTCTCTCCTAATTCGGAACGGAGAGTAAAGTTTTGGGGGACTATTGTGGGGGGATGAGGATTAAAGATAGTTAATGGAGACCGTAAGAGTAATTCCGAGGAAGGGAACTATACGAAAAGGACTTGTTTAACTAGTAAGGAATTTGGGATGATACTACTGATGAAGATATCGAGGATTCCTACTTAACCTCGGGAAGGCCGAGAATTCGGAATGAAGGAAGCATGGTGCAATCCCCGGGGAGACAAAGGTAACTTGGTTCTGAATAAGGAAGAGAAGAAAAAGGAAGGATAAGGCAGTCATCCCCTGCGCATTAAATGCACTACAACCACTTACCTGGCTGCATTAATGGAGAAATGACCATGAACAGTGTCCTTCATGGCTCATATTTTGTTGTAGAAAACTTCTAGAAACGTCTTGATAGGACAAGTATCAAGAAAATCTGATCTCAACCCACCAAGTGTAAGATCCAGATGCATCCTTTCTAATTTATATAAAGCCAAGGAGCACATGGATCAAAAGGGACTAGAGATGGAGGGGAGAAAAAAAGAAAGAAAGAGAGAAACCATTTAGTTGTACTTTCATCCTCGGACTGAACCAGAGGACGAACACTTAGCTAATTTCTATGCTATTTCTAATTGAATATTTCCACTTCACATAGAAAATTTAATTCTAATCTTTGTTTCATATTGCACAACGGGTATTTCAAGGTTGACCTTGCATCTCATCTCTATAAATTCATTGTGTGAGTGAACTATAGCTTAATTAAAACTAGTCTTAATTAACTAATCTACCTTTCGCCCACCACACACACACACACACACACACACATACATGTATGTGTGTGTGTGTGTGTGTGTGTGTGTGTGTGGGTGGGTGGAACTGCGTACATTTTTTAAATTTTCCTTAGTATATATATAATTATTTTAACATTTTCAAAATTTTGCTTACAAAAATAAGAGTTGGCCTTCCAAATATTTGAATTAGTCTAATGATGCTCTTAAAAAAGAAATTGATCTAATCTATATATATATATATATAAAAAACTTAGAGAAAGTCCAATTAAAATTTCAAATTAGAGTCAAATTTTGCGTCATGTGTCCTAAATTATTTACTTGTAGAGAGAGTTTTATTTCCTAATTTTAAAATCAAATGTGGAGCCACATCATAAATATTCATCCAAATGAGTTATTGAGTACAAAAACCAAAGAGTCTAGAATAAAGAAATAGTAATAAAAAAAAATGCTTTACAATAACAAAAATTAAGAAGTAATAAAAAAAAATATATATATATATATATATATAAACATGGACAGTTTATGTAAGGGCATGACTAGATCCATGGCCCAAAAATGACTCGGACAATGGCCCAATAAGCCCACCACAATAGATTTGTTAGAGAATGGGTTGGATATTGATCACTTAACAAGTTAAAGTTAATCACAATGAGATAAGAAGCCAATGAAATGATTAAGACAATAAATTATGAAGAAAAAAGGCTCATCGATCAGGCCCAAGGAAGGTTTATTTTATATATGCGTGTTTCTTTCTCACTTGCATAAATATTTTAGTTCTTTGTTACAAGGTCTTTTCCTTCTTCTTCACATGGATCTTAATTTTCTTTTATATTAAACACAAATCATCCTAATCCTACACTTGGAGGGCTGAGATTGCATTCCTAGGACTTCAGTCTCATCGAAACATACTGGTAAGCTTTTACACAGCAATCTTAGTTGTGCCACCACTGTTCATGGTCATTTCCTCATTAATGCAGTCAGGGGAGTGGTTGTCTTGTATTTAATGTGGAGGGCATGGCTTCTGCACCCTTCTTCATTCATCCTTCTTGTATTTTGGGTCGAGTCTGCTTTCTTCCCTTTGTGATGTTTTAACTTCATGTGCCTCACACAGCTAATGCTCATCCCCGAGATCCGAGGTGTATCCTTGGAAATAATCTTGGCTACCCATTTAAATTGGATTAGGGATCCTCGTCCTCTCAGTTTACATTTTATAACTAATAATATTCTTACAAGACTTTTTAAAGAATTATCAAAATATAAGAAAAGCTATCAATAGTATTTAAATTATATATATATGAATTATATTATGTATCTTATTGTATATTAAGTGTACAAGCTAGTAGTTATAGAGACAGAACTAAATTTTTCTCAATTTTATTTTTTATTGTAAAATGTGCTATTATATATGTTAAATATTTGATAAAGTTTGGCACCAAATATGTTTAGATCTATCTTTTTTAACCTATTATGTGGCGATTAACAAGTTATTGACTCATTAAAAAAATCATTTGACTAAAACTGCACATAAAATGTCTCTTTAGTTGCCACATAATGAATTAGAGTAAATATAGTTTCAAATATGTTTGGAGCCTAACTTATTCCTCCAAGTTTTGGATCATTCATGTTTTTGAAAATTTCATTAGTTCAATTCAAATATTTTTTACTTACTTTAGTATACAATTTGATAATTTGTATTGAAAATGAAACTTTTTAAGAATTGCACTATGAAAATGGTAAAAAATGAATTTACTATATGAAAAATTGCCACCAAATATATTTTGATTAAAAATACTTAACTCTTTTTTTGTTGGGCATGTGTATGTATATATATAACTTATCAAACAAAAAAGTGCTTGTATAAAATATGAATATGTATGTGTGTGGTTGTTTTGATAAACATATTAGTGCTGCAACTTGGCCTCTTAAACAAAAATTTCTGACTCAACTCCTATATACACACACACACACATATATATATATATATATATATATATGTGTGTGTGTGTATGTGTGTGTACCTTGCACCACTACTAAAGTGTTCTGATCTCACCAAGAGAGAGAGAGAGAGAGAGAGAGAGAGGTATGTGTGTGTGAACCATGCAGCACGACTAAAGTATACAGATCTTAACCAAAAAAAATAAAGTATACATGGTATAATGTAAAGGCAATCTAAAAGAGAATATCTGACTCTCCATTCCAATTAATTATTAAAAAAAAAAAAAAATAAATAAAAATAAAGGCATCTGGCATGGCTTAAATTTTAATTAATTTGTGGCAGCAAAACCCACACCGTCCTTTTGATTAACAATTCTACAAATGACTACAATCTAAAGACAAAACGAAGATGAAAGGAATCCATTGAAAAAAAAAAGAAAAGAAATGTCAACTTAATTATTGCGGCGTTTAGTAGGCAACAGCTCCAAAAATAATTACATCCCAGGCTTTCCAGCTAATTGAACTATTAGATTTCTATATTATTTTACTATTTGAATCATTAAGAAACAAAAATTCCTTAATAATTTTTTTTTTAAAAAAAGAGCTCATATTCATGCTCTTCCTCTCCAAATCAAAGTTTGGAATGATGATGTACATTTTTATACGATTCCCATCACCATCTTGCACCGGAAAAGTAGTTGTCCTTCAAGTTGGAAAGAGAATCAAAACAACTGCAGGCCAGCAATGTAGGCCAGGCTAGATACACATTCACTGATGATATATGATCAAGTCATGAAAGTTTGTATCCATTTGGGCCCAACTCTTATATAGGCCGTCCCCTTTCAACTCTAGAACTGCAACTTGCGACTTTGTGACTCTTTGACAAAATTGTGGGGGGCCCACTAGGTCGGCCGATGACTCAGTCCGGATAATGGGCCCACGACTTAAATCGATCCGGTGGGGGTGTTATTCTCAAGGAAGAATGTATCTACATAGCGCAACCGTGAATTAATGTTGGCTGAGACAACTCAAAACAGCTTTGATAACCGCCATAGTGCGGTGGCCGCCGCAATGACACCGCCAATGAAATTTGCTGATGTGTCACGTCTGCCCGCCGACACTGCAATTGCGGTTGGAAATTGTCCATCTGTTGACTTTACACTGCAACCAACACCGCACAACTAATTCAATATCAATTAATTAAAATTAAAACGTGTGACAGATATTTTGTTGTAGAACTAATAAAAATGAGTTCCTATTAGTTCAGATTTTTTTTTCTTAACGCAAAATATGAACCGGTGTGTTTGACATTTTTTATCTATCCCAAAAGAAAAATATCAATCACCATCTAAAATGGTCCTAACTTTATAAATTCCTCATCATGAGAATAATATGTTTTCAATCGATCGAAAACGTGAGGACCATCTCTTGTGGTTAAAATTCCTCTGCCCTATATGATCTCCCACCGACCTCCCGAATAAAGGCTAGATATTCGAAGGTCAACATTTCGTTTGTGCAAAACTGCGGTGTTTATTTGTATAGGTAGCATCTCGCAAAAGAAGTATCAACCCAATACTATATACATATTCTTCTTTTACCACTTTTTTTCTTGACAGATAGCTTGAGCATATTGCTAAACTTAAACCATATTTATTAACAATTACTATAGTAATAATACAGATACTATATCCTAAAGTTTGTATGAAGAGTGAAGAGCTTAACGCGCGTGTGATAAGACTAATATAAAAAAAAATACATACCTAGTAGATGGTACTGGGCAGAAGGTGATAACGTAGTCCGCGGATGCACATGTGAAGGTACTGGTGCCATCATCGTAAGCATAGCTGTAAGCGTATGGGCACGCATTCTTAAAGAACTCCGAGTAAGAGCTGGGTTTGCACGTGGCAGGAGTTGCGTAGGCCCCACTGCAACAATACTGTGGGTCCCCAAAAGCCTCGCACGCGCTCTTACACGCCACGCTCCCGTCACTGCTGCTGCTCAAAACTTCGAGCTCCGTGGGACAAGCGGTGTTCAAATCAGCTACGCAACCAGTTGCGGTGCAGTTCCCTTCGGTTCCGCCTTGGGGCACAATCGTCATAGGGAGGTTATAACCGTCGACGAGGCTGACGTCATAGTAGTCAAGACCGTTATAGCCGTTTAAAGTGAACTCGGCTAGAGTGGCTGGTGGGGCGGCTCCACCACCTGAGCATTCTAACGTGGAGGAGCCACAATCGCCTGTGACGCACGAGAATTTCCCTGTGGTGGAGTCTTGGGTGCAATAGGTTCGACCCCATAAGCGGCCAGACCAGGAGGCTGGTATGTCGAGTGTGTTCGACTCGCCTGGTTGGAGCGTGAAGCCGGTTGTGGAGAGTTGTGCGGTTCCGGCGTTTGATAAAATTCCTGGCCATACTGTGTAGCTGCACTTGTTTGTGATTGTAAATGTTGCTGAATACACACCTGCAAGTAATAGCATAAAGTTAATCACAAATACTAAAAGAAACAGAGAGTATAATTAAACGAGTAGTGTTCGTGTCGACTTATAAATAATATACTTATAAGTCGATATGGCACGAACATGACATACAGGTGGAAAGATTGTGTTACCTGAGAAGATTTGGAGGAGAGAAACAGAAAGCAGAATGATAGAAGTTTGGACAGAGGCCATTTTAGGACAAAAAGAAAATGAAGTGTTTTATAGAACTTAGTATTTTTTAGGAGATGAGAACTAGCGTCTGTTTTGCAAAATGCGGGAGAGATTTAAAAACAGAATGGCATGAAATTGGGTTTGATTTATAGGCTTTGGAAAGCGAGACCCCGGCCATGTGCTGGTTTAAGGGCTTGTGGGGATAGGATCAGGAGTAGGGCCTACATTGCACGTGGGTGCACGAAGTTCATTTTAGGTCGGCAAGCAGAGAAGATTTTTTTCTAAATTTTTTATTTTTTTTTAGGGGTTGGGCTTAATTTGCTGATTGGGAAAAAAAGACGCCCTTTCAGCAAAAGCCAGGTTAACAAAGAACGAACGATGATTAAACGGCAGTGTTTCTGAGAGGAGTGACATAGAGATTCTCCATTATATGGTTTACACAGCTGTTTTCGATCTCTCAGTCTCAGTCTGGGACGGCTACAAACTTGTATGTATATACTGACTACTGAGTAACTACTAAATGATCCGATAAAAGACAAGCCCGTGAGGCTGATCACAAGATTCAAGAATTTAGGAAAGTTTCAATGCAAGTTGAAGTATACAAGAAACAAACTAAGTTTTTATTACCCTTGCAATCCACGACATTTCCATAATTCACATGCGCTTCTTTCCCTGGCTACCTCGAGATCCCCTTTTTCTGTTTCTGTTTTGTTTTTTTTTTTTTTTTTGGTTTTTGTTGTTTTGTTTTTGTTTTTGTTTTTTCTTGGCTCTTGTTATTACATGAAGGAAAGAACAGGAAAACAAGAGACAAACTCTGAAAAAAGAGTTTTCACTAGATACTCCTTGGATTAGATCTTGAGTTTCAATTGAGCTCATCTGGAGGGGATGGATCTTAATTCAAAGAAAGTGAACTTTTTGATATATATATATATATATATATATTTTTTTTTTTTTTTTTTTTGGGCTGAGAGTGAACTTTAAGCGAAGTCTGCACCTTGATAAACTTTTGAACAAAACCAAAGCATGCTTATGTATTCCACATATGGGTTTTTACGGTCCACATATTATTATGAAAGCAATGATGTATATAATGCTTGAGATGATTAGAGATAATTAGCTTGAGGCTCTCCAACAATAGTTATAAAATCAAACCATTTTGCAAGTTGCGGGTCTAAGTTAAATGAATCCGAGCTAGTCTCAATCTGGACAATGTTCTACCAGTACCACCATGACATGCCGGGCTTCTGATTGTCTAATTAGAATCCTTGTCAGCATTTTTTTATTTTTTATTTAAGAGAATAATGATAACCATGCTGAAGTTAACTGATTACCGTGCCCAAATACTCTGTTTGACCTGTATATTTCCTTTGCACATACTGAACAAAAAGACCAATAAAAATCAAAAGAATAAGGGGGCAAAAGTTTAATAACAAATGATTCTTTCAACGCGCCTGCCCCTTCGAAGAATGAAAGAGGCTTCTTTGCACAGTCATATGAAAAAATCTAGCACCTCTAAGCAACAAAAATTATAGAGCACCGTCATAGAAAAATATCTTGGATGTAAGCAACTTGACAATCTTGCTAAGAGCATTCGTAGCAGTGGAGCTAATTTAGCTCTACCAAAAGTTACTTTATCTATTATACCTACACACCTACTGCAGCAGTGAATCTATTTTAACTATCAACATAATAAAATAATATAAATATCACAATAAAATAATATACCCCTACAATAAAATAATATATCCCACAACCCAAAAAACATCCCAGCACCGACCATAACCTCCTCTACAATCAGCCACAGCCACCACTACCACCACCACCAACACAGACACAACCAAACCCACAAACAAAATAAAAAACCAAACAACCATCATAGTCACCAATCCACCACCACAGCCACCAAGCCCACAGGAAAAAAAAAAATCAAACACTGTACCACCAAACCATAGCCACAACAACCACCATCGCCACCACCACAGCCATCAAACCCACCAAAGAAAAAAAAAATCAAACATCATTCCTCCACCACCACAGCCATCAAACCCACAGAAGAAAAAAAAAATCAAACATCATCCCACCACTACAGCCATCAAACCCATAGAAGAAGAAAAAAATCAAACATCATTCCACCACCATAGCCGGTGGATCGACGGCGTGCATTGATGTGGATTGAACGGCGTGGATCGATGTGGATCGACGGTGTGGGTCTGGTGGCGAGGATCGACGGTGGCATGGGTCCGCAGTGTGGGCTTGGGCTGGCAGCGGTGAGAGAGTTGAGAGAGAGAGAGAGAGAGGTGAGATGATCAGAGATGAGAGAGAGCTGAAAGAGTTGAGAGAGAGAGCTGAGATGATCAGAGTTGAGAGAGAGAGAGAGAGAGAGAGAGAGGGTTAATATTTTAATCAGGTAAGGATTAAATTTTTTTTTTTTTTTAGCTCTCATGAACAGTGCACATCTATAAATAGATGTGCACTGTAGCAATGGAGCTAAATTTTTTAGATTTAGCTCCACTGCTGCAGCAAGACTTTTGTGTTTGTGGAGCTAAATTTTAGCAATATAGCATTATACCTCCACTGTTGCGAATGCTCTAACATGGTCAGAGTTTTAAAACAAGCAAGCAACTTCGACAATCTAACTAAACAAGACGTGGGATGACATAGATGAGGTTGGTTCGGCAATATATGTCCTCTACGAAACCAAAGGGACCAGAGAGACACTTCGAGACTCCCAAAGTTCAGACAAATGCAACGCTGCCTCATTAGTTACGTCAAAAGGTGCTTTATTCGAGGAGTCGAAATTGATTTACCACAAAAGCCCAGACCGTGAAAATTATTTGCGTATGACAGAGAAATTGGAGCTCAAGAAACTTGCATCAATGGAAATAAGAGTCTTTTGGCTTAATATTGTAAAAAATTAAGTTTATTTGTGATATAGGTACTGTTTAAAGTTATTTGGAAAATTGAGAAAAGAGAGTGAATTTCAACAATGGTGTTGCCGAAATTCTAACAAAGTATAAGAGAGAAAAATTTGAATTTCGATAATCTCATTACCGAAATTCTTACTGCCCGAAATTACTGCCCAGTTGCTGCTGAAAGGAAACTAATTGTGGCAACCAAGTTGCCGAAATTGTAGGTGAGTGAGGAGAGAGAAAATAGGAATTGTGGCAACCAAGTTGCCGAAAATGGGAGGAAAAAAAAAAAGAAAAAAAAAAGAATTGTGGCAACCAAGTTGCCAAAAACTTGGAGAGAAATTTAATATGCAAAAATAAAAATATATCAAAAAGAGTTGGAAGGGCATGAAATAATATTAGGGGAAAATGGCGATGAAAATAATCATAATAATATTCAAATTTCAAAAATATAATATAACAATTCTTGATTACATAAAAATATTAATCATTCTTTTTAAAATGCATATATAGCTTACAAAATTTTACTACCAATATTTATTTACAGTTGTTTATTTGTTTCTATGAAAAGAAAAGTTTTTAAAACTAAAATTGATTATGTCACAAGAAAATTAAATGAATTAGTTATATTATAATTTGAAAAGTGGATATGAGAAGAACTTAAATATAAAAACTTAATTAGTAATTTTACATCTCAAAAGGTAAGAAGAATATATTTTAATATTTTTTTTAAATAATGAATTTTAAATATAAGAAATGCTCCATTTCAATCTTATTTCAAAATCAATTATATCATAAGAAAATTAAATGGATTACTCATATTATCGATTAAAGAGTTGTTATTAGGAAAACCTATATATACTAACTAAATTAATAAGAAGAGTAGCTTTTATGTAAATAAAAAAAATTTAAAAAAAATATAATGGATTTTAGATTTGAAATGGTCCCACTTAAGATTATGCTCTTAGCCTCTTAGGCCTCAACTTGAATTAAGCTGATACTGATTGTATCTATAGCTCATTAGTGGTGTGATCTTGTCATATTGTGTTTCTTTTGTTAATAATATTGTTGAAATTTTATTTTGCATAAGACAAATCCCTGGGGCGGTAAAAAAAGTTCATCTATGTTTGCTTTGATATGGTTTCAGTGAAGCTATGAATGTTTAATGTAATGATTTGCTTATTCAGCCACACAAAAACAAAAAAAAAAAAGTAATGATTTTTTTGCATATTAAATTTCTTCCCAAGTTTTCGGCAACTTGGTTGCCACAATTCCTATTTTCTCTCTCCTCACTCCCCTATAATTTCGGCAACTTTGTTGCCACAATTGGTTTCCTTTCAGCCACTCCTCCTTCGGGCACTTCACCTGGTAGGGCAGAAATTTTGGGCAGCAAGAATTTTGGTAATGAGATTATTGTAATTCAAACTTTTCTCTCTCATACTTTTTGTTAGAATTTCGGCAACACTTTTGCCAAAATTCACTCTCTTTCCTCATTTTCCCAAATAACTTTGAATAGTACTCATATCACAAATAAACTTAATTTTCTGCAATATTCAACCAAAAGACTCATGGAAATAAAGCTCAACAAGCTTGCAAGTTGCAACAAATTGGGGAAAAAAAATTTGCAACCAAGTGTAATATCAAAATTTCAATTACTTTTCCCACTGATTCGCAAATGACATTACACACCATGAAAAGCATTGCACATTGCCTTAAAAACACAGCTGTATAGTGAACCTTTTATTCCATATATATATATATATATATCTCACAATAGCAAGATTACATTACACTATTATTATGCAAGATCACAAAAGTCAGGGCCATGGAAGGTCTCCATTTGAGACTCTTGAGACCATCTATTGAGAAGCAAACAGGTACACTGATGCGCTAAAACTTTCAACAGAAACGTGAACCTTCTCTTTTATACATGTCCTTCCTTTTTCTTTGACTGTATAGTGTAATCTAACCAACTTCAGACTAACTTGAAATTTAAACACTTATAGACGAGATAGTATTGATCTCTGATTTTCTTAAGAAAAAAAATATATATAATCCAATCGTGGTTTTCTCAAAATGCACATCCAAAATTAAAAGATATTGAGAAACCAAATGTCACACCATGTAGAACTTGAACCCAACCCATATATACATGTCCTTCCCAAGCAAAAACTTAATTGCACTAGAACTTAGAAGGAACTCAACTTTTACAATTAACTTCATCAGAATCAAGAAGCAATACAACTTAATTCATACAAGCTCTTTTATTCAAGGAGCCTCAAACAATTCAAAAAAGAAAAGGAGGCTATAACAAGTTTGAAGAAGCAAACAAAGGAGAGGAACAAATCTACAGACGCAAACAAAGGAGAGGAACAATCTACACAGACACAAACAAAGGAGAGGAACCATCTGTGTCGCCAAGCTCATTGTAATCATGTGAATTGGCAATTAGGCAACATTGAGGCAATGGCCCGAAATGCTAAGGCTATATAAATCCTAATAACTTACATACCTATAGTCATCGACTCAGACTCTGAAGCCTAATCACTCCAGTTGATAATATCCCTCAAGTTAACTTTATTCAACCATACTTTTTAACTGCTTGTAAATATTTTCCAGCATAAAATCTTCCAATGGTTTTAGATAGTTTACTTGCATAAAATTTGTTTACATTTAACCAATCCCTTGTTAGAGAATATATCATATTGCCTTACACAATTAACAAAGTACAACAAATAGATTTCTGACAAACCCCATTATATGTGTAATGCATGTTACAATGATATCGATATTGCAACTTTGAACAACAAGAGACTAGAATGGTGAGGGTTAGTTCTTAAAATAAAATATTTGTGGCTGTTTGGCATCTAATAAAATATTCATGGCTGTTTGACATCAAATAGATTTCTGACAAACCCCATATGTGTAATGAATGTTACAATGATATCAACATTGCAACTTTGAAAAACAAGACAGACTTGAGTGGTAAGGAGTAGTTCTTAAAATAAAAGATTCGTGGCTAAACACATCAAATATTTCTTTTAGCCTTTCTAGAGTCTCACTTTTTCTAGGTACTATACCTTAAACAACTTTCAATTATTTTAACAAAAATGCGCAATTGGCAACAGTTAAACCACTAATGAAATCATGTAGTAACACCACTAACACTATAACAGAACAATACTATGCACACTCTTTCTTTCTTTTCTTTTTTTGATATGGACAATACTACGCAAAAATTAACAGTTTTAGATATATTAGATAAAATAAAAGCTAGATAAAGATTAGAACTGCTCAATTAGAAAGTTACACGCAGTCATTAATAAGAATACCCTAATTCTTATCTAAACCACCGCACATCTGTGTGCTCTGTAGACTGGAAAATTTGCTGATCAAACAGCCAGTCACTACAAAATCAAAATCCCATTTAGCCAAAACATCCTATGTATAACCCACCAAATTTAATAGTAAAAGGTGAATATGTGCTATTACTCTTTTTTTGAAAGAGTCAAACCACTAATGAAAACATGGAGTAACACCAATAACACTATGACAGAACAATATAATGCAAACAGTAACAATGCCAGATATATTAGATAAAAGAAAAGCTAGATAACAAAGAAGCCCTAATTTTAATCCGAACCACCACATATATCTGTGTGCTATGTAGGCCAGAAAATTTGCTGAAAAAAAAGTAGCTTGATCACCAACTTAAAAACCAACACAAAATCAAAAATCCATTTAGTCAAAACATCCTATGTATAAGGGAAACCACTAATGAAAGCATGGAGTAACACCAACAACACTATAAGAGAACAACAATATGCAAAAATTAACAATGCCAGATATATGAGATATAGAAAAAGGCTAGATAAACTGCTCAATTAGAAAGTTATGCCGCAGTCATTAATAAGAAAACCCTGATTCTTATCCAAAACAACACAATATCTGTGTGCTGTGTAAACCGGAAAATTTGTTGATCAAACAGAAGCTCGATGACCAACTTTAAAAACCAACACAAAATATCAAAAACCCATTTAGCCAAAACATCCTATGTATAATCCACCAGATATAAAGGTAACCAAAAGAGAATATGTACTATTACTCTTTTTTTTTTTTTTCTTGTTATTCAAGAAGCGGTAGTTTCCTCAGGACACTCTCTCGCAAAATGCCCTTGCTTCCCACAATGAAAACAGCCTCTTCCGCCTCCGCCACCGCCTCCACGGCCGCCGCTGCTGCCTCCGTTGTTGCGGCAATCCCTTGCCAGGTGCCCGATTTCCCCGCAATTATAGCATGCGCCGCCACCGCCACCACCACCACCACCACCACCGGTATTTTCCTTACAGTCCCTAGCCATGTGCCCGTAGCCACCACAATTATAGCAGCCCCCACCGCCACCGCCACCGCCACCACCTCCGGAATTGTTTCCTCGTGGACAGTCCCTAGCCATGTGCCCAACCTCACCACAGCTGAAACAGCTACCACCGCCGCCGCCGCCGCTGCCGCTTCCTCTGTTACAATCCCTAGCCATGTGGCCAGTATCACCACAATTGTAACAACCAGCACCACCACCGTTACGCCTATCTCCGCCTCTCCAACCACCGGCAAATCCGCCTCCGCCTCCGCCGCCGCGTCCGGACCTGTTGTTGCCCTGGATGGATGATCCGTTAGGGCCAGTGACATTGACCGCTTTGGTCCTCTCGTTCTCGCCCAACTCGATATCGAACTCGACAAGCTCGCCCTCAGCCAAGCTACGGAAGCCGTCGGATTGGATCGCGGATTGATGGACGAACAGATCGTCGCCTCCTTCATCGGGGGTGATGAACCCGAAGCCTTTCGAGTCATTGAACCACCGGACCACACCAGTCGACCTGACCTCCGCCATTGGATCGAAAACCCTAACCCTAGCTATAGTATAATCAGGATAGTGAATAGAATGTGAAGGGATCGGAGAAATCTAAGTATGAGCGCCCTTATATATATATTACCCCCAAAACCCTAATAGCCTCCGCTTCGTTAATTCCCTGCTCTTTGCCTTTGGCGCTTCCTCTTTTATGTTTAGAATTTCTCTTTTTACCCTTTATATTTTGATTATTTTCATTTTGGCCCCTTTTGTTTTATATAATTATTTTTCAATTTTTGTCAACCATCATGACAAATGTTTCAATTAAAAATAGGAATATATACACATCATCAAAGTTAATTATTTCTTCTTTCTCAAAAAAAAAAAGTTAATTATTTCTTCTTCTTTCTTTTTCTTTTCTTTTTTCCATAAAAAATCATTTCTTTTTTCTTAATTTTTTTTAACTCAAATTACTATTCTAATTTGGTTTGGATTTTTTTTGGAGTAGAAGAAAAGGTATTTTCTTGAAATGGTATGGAATGAAAGTTCATATTGAAAAAGTAATTGGATATTATTTGTTAATCAAGGAGTATAATCAAAAGATGAAATTTTATAAATAAATATTGTTATAAAAGATTTAGTAGTTTTGGCCCAAGCATCCTCCAACTTGAAAAGAAGAGAAGACTCTTATAAGAATATGAGTGGGGTTTCTTTGAAGTTTGAAGGGTAATTTGGTAATTTTCTTTTGGTTGAAAGATACCTATCTTTGTAAATTGAGTTTTTGTTTTTTATTTTTTTTAGTGTGGTGACTATTGGGGTTGTGAGATTTGTTTATGTCATTGTCTATGAGTTTGGTTTTTGGGATTTGGCAATATGGTTATAATTTGTGGACTTTGGTTGGCATTGTCTATGTACATAGGCTTGGAGTTGTTAAACCATGTTAAATATTGTTATATCTTGTGATTCTTTTATATTATTTGGCGTGTGAATGCAATTTTGCTAGTCCCAAATTATAACAATAATTAAAAGGAAGGATCTTAATTTTAAATTAAAAATAAAAATACCCTGATTGTCTTACTATTTGATAAATGCAATTAGTCTATACTATTATATCTCTTATACACATATATTTATGGGTAAATTATACTTTTCACTCTTGAAATTTAGTGAAGATTTGTTTTGATCCCTTGAATCTAAAAAGATTGGATTTGATCCTTACATTTTTTTTAAAAATGAATAATTTGGTTCCTTCATCTAATTTTCCATTTGCCTTACCAAAGGAATTTGAGAAACCCTATTTTGAGAAATCAAAATTGAAACAACATATTAAAGGGACTAAAATCGTACGAATCACATATCTAAGAGACCAAAATCGATTCAACCCAATTTTAAATAACAAAACTTAACCGAACCGTAGACAAAGTAACAAAATTGTTTCATTTTTTAAATTTCATGGGCTAAATCCAAACTTTTTAAAATTGCAATGGTCAAAAATTGAACTTACCCCAAATTTCAAGGATCAAAATTATAATTTTCCCTATATTTATATGTGCTAACTACTTGTATAGTTGTATGTAGATACTCTTCCATTGGGGTTTATAATTTACATGATTGGTTCAATGCATGAAGCAATTTTATGTCAGATGAACAGAGACTCACGCTCTGTTTGTTTCAATTTGAAAACATTGTGTAAAGATAGTTTTTCCTATTTTCTAGTGTTTAGTAGCATTATAAAAAACTAGTCAAAGGAAAACTATATTTAGTCAACATAAAAATTATGACTTATTTTTAGAGATTATTTTCCACTAAATTTTTTTTTTGGAAAACAGTTGTATCTCACAGGAAACTAAATAAGGGAAGTTAGGAGATTATTTTTCAACTCATTTAAGGTTGATACCAAGCATAGGAAAATGAGATAATTTATAGAAATTTTTTTTTTTTTTTTTGGAAAATGACTAATTTTTTTAAAAATATCATCGTTGAAACAAATAGAGCATAAAAAATTGTGATGTTTCAAGAGTAGGAATATAAGACCTGTGAGCTGTGACATATCAATGGTCAAGTCTCACAACATCTCATTTGCAGTAAATTAGCATACAAAAGACAATAGGGAGTCACAAAAAGTTATTTTAGTTTAATACCAAAAAAATAAACCAAAAGTAATTGTGACTCGGTAAGAATCAGAAAATAGCTAAAATTTGTACCAATTTTAGCTTGTAGACAATGTTTACACTCTCATGTGGTTGGAAGTATCAAAATGAAGAATGTGAAGGATCATAACACAGTAACCTTAATGATGTCCACAATATGATTTAGAAAATTGAAATATGGAGTTGAATCAGGACAATTTGACTGTAGGATCTACAAACAGAATTATAATGGCCACCTGAAATAAGTATTACATTTTGTCTTCAATTTTTTCTTAATTTGGATGTATGACCGTTTTGTCATGATTAATGATGAAAAATGGAGCTGAAAATTCGTAAAGAAGTTGAAGTTGGCTTCAACTATATTTATGACAATATAATCCATGACCCCTCATAAATAAAACTCCTCTGGAGGCTATACCAATACAACTGCTGCATTAAAAAAAAGGACAAAAATATAAAAAAAAAAATTACAAAGGCATTACCTATCTACAGAAAATGCAGTGGAAATCATTATCAGTTGCCGCTTAAAAGTGAAGTGGGAGAAATTTGTACAAGTAATCAGGCATTAGTATACTTCCACATTCCATTGCTCTGCTCTCTTCAACTGCTTTTTGTAGTCTGACCAATCAATGCCTGAAAAATGCATCAAACACAAGATTGAAGGCATGAAAGGTAAAAATTGTCTATCTAGTCTAGCCGAAGTTTGATCTGCTACTTACCATCTCTAGCAGCCAATGAAACCATTATGTCATCAATTCCCTTTTCCATCCCCTTCAGCCCACACATATAGAAAAAGGTGTTATCCTTCTTAAGCAATTGCCATAGCTCTTCTGCATACTGAGCCATTCGGGTTTGGATGTACATCTTCTCACCTTTCTCATTTTTTTGCTCTCTACTCACAGCAAAGTCAAGTCTAAAATTTTCGGGGGCCTTCTCCTTCATCTTCTCAAATTCCTGTCTCATACAATAGGAGAATTTTCAGTGTGTATTTCAAAACATCGGCAAAAAGGTTTTTTGATGAGTGAGGAAACTCTAGTCCATCTCACCTCCTTATAAAGCAGTGAGCTACTTGTGGGGACACCCAAGAAGAGCCACGCCAAACCATTGAACTACACAACATGTCAAAAAGATGAATCAATCATCAGCTGATGCATAGACAAGAATTCACCACTATAGGTATTTTTTTCAATTGTGACAGAAGGGATGTTTATGATGAATGGTTTCTAATTTCCAAGCAGCCAATAATACAGAAAGAAGTTCCTGATGAATCATGGGCTTTTTATAAGTAAAATTAACAAAATGCAGCATTTGCAATTGATGCTGAAAGCACCATTGAAACTGCATCCTAGTGATTGTATTTGTATGTGACAACTATATTACTCTTCTCTTCGAGGATTGATGATGGCTTCAGTCCAATTCTTGTATCAGCCTCCATGAGAGTTACCACATGTTATAACTCTTTCCATTTTCCTAAGTCCCACCTTTTTAATGCTTTACTGGGCTGAACTCTAGACCTTTAACGCAAGGCTACAAGGCCATTGATAATGTTTTGAAGCTTCAATGAGAGAAATTTTGTCATCACGTGGTTCATGTTAGTTTCTCATCAAGGGTTTATCAAAACAAGATTGATTGCATTTTATCTACCTTGTAGTCATCATGCTTCTCAAAGAACATTTTCCACAAAAATGAGCGGAAAGGAGCAATTCCAGTTCCAGTTGCAAGCTGCAACAAATGAATTCAAAATTACCAATGCATAGAAATCAACTAACTGAAAAATTCAGAATCAATTTATGGAGTATTCATTAAATTTCTTGACATTGTACTTGCTTAAGATAACAAACCAAAATATACCATGATGATGGTAGCATTGGGATCTTTTGGCATAAGCATTTCTTTTCCAACAGGTCCTGTCATTTTCACTTCAGCTCCAGGTTTCAAGTCACCTGAAACGCAAACATTTAAAACAACTAGGGTACTAAGGTATCTTCCTTAATTTGGTGTTACCGTTTTTTAGTTACCTCAATTTGTTTCTCATAAAATTCGCTCAAAACCAAAAAGATGGACAATGTTTCATTAGAATTTGGTAGACAAAGAACGGAATAATTTCATAGATCTATAGTTCTGCATCCTTACACAAGAAATTTGAGCATACTCCTTTAACAATTTCTCCCGCATCATTGGTGTACACTAGCCGTTTCACACACAGAGAAACCTGTATTAATGTAACAGGTCAGACAACCAAATGAATTGAAATCAAAGACTTAAGTAGCTATGGAAATAAAAAACCGTTGAGATGTAGATAATACTGACTTGACAAAAGAACTCAAAACCCATTATAAAATCATGTAATTATAAACTTCAACTCTCACAACAAATATGGTTCATTTTAATAAAAAAAACTCACTGTTTTGGAGTCTCCAAAGTCACCAATGGCACTGCTGGCAATTGAGTATAACCTCAGCTTGTGAGGCTTGCCATTTTTGTCAATACCATCTGGAATTACCCCAACTGATTGCCCTTCTCTGTATGGGATCTCCCCTAAGCCAACCAATCAACCAGTTAGCTCAAAATGATCAATTTCTTTATCAACCACATTTCAAAATAATTAATATGTTAAAGACGAATTTGCTATATTTTTAGTGTTCATGCTTATCCCAGAAACTTAGAAGACAATAGGAGCTGATGTGCTTTTTCCTTTTTATTCTTGCTGAAGAGGGACTGCTGTGCTATTTTAAGTCCATTGATACATTTGCAACTTTCATATTAAGGTTCATTAATGGTCAGAAAACATTAAGAAGCACATAAAAGCCCACAAATAAAATCAAGGTAATATAAACTATATGTTGAAGAGTTAACAAAGTCATTTTTTAAGATGTTAAGTGTATCGATCAAAAGAAAAGCGCTAGCCACATCCTTGTATTTGTTTATAAAGTATCAACCTAGTGTATGCCTGATGCGGGACTTAGAATACACACACTCAATCAATACCCAATCAAGTTGGGCATACATTGAGAGAGACTAAAAAGGCACAGGAGTTCATACCCTCAGTGCTGAAGACCATGTGCCAAGTTTCTCCAGGAGCATCATCACCAGTAATCTTAGTGTTAAGTAGGCATCTTCCAGTGTATGGATTTTTCGGTTTGTACTTGTTCACAACCACGCCTTCCTCCATTTTCTTGGATTCCTTCGCAACCTTTGCAGGAGCCTCTGTGGTGACCTGGGCTCTGATCGAAACCACTCTTCCACCAACAGAAACATCTCTGTACTGCAAAGGAACCTGAGAAACCAAAAACCATGTCACAAACTCCAAGCAAAACAATCACAGTGCAAAAGCTAGACAAAGACAACCGACTACCTTCTTGAAGGAGATTCTTTCTGGTGAGATTATAGAGGTTCTGGAGGACAGAGAAGATGACTTGGATGATGGAAAAGAGACCGTGGCAGTTACTGCAGTAGCCATGACTGCAATGCTAGTTGATAAAGCAGAGCAAGAGAAAGAAAGTGTGATGGTTTTATGGGGTTGCGAGGAGTTGGTGAAGAAGTATGAAAACGAGAGGGTATGATCTCTTTCGTTTGCAGTGGATTATGAGATTTGAGTGGAGGAGAATTTAAGGCCAATGCAGTGGCAGATGTGAGGATAAGTTTATGTGAAATGTATGACTGTCCTCACTACCATTTGTAGTCTTGTGGTCAATATGGCCACTATCTTCGTTGATTTTTTTGGTTTACACTAGCAAAAAGGGTACGTTGATGGGCTAACCAGATTATATCTTGTTAGTTTATCAAAAAGATTATATCTTGTTACACACTCCAATAAAATTATATTTTGAAAACATGATTTTGTTAAAATTGTGAAATGGTGACAATTCTAACTGAAATAGTGTTTGACCGTATGAATACGGTGAATGTGCAATAGCCAATATGTGATGAGGGCACATATATAAGACCAACAAAAATTTAACATAGTATTTTTGTTTTACGAGTTTTAAACCTGCCAATCAACTTACCGGGAAAAAGATCATCTCTAGTCTCTAATTGAAATTGATCCATTTACTAATTTAAAGTAAATATAACCATTTTAAAAATGTATAAATTGTCATGTCATTTAAAATTATAGAAATTGTAAGTCTTTTTTTTTTTAGAAGAAGATTGTCACATCATTTAAAATTTTAATACTCCCAAACGCACACTAAACCATTAAGAGATTCTTAAATGCATGTTACTTTAAGAATTTCTCTTTTAACCATTAAGTTGTTCTTTCCACCATCCACCTATGTTAATTCCGATTGCAAAACTTGGTCTTAACGCTGTTGTTCAGGAATTCAAACTACACCAATGAGGGGTATTTTATAGACACTCATTTAGCAATCCTCATTTAGCTCTATGCTATGAGCAAAAACTGTCATTTTATGACAAGAATAAATCACCATTTTTATCTTTGGAAATTCAGGTGCTTACGCTCTGTTTGTTTTGGCGATAATGTTTTCTAGAAAATGAGTTAAGTATTTTCTATAAAACTATCTCATTTTTCTATATTTGGTAGCAACCTTAAATAAGTTGAAAAATAATATCTTAACTTCTCTTATTTAGCTTGCTGTGAGATAGAATTGTTTTACAAAAAAATTTAGTAGAAAACAATCTCTAAAAATAAGCATTATTTTTTCTGTTGACCAAAGATAATTTTCCTTTGACTAATTTTTTCTAATGCTACCAAACACTATAAAATACGGAAAACTATCTTTACATAAGATTTTCTATCGAAACAAACGGAGCGTTAATTAAAAACAAATCTAGAAGTCGTAGAGATCCATAAGACACCTCAAGTGCTAAAACCAGACCACTAAATCTCAAGATAGAGCCACATCTAGATTTTAACAAAAAGAACTGTAAGGTCAGGATTTGTAGTCTAAGCTCAAAACAATGAATTTGTAGAGAGTGGGTGAAAGGGCTGGACTAGTTGTGAATTTAGCAACTATTAACTATGATATCTTGGAATGAATCAACGTAAAAACATACTGAGAGGCTAAATAATATGATGTCCGAAGAGGGTTATTATTGATTGAACAGTGAATACATTTCTCAGAGCTACAGTAAAACCTTTCTTTCTCTCTTATTATCTCCCCCCCCCCCCCTCTCATCAGAGGCTTCCATCATTGATATAGCCCTCTTCTCCATCATCTTCATCATACACTTGTTCTTCATCTAAGCACTCACTTGAGTGCATGTCACATCAGGTATCTTCTTTTGTTCTCCATGAGTAGTGGTAGCTGTGGTTGCACTGTTCAGGGGTCTTCTCCACATAAATGCGGCCAGGAAAGTTGCTGCAGTGCATTAAACACGGTGGTAACAGCTTTTTCTTTTAGATATTTCTCTATTATTATCATCTCCATACATGCCCGAAGCTTATCATTATCACTGGGGCCGCTGGGAAGATCACTCGACCCTCCCAATTATCTGCTTGACCGAGATTCTTCATATCCGAGGAGAATACACTCTTCGGACAACGGGTGATCTCTTCGGACTGTACCCCTCGTTCATTTCCAGGTATATCCCTTCCACACGAAATTCTTCTCAATCATTTTCTTCTCTTCGGACACACAGTAATCTTCAAATAGGGCCCTAGGCCCAATACTCAATGTTGGGCTTTTACCCCCACAATAGCCCCTCAAAATTTTAATTTTTCCCTCGCATCCGAGGAGAAAAAATAGGATTTTGATTTGGCACGAAATAACAACTTAAAACACAAAAAATATCTGAGTTCACACGTGTGCGGGCATAGATTTAGGCGCTCCATCATTGCCGCTGTCGTTTCAGTATTCCCAAAGCACTATTAATTACTCCAGGCAGCGTTTTATCCCTCGTATCCAACGGTGGACTATTGATCTAATGGACATGGTTCTTCCTCGGAATTTGGGCGGGATGACTTCTACCCTTTCATCTGTCCCCGTATATAAAGCCTCAGAGGAGGTTATTTCTTCTTTACTTTGCAAATTCTCAGATTATCCAGCGAACTCAAGCACTCGAATCCACCAAGCTCTTCCAATCATCAACCCTAGTTCTTCCCAGAGTCTGTAAAAGTCTTTCTGCGAATTCAAAGATCATTCTCCGATTTAGTTTGCGTAAGTTTCAACATCCTCAAACCATTCATCCTCTTCTCGGCTAGGGTTCTCGGCCTTCAAACTCCTATCTCCCAGCTATCGTTCTGCGTCTTTCTCTAGCTAACCAAAAATGGGTAGATTTCAGTATCTTGTCGATAGTCCTGCCGTAATAGAGGAATTTAAGGAGACCTACGACATACCACAGGGGGTAAATCTGAGGTATTGTCCCCCAGAAAGGATAATAACCGACCAAAGAGAGGGAGAAGTCGTAATCCCTATGATAGCCTTCATAGAAGGAGGAATGACTCTCCCTATGGGTTCTGTCACCAAAAACTATCTTCACAACTGTAGGGTCAGATTTTGCAGCCCAAGCCCAAGAAGGTGTGGATTTGGAGCCCACTGGACCCAAAACAATAAATTTGTAGAGAGTGGGTGAAAGAGCTAGGCTAATTGTGAAGAATAACAGTATTAAACGGCAATGATGACAGAAAGATTTGAATTAAAATGTGCTCGGACAGTGGTGAATGTCTCGTCCGAGGAGGCGATTTTCATTGATGAACTTAGGTTACAAAAAGTGGGCGCTACAGTAAAATAATATGCTCTTCTCTTTCTCTTCCTTTCCCCTCCTTTCTATCAGAGACCTCTTTCTCTTATATAGTACTGCCTTTCTCCATCTCCACCGTCCACTTGTTCACCATCTGGGTGTCCACTTGAGTGCATGTCCCATCAAACTCCTCCTTTAGCCTTGTCTGAGTGGCGGTAGCTGAGGATGCACTGTTCAGGGGTCTTCTCCACATAAATGCGGCCAGGAGGGTAGGTGCAGTGCATTAAATGCGGTGGTTGAAGCCTGTCTCCTTGATATTTCTCTGTTCCTGTTACCTTCTTGTGTGTCCGAGGCTCCCTCTCTCCCTTAACACTTGTCAAACAGATCGCTTGACGCGTGCCGGACAAAAACCCCGTCGGGTCCGAGGCTATCGGTCTCCTCGGACGTATGAGCATCTCCTCGGACAGTGCACGTGCTCGCCTGCGGACATTCTCCTTTCACATGGGCCTCTGACTGTGTCCTGGTCTCCTCGGACTAACAATGGTCCTCGGATAGGGCCTTGGGCCCAATAAGTTGGGTTGGGCTTTTCTCCCCCACAATAGCCCCTCAAAATTGTAGTTTTTCCCTCTCATCCGAGGAGAAAAGGTAGGATTTTGACTTGCCACGGAGCAAAAGCTTGGAGACACGCACAACCGAGCTGACACGTGTAAGCGTGGGGACAGACGCCTCATTAATGCCGCTGCGATTTCCTTATTCCCAAGGCGCTGCATTAACTGCACCAAGTGACGTTTCGCCCTTCGCATCCAACGATGGCTGATTGATCAAACGGCTGTGGTTTTTCTTCAGGATTTGGGCGGGAGTGCCCCTGACACTTCGCTTGACCCCGTATAAAGCTTCAGAGGAAATCATTTCCTCCTCACTTTGCAAATCTTCAGACGCCCCAGCAAGAACAGACGCCTCACTCCGTCCAAATCTCTCCGTCGCCGGTGCCAATTTAACTCAGAACCCTCACGAGTCCTCCTACGAGCCTGCAGTCGCTTTTCCGGTCTGTCCCTTGTAAGTCATCGCCCACTGAATCTTTTAGTTTTCTCTTCGGCCATCCGTTTCACTTAGGCACCATGGGAAAACTCGAGAACATGATGGATAGCCCTGAGCAAATAGAGGCGTTTAGGACCGCGTACCGCATACCCCCTGACGTGGGCGTGAGGTATTGCCCCCCAGAAAAAATACTAACAGACCGGGAGACGGGAGAGGTGGTTATCCCCCTCATCGCCTTCAAAGAAGGGGGAATGACAATCCCCATGGGTCCCATCACCACTGCCTACCTTCGGAACCATAGACTTACTCCCTGGCAATGCGCGCCCAACATGTTTAGAATCCTAGGAGCGATTGAGGATCTTGAGCGCCATTTGGAGTTGGGACTCACCTGGCTGGACGTGGTACATATGTACGAATGCCATAGCCAGCAAGATGCTGGGTACTACTTAAAATCCCGGTCGGATGTTGTCAGGCTCATTTCCTGCCTTCCCAAATCCAACAAAGGGATGAAAGACGACTATGTGATCGTCTCGGGAGCCTGCCGCAACGGCCCTGGTTGCCCAACCAAGTCTGGGAAGCCAGGTGTGACATGTAGATTTAGGCGTACTGACCATAGGCTTAGGGCTCCCATCTTTTAACTGTCTTTGATTTCTCTTCGGTCGCTATTTCTGAGTTTCTAACCATTTTTTCTTTTTACTTGCAACAGATAAGGAACACGTTTCTCCTCGGCTCAGCTTAACGAATGTTGTTGCCCTCAACTACCTTTTAAGGTCGGAGATCTTCGTGAGCGAGGACGGGCAACTACGGTCTGCTCCCCTTATTCTTGGATATACAGCGAAGTCAAAGGGTTTTCAACCGGTCGGTAACGCAATCGTCCAAGGAGACCATCGCCTTGCGCGTATTGACGTCGGTCGGAAGGGCTTCTTGGCGCCATACGATCTTGAGCCTATACCCCGTCCAGTTCCTCGGGCTGCACCTCCCCTTATCCAACCACTCCAGCAAGTTCCCCTCGGACAAGCGATTGAAGGTGAGGGGGCTGGCTCCTCTACTTCGTCGTTAGAAGAACAGATAGACGAATTTCAGTTTGAGGGAGAGGCTTCAAGGGTAAACCAGGTGGTAGAGATCTCAGACGCTGAGGAAGAGGCCTACGAGCAGTCAGGCGCCCAGCTCAACTTGTTAGCCACTCACTTAGAAGACTCCTCGGACGAAGATATGGATCTGAGGAATTTGATGAAGGGGAGAGGCAAAAAGTCAGACCCGAAAGATGCTGGGACATCTAAAACGGTGGTGACACTTCCTCCGGTGCCTACTCAGATCCCTGACCCCACCCTGAAGCCCATGCTAAAACTGCAGAAGAAAAGACCCCACACTGAGGTGGAGGAAAAACAGGTGCCACCAACCAAGGGGGCCAAGCAGCAAAAGGTGGTACAGGACAACAGAACTCGCCGGGCTCCGTCTACTGAAAGCCGAGACGAGGGCACAGTGGCAGAGGTGCGCCGAGGAGGAGGGGGACCGCGGATCTGGTCTCCAAAATTGGAGTTGGAGGGCGCTCCAATCCTCTGGGAGACCTCCCTCAGGAATTACGATGGAGGGAGGGCCGGCTACGTTGCTGAGGCCCTGCAGCAACCACTTCTCCTCCCTCATGACATGGAGTCCTTCAGGCGTTTCAATCAGCCGGAGCTCTTTCGATCCCTGAAGAGGGATTTGGCCATCGTAAGTAACCTCAATCCGATTAGCTGAATCATTGACTTTTGCCTTTCCTATTTTTCTGTGTTTGACACTAGAGTTTCCATCACGCAGGTAACTCAGCAGATTTACGTAGCCGAGGAGTGGGACAAGAAGAATCGCCTTGAAACCCAGGCGGCGCTCTACTCCCGAGATGAGGCGGAGAAATCTCTGGGCCAACTGAAAGATGATTATACCCGTCTGTCCGGGGAGCTCGCGGATATGACCAGCCAGAAGAAAAGTCTTGACGCTGGGATAAAGAATGTTGAAAAACAGGTTGAGGACCAGCGTAAGTTGCTAAAGGCGGCAGAGGCTGATCTGAAGACCGAGAGGGAGCTGGTAAACGGGCTAAGGGATGAACTCCGAAGAGCCAAGGACAGCGTCCGATATGCCGAGGAGAAAGCCCAGTTGGCTCAGGAGGCGACTGAGGCTGAAAAGAAGACAGCTTACCAGCTGGGGGTAGAGACGGCCACGTCCCTGCTTCTGGAGCAGTTCGCCTCGGTCAGCCGAGATTACTGCAACATAAGTTGGGGCAAAGCCCTGGATGCAGCTGGAGTCCCTGCCGACTCGGAGCTGAGGCTGCCTGGGAGCGTGTACTATGATCCTGATATCCGAGAGCTCCCAGGAACTGATCCCCCTCCTGCTCCACAGCTTCCAGAGGCCTCGGAGCCAACTTTGGTCAGCAATGCTCCCCCACTCACTCTTGGTGCAAGCAAGGAAACTGGTCAGCCAAGCGGCAAGGATAAGCCAGCTGAGCCAGCCAAAGAGAAAGGCCAAGGGTCAGGCGAAGAGAAAATTCCTTCTGAGCCCAAGGACCGAGCCCCTGACGCAACTGCTCGGATAGGCCAGACTGCTGACCCCGTGCTCCCTTCGGCGAAAGAATAGACGTATAGGGCTTTTACTTTTTGCACCTGTGTTTTCTTTTGTTTTATCTGAGGAAATGTAAACTATACTTTTGTTTATGGAATAGATTCTCTTTTGTCTATGATGTTTTAAATACATGTCTTGCTAATTACTATTGTCACATACAACTGTATATTGCGCTTATAACCAAATAATGCAAATAAAACTGCTTGATACATCACTCATGGTGTAAGTAACCAAAATCAATATTGAAAAGGATAGGCCTAGCATGAGTTACTGATGATTTGCATGTCTTTTCAAGTTAAACATAAGTTATTATTCCTCGGCTTCAAACTAAACACGACTAGGGGAAACATTTATAAAATAGAAACAATTTAAACGCAATTAGGAGTTTTAGCACTAAGCCCCAGTGATACTGGCCGCGTGGGAGTATTGACTAACCTGTCGTTTGGTTCAAGGATTATAGGATTCGAATGTACTCGAGTGCTAACTAACCCTAGTCATCTGGTCCGAGGACTGCAGGCATGACTGGATTTAAGTTTAAACACTATAGAACCGTAGCTGAGTGCTAACTAACCCAAATCATCTGGTCCGAGGACTACAGGCATGATTGGATTTAAGTTTAAACACTATAGAACCGTAACTGAGTGCTAACTAACCCAAATCATCTGGTCCGAGGACTACAGGCATGATTGGATTTAAGTTTAAACACTATAGAACCGTAACTGAGTGCTAACTAACCCAAATCATCTGGTCCGAGGACTACAGGCATGATTGGATTTAAGTTTAAACACTATAGAACCGTAACTGAGTGCCAACTAACCCAAATCATCTGGTCCGAGGACTACAGTCATGATTGGATTTAAGTTTAAACACTTGAGCTAACTGTGTTAACTAACCCTAATCATCTGGTCCGAGGACTACAGGCATGATTGGATTTAAGTTTAAACACCTAAGCTGGTGGCGAATGAGTGTTAACTAACCCTAATCATCTGGTCCGAGGACGACAGGCATGATTGGATTTAAGTTTAAACACTTGAGAGAAAGCGGTGAATGAGTGTTAACTAACCCTAATCATCTGGTCCGAGGACTACAGGCATGATTGGATTTAAGTTTAAACACTTGAGAGAAAACTTTACGCAGCGAATTGGTATATCAATTGAAGAGAAGACTTGATTAATAGAAATATCTCTTGAGGTTATTTACATTCCAAGGGCGAGGGATTACATGACCATCCAAGTCTTCTAAGAAATACGCTCCAATACCAACGCCTGAAGTGATGCGATACGGCCCTTCCCAATTGGGTCCTAATTTTCCCCAAGCTGGGTTCTTTGTGGTGCCCACAACTTTCCTCAGCACCAGATCACCGGGCTCTAAAGGCCTCAGCTTCACGTTAGCGTCATAGCCTTGCCTGAGCTTTTGTTGGTAGTGTGCTAGCCGAACCATTGCATTCTCCCTTCTTTCGTCAATCAAGTCTAAGCCCTTCTGTAGCTGCTCGTCGTTATCGGCGGGACTGAATGAGCTAGTTCTTAGTGTTGGGAACCCTGTTTCCAGAGGAATGACAGCTTCAGCCCCATAGGTCATCGAGAAGGGGGTCTCTCCAGTGGACCTGCGGGGCGTGGTTCGGTAAGCCCAAAGCACATGTGGCAACTCTTCTACCCATCTGCCCTTTGCATCATCTAGCCTCTTCTTTAAGCCGTTCAGTATGACCTTGTTGGAAGCTTCTGCTTGGCCATTACCCTGGGGATAGGCTGGAGTGGAGTATCTGTTCGTAATTCCCAGCTCGCTGCAGTAATTCCTAAATGCCTTGCTGTCAAACTGCAAACCGTTGTCCGAGATGAGGGTGTGAGGAACTCCAAACCGTGTGACAATGTTCTTCCACACGAACTTTTGCACATCAACGTCTCTGATGTTGGCTAGTGGTTCGGCTTCAACCCACTTGGTGAAATAGTCTGTTCCGACCAGGAGGTACTTCTTGTTTCCTGCAGCTTTGGGGAAGGGTCCCACAATATCCAAGCCCCACTGGGCAAAGGGCCATAGGCTAGACAGTGGATTGAGGTTTCCCCCTGGCTGGTGAATGTTTGGAGCGAAGCGCTGACATTGATCGCACTTTTTGACGTATTCGTGTGCCTCCTTCTGCATGTTAGGCCACCAATAACCTTGGGTGAGGGCTCGGTGAGCCAAGGACCTGCCACCGGTGTGGCTCCCACAGATTCTTTCGTGCAACTCTTCTAGCAGTGTCTCAGTCGCCTCGGGATGCACGCATAACAAATATGGTCCCGAATAGGAGCGTTTGTATAGTTTCTGGTCTTCGGACAACCAGAACTTAGTCGCCTTCCTCCGAATTTTATCGGCTTCTCCCTTCTCTTCGGGCAATATGTCTTCTTTGATAAATTTGATTAAAGGGTCCATCCAGCACGGCCCGGCCCTGATCTGGTGAACCTGGACTCCCCCTGACTTCGTCTTTGTAGGCTTGTGCAGGTCCTCGACGAGGATGACCCTCGGCAGGTCCTGTGCCGATGAGGTGGCTAGCGTGGCTAAGGAGTCAGCATGTGAGTTGCCACTCCTGGGGATGTGCAGCAAACTGAAAAATTCGAACTCTGATTGCAGATGTTTAACACGACCCAAGTATCCCTGCATTCTTTCGTCCTTTGCCTCGAACTCGCCTTGTACTTGACCTACTACCAATCTTGAGTCCGAGAACAACTCCACGGACTTCCCACCCATTCTACGGACCATAGTCATCCCCATTAGTAGGGCCTCATACTCTGCTTCATTATTCGTTGCCGAGAAGTCCAACCTTAGCGATTTCTCGATAATGATTTTCTCGGGGGATATCAATACTAGCCCAACTCCAGAGCCTCTTTGGTTTGCCGCGCCATCGACATACACTTCCCAATGGGAGGGATTCTGTTGAGAGACCATGCCAACTGATTTTTCATCCATGCCCAACGTGGGCTTCACCTCATCTAGCTGGGGCTCCGTGAACTCAGCCACCAAATCTGCGAGGACCTGTCCCTTGACCGATGTGCGGGGCATATATCTTATATCGAAAGCCCCTAAGATTGTACCCCACTTGGCAATTCGACCAGTGTAATCGGCACTTCGGAGTATTGCTTTGAGTGGGAGTTGTGTGAGAACGATCACCGTGTGGGCTTGGAAGTAGTGAGGTAGCTTCCGTGTGCCAAGCACTACTGCTAAGATTGCCTTCTCTAGTGGCAAGTAACGAATCTCAGCCTCATGCAGCGACTTGCTTACGTAATAGATGGGCCTTTGTACACCAGAGTCTGACCGTATCAACACCAGGCTCACCGCATAGGGAGCTACAGCGATGTAGGCGAACAGTACCTCGTCCGGCTCAGGACTGGACATGATTGGTGGCCGAGACAGGTAATCCTTGAGTTGGTGGAACACCAAAGCGCATTCCTCAGTCCATTCGAATCCCTTCCACTTGTTGAGCAGAGAGAAAAAGGGCCGACACCTGTCTGCTGATCTTGAGATGAACCGATTGAGGGCAGCAGTCATTCCGGTCAGTTTTTGAACTTCCTTGGGATTCCGAGGAGCTCGAAGGTTGTTGATGGCCTTTATCTGGTCGGGGTTGACCTCAATTCCTCTGTGGGTGACCATGTATCCCAAGAACTTGCCGGACCCTACCCCAAACGAGCACTTAGAGGCATTTAGTCGTAGCTTGTATTTCCGTAGAACCTCAAAAGTACTTTCAAGGTCTTTCACATGCTCGGCTATAACTTTGCTCTTCACCACCATGTCATCTATGTAAATCTCGATGTTCTTGCCCAGCTGTGGCTCGAACATCCTCGTCATCATCCTCTGGTAGGTAGCTCCCGCGTTCTTCAGGCCGAACGGCATCACTTTATAGTGGTAGTTGCCAATAGGGGTGACAAAAGCAGTTTTCTTCTGGTCCTCCAGGGCTAATGGTATCTGGTGGTAGCCTTGGAAGGCGTCCAGGAAGCTCATCCGAGGGTGACCGACAGTGGCGTCAACCAGCTGATCGATCTTCGGCATAGGGAACGGGTCTTTGGGGCATGCCCTATTCAGATCCGTGAAGTCCACGCATACTCGCCACTTCCCACTCTTCTTCCTTACCACCACGGTATTCGCTAGCCATTCGGGATAAAAAACCTCTTTGATAGCCCCTGCTGCTTTGAGTTTCGCCACCTCGTCCCTCACTGCGTCAGCATGCTCCTTGGATGGGCGCCGAATAGGTTGCTGCTTGGGGGTGACCAGTGGATTCACTTTCAAATGATGGCATATGAACTCCGGGTCCACCCCTGGGGCCTCGTAAGCGCTCCAGGCAAACACGTCGAGATTTTGCTTGAGGAACTCTATCAGCTCCTCCTTCTCTTGAAGAGGCAGCTGAGATCCGACTTGGAAGAACCTGTCAGGATCGTCTCCAATGATCACTTTCGTCAGACCCTCACACCGAGTGCTTTCATCCGATGCTTCAGAAGGCACTCCCCGAGACTGTAGTTGCTATAAATCCCTCCCGGCTACGTCCGAGGATTCGGCTGGGGCCTCATGCTGAATGGCGGCCACCAGGCACTGTCTAGCAACAGATTGGTCTCCTCGGATTTCATGTACCTGTCCCCCTGAGGGATATTTGACCTTCTGGTGTAAAGTAGAGGGGACAGCCCCAAGTGCGTGAATCCAAGGTCTGCCTACGAGTGCCGTGTAGGGCGAATATGCGTCCACGACGATAAAATCCAGCTCCACCACCTCGGAGCCGGACTGCACAGGTAAGCGTATCCGGCCTTTCGGGATGACAGGCCTTCCTTCAAAGGTGAATAGGGGGGAATCGTACGGCGTCAGATCCTGGGGTTTTAGGCCTAGCCCCTTGTAGAGGTCCGGGTACATTATCTCCACGGCACTGCCCTGGTCCACCATCACCCTCTTTACATCGTACCCTCCTATTCTGAGGGTGATGACTAGTGCATCATCATGGGGTTGGATGGTGCCGATCATGTCCTCGTCCGAGAATCCCATAACCAACGGGGCACCAGGCCTAGCTCTCTTCGGTCCTCGGCTCGACTCCCCTGCGAGTGGTCGGCCTACCGACATAACTTTCAAAGGCCAGGACCCTGTTCTTCCCGGCGCAGCGAAGACGACGTTTATAGTCCCAAGCGGTGGCTTTGAGGGGTCGTCCCTGCGTGGCCCCGAGCCTGTCTGCCCTCGGCCGCTGGAGGGGTGCAGAAGATGTTTCAGTTTACCATCGCGAACCAACTGGTCTAGGTGATCCCACAGACTCCTACAATCTTCCGTTGTGTGCCCATGGTCTTGATGGTACTGGCAGTAGAGATTGTGGTTGCGTCTCTCGGGGTTTCCTACCATCTTGTTCGGCCACCTGAAGAATGATTCATTCTTAATTTTTTCCAGGACCTGATGCACTGGCTCTTTGAACACGGTGTTGACCGATTGAGGATTCATCGATCCTGATTGTCCGGCAAAATCCCTCCGCGGTTTATTGTAATTGTACCGGTCCGACCGCGAATCTCTCCTCTCCTGAGGGATACTTTCCCTTGCCCTGCTGCTGATCTTCTTCAACCCTCTTATACTTCTCTATGCGGTCCATCAGTTGTCGCACGTTTGTGACTGGTTTGCCAGATAGGGATCCCCTCAAACCGTGGTCAGTAGGGAGGCCGAGCTTGAACGTGCTGAGGGCCATTGCATCGTTGTTGCCCTCCACCTCATTGAACATCTCCCAATATCTGTCTGAATACGCCTTCAAGGACTCGCCTTCCTGCATGGATAAGGATAGCAGGGAAGAGAGAGGCCTGGCCACTCTTCGGCACGTAACAAAACGGGAGCCGAATGCCTGAGTGAGCTCTTTGAAGGAGTTGATGGAGCCCGCCTTCAAACCATCAAACCATCTCATAGCAACGGGCCCAAGACTGGAAGGGAAAACTTTGCACATCAGAGCTTCATCTCTGGAGTAGACAGCCATCCTCTGGTTAAAATGACTCACATGCTCCACGGGGTCAGTTTTACCGTTGTAGACGGTGAATGTTGGCTGGTTAAAGCGCCGAGGGAGTCTGGCCTCCTCTATCCTGCGCGTGAAGGGTGATCTAGATATCTGATTTAGAGCCCTGTTCATGGCATCATTCTCCATGTCCTCGCGTGATGGGCTCCTACGCTCCCTTTTACGATGGGACTCCTCTACATAGGTGTAGGACTCGCTAGCTGGTGTCTTGGACTTGTGTTGATAAGAGACGTCCTGCTCGTCGTCAAGATCATCTTCAGAGTACGAGGAAGCCCGCTTCCTCTTTGCGTGTCGCAACTCCCTCTTTAGTTTTTCCACTTCCAGTTGTAAGTCACGGTTCTTCTCTGCATGGGACATGTGACTTCCGCTCTGTGATTGGCTCTGGCTAAGGCGCACAGTGTGTACACTGCCCTCACGGTTTTGTCTCCTCTCTAAGTTGACAAAATGATCCACGTGTTGGGATGCCCTGGATTCTGCTTGTTGTTCACCTTGTTCTGCCATTGTCAACTGTTGTTTTCACCCTTGCACAAGCTCTCCCCACAGACGGCGCCAATTGTAGGGTCAGATTTTGCAGCCCAAGCCCAAGAAGGTGTGGATTTGGAGCCCACTGAACCCAAAACAATAAATTTGTAGAGAGTGGGTGAAAGAGCTAGGCTAATTGTGAAGAATAACAGTATTAAACGGCAATGATGACAGAAAGATTTGAATTAAAATGTGCTCGGACAGTGGTGAATGTCTCGTCCGAGGAGGCGATTTTCATTGATGAACTTGGGTTACAAAAAGTAGGAGCTACAGTAAAATAATATGCTCGTCTCTTTCTCTTCCTTTCTGATCCCTTCTATCAGAGACCTCTTTCTCTTATATAGTACTGCCTTTCTCCATCTCCACCGTCCACTTGTTCACCATCGGGGTGTCCACTTGAGTGCATGTCCCATCAAACTCCCCCTTTAGCCCTGTCTGAGTGGCGGTAGCTGAGGATGCACTGTTCAGGGGTCTTCTCCACATAAATGCGGCCAGGAGGGTAGGTGCAGTGCATTTAATGCGGTGGTTGAAGCCTGTCTCCTTGATATTTCTCTGTTCCTGTTACCTTCTTGTGTGTCCGAGGCTCCCTCTCTCCCTTAACACTTGTCAAACAGATCGCTTGACGCGTGCCGGAAAAAAACCCCGTCGGGTCCGAGGCTATCGGTCTCCTCGGACAGTATGAGCATCTCCTCGGACAGTGCACGTGCTCGCCTGTGGACATTCTCCTTTCACATGGGCCTCTGACTGTGTCCTGGTCTCCTCGGACTAATAATGGTCCTCGGATAGGGCCTTGGGCCCAATAAGTTGGGTTGGGCTTTTCTCCCCCACAACAACCATAGGCTTTCTCCTGAGCAGTGCGCACCCAATGTCTTTAGGATCCTAGGAGCAATTGACGCCCTGAACCTTCATCTAGGATTAGGGCTTACTTGGCTCGACGTGGTACACATGTACGAATGTCATAGCCAAAAGGGGGCGGGATACTATCTTAAATCCCGATCCGACGTCGTTAGGCTCATCTCTTACCTTCCCAAGTCTAATAAAGGGATGAAAGACGACTATCTGATCGTCTCAGGCGCGTGGCATGACGGTCTTCATTGCCCGACCCAACCAGGAGAGCCAGGTGGGACCTCATAGACCTAGGTTTCCTAACAATAGATTTAGGATCTTCATTTTCGTTTTTTTTTTTTTTTAAATAATCTGTCTTCTCTTTGTATCATTGTTTTCAAGTTTTTGACCAAGTTTCTCTTTCTTGTGGTGTTAATAGATAAAGATCACGTTTCTCCTCGGCTCAGTCTCACAAACGTTGCCGCATTTAATTACCTACTACGATCAGAGATTTTTGTGAATGAAGACGGGCAGCTCCGGTCCGTTCCTCTCATTCTTGGTTTCACGCCAAAATCGAAAGATTTTCAGCCGGTCGGCAACGCTATCACTCAAGGAGATTATCGGCTCAAACGCATAGACGTTTCTCGGCCTAATTTTTTAGCACCGTTCGATCTTGCCCCCGCGTCACATCCAAATCCACAGGGTGTGCCTCTACTCGTCCAACCAGTTCAGCAGGTTCCTTTTGAACCAGTTGCTGTAGAGGAAAGAGTCGCTTCTTCAACCCCTTTGCTTGACGAGCAGATTGATAAGTTCAAGTTCGAAGGAGAAGCTTCAGGAGGAGTTCAAGTGATACAAGTTTCGGATGCCGAGGAGGATACTGACAGGCAGTCTAGTGTTTGCCCTCCTATTTTGATAACTGCTCTTCTAGAAGACTCTTCGGAAGACGAAGACATGGTGAATTTAAGGGATTTAATGAAGAATAGGAATCCAAAAGCTGGTCCCAAAGAGACTGGTACGTCTTAACCAGTGGTTAGTCTTCCTCCTCCACCTCCTCAAATTCCTTTGGATGTCGGCCCAAAGTGATTGCCAAATCCGAAGAAGAAGAGGCCCCTCACGGATAATGAAGAAAGGGAGGTGGCACCTCCAAAATGAACCAAGCAACAAAAGGTGGCTAAAGATCACTGGAGCAAGAGGGCTTCGTCTACAGAGAGCCGAGATGAAGCCCTCGTGGCTGATGTGCGCCGAGGACCTCGCACCTGGTCCCCAAGGCTGGAATTGGATGGTGCTCCAATCCCCTGGGAGACCTCTCTCAGAAATTACAATGGGGGTAAGGCAGGTCTCGTTGCCGAGGCCTTGGAGCAGCCACTTCTCCTTCCAAAGGACATGGAGTCTTATAGGCGCTTCAACCAATACGAGTTCTTCCTATCCTTAAGAGGGATTTAGCCATGGTAAATGAACTGATCCGCTAAATCAAGGTGCTGGTCTCTTTTAGTTACCCTTTTTCTTTGCTCCATATTGAAATTTTTCGTTGTGTAGATTACTCAACAAGTTTATGTGACTAAGGAGTGAAATAAGAAGTCCTATTTTGAAGCCCAAGCAGAGGCCCAATCTCGGTCAGAGGTAGAAAAATCGCTGGGCGGCCTGAAGGAAGAATATGCTCATCTGTCCGAGCAGTTAAAAGAGATGGTCAAGTAGAGGAATAGTCTAGATGCTAGCCTTAAAAATGCCGAGAAACAGGCCGAAGAGCAACGCCAGCTGCTGAATGTGACGGAGATTAACTTGGCGACAGAGAAAGAGTTGGTGAAAGGTCTTCGGGCTGAGCTTCAAAAAGCCAAGGAGACCGCCTGATTGGCCGAGAAGGATGCTCAATTGGCCAAGGAGGCAATCAAGGCTGAAAGGCAGGCAGCATATAAGCTGGGGGTGGAGGAGACCCAAGTCAACCTTACTGAGCAATTTGTCGCGGTCAGCCGAGAGTACTGTGATATAACTTGGGGAAAGGCACTAGATGCTGCTGGAGTCTCTGCGGAATCTGACTTGAGACTACCTAGGAGTATATAATACGATCCTGATATTCGCGAACTCCCAGGGCCTGATTCCTCTCCCCCCATACAACTCCAAGAGGCTTTGGAGCAATCCCTGATCGGCCAAGTCCCTCCAATCAACCCTAACGCCCCCAAAGAGTCTGGTCAGCCTAGTAGCCAGGGCAAGCCAGCAAAGGATCCCCAGGATAAAGGCAAAGACTTGGGAAAAAAGAAATCCCTTTCAGAGTCTAAGGAACAAGCCCCAGAAATCACTACTGCTCAGTCCAGTCAGGCAGCTGACCCTTTGGCCCTTCAGATGAAGACCTAGATGCTTAGGAGTTTTACTTGTATTTTTTATTTTTTATAATTGTATTAGTTTTTCTTTTATGTAAGGAATTATGGACTGCTTTCTCTTGACCAATGGGATTGTTCTTTTATTTCCTGTCTTCGTTGTACATGTCGGAAAATTTACTATTATTGCAAATGACTGACTTGTAGTTGATATAACATAGCCAAGCTTGACAATGATATTATATTAATGATGCAAACAATTTACTTCAAAACTGGAAGAAACTGATTATGTAAGAATTATTAACAAACACTAAAAGCAATGAATGATATGAAGAACTCGCAATTCTTAGGAGAGCTGTAACGGAGTGCTAACTAGTCCAAATCATCTGGTCCGAGGACTCCAGGCATGATTGGATTTAAGTTTAAACACTTGGGAGAACTGTAACAGAGTGTTAACTAACCCAAATCATCTGATCCGAAGACTACAGGCATGATTGGATTTAAGTTTAAACACTTGGGAGAACTGTAACGGAGTGTTAACTAACCCAAATCATCTGGTTCGAGGACTACAGGCATGATTAGATTTAAGTTTAAACACTTGGGAGAATTGTAACGGAGTGTTAACTAACCCAAATCATCTGGTCCGAGGACTACATGTATGATTGGATTTAAGTTTAAACACTTATCTAAACAATTTATATAATTAATTGGCGTAATGATCAAAGAAAATATTCGATTAATAATAGTACCTTTTAAGGTTGTTTACATTCCAGGGGCGTGGTACTACATGGCTATCTAGATCTTCCAAGAAATATGCCCCAATACCAGCCCCTGAAGTAATGCGATACGGCCCTTCCCAATTGGGCCCTAACTTTCCCCAAGCTGGGTTCTTTGCAGTACCCACGACTTTCCTTAGCACCAAATCACCAGGCTCTAGAGGCCTTAGCTTTACGTTAGCATCGTAGCCCTGCCTGAGCTTTTGTTGATAATGTGCCAGTCAGACCATTGCATTTTCTCTCCTTTCCTCAATCAGGTCTAGACTTTTCTCTAGCTGCTCATTGTTGTCAGTCGGACTGAACGAACTAGTTCTCAATGTTGGGAACCCAGTCTCCAAAGGTATGACAGCTTCAGCCCCATAGGTCATTGAGAAGGGGGTCTCTCCAGTAGATCTACGAGGCGTGGTTCTGTAAGCCCAAAGTACATGTGGCAATTCTTCCACCCATTTGCCCTTCGCATCGTCTAGTCTCTTCTTTAAGCCATTTACTATGACCTTGTTAATGGCTTCTGCTTGCCCATTACCCTGGGGATAAGCAGGGGTGGAGTATCTGTTTATGATTCCCAGTTCGCTACAATAATTCCTGAATGCTTTGCTATCAAACTGTAGGCCATTGTCCGAGATGAGAGTATGAGGAACCCCAAACCGAGTAACGATATTCTTCCACACAAATTTCTGCACATCTACGTCTCTGATGTTGGCTAGAGGTTCAGCTTCGACCCATTTGGTGAAATAATCTGTGCCGACCAGAAGGTATTTCTTGTTTCCTGCAGCTTTGGGGAACGGACCCACGATATCTAAGCCCCATTGAGCGAACGGCCATGGGCTGGATAGGGGATTGAGGGTTCCCCCTGGTTAATGAATGTTTGGGGCAAACCGTTGACATTGATCGCACCTCTTAACATACTCGTGGGCTTCTTTTTGCATATTCGGCCACCAATAACCTTGAGTAATGGCTCGGTGAGCCAATGACCTACCTTCGATGTGGCTCCTATAGATTCCTTCATGTAGTTCTTCTAGTAGTGACTCAGCCGCCTCAGGATGCATGCATAATAAGTACGGTCCTGAATAGGAGTGTTTATATAGTTTATGGTCCTCGGACAGCTAGAATCTGGTCGCCTTCCTCCGAACTTTGTCAGCTTCCCTCTTTTCTTCTGGCAAAACATCCTCCTTCAAGAATTTAATTATAGGATCCATCCAATTGAGTCTGGCCCTGATTTGTTGAACTTGGGCTACTTCTCTTCTTGCCTCTGTACGCCCATGCAAGTCCTCGACGAGGATAACTCCTGGCAAATCTTGCGCCGAAGAGGTAGCGAGCGTGGCCAAAGAATCAGCATGTGTATTACCATTTCTGGGGATATACAGCAAGTTGAAGGATTCGAACTCCGATTGTAGACATTTAACTCGGCTCAAGTATCTCTGCATTCTTTCATCTTTCGCCTCAAACTCACCTTGTACTTGACCAAAGACTAACCTCGAGTCCGAGAACACCTCCATTGACTTTCCACCCATTCTTCGAACCATAGCCATTCCCATCAGTAGAGCTTCATATTCCGCCTCATTATTTGTTGTCGAGAAGTCCAGCCTTAACGACTTTTCAATGATGATTCTTTCAGGGGATATCAGCATTAGCCCCACTCCAGAACCTTTCTGGTTCGCTGCGCCATTTACATACACTTCCTAAGATGGCAGACCTTGTTGAGAAATCATGCCAACCGATTTTTCATCCATGTCCTTCTTTACTGTTACCTCTTCTAAACTAGGCTCTGTGAACTCAGCCACCAGATCTGCAAGAACTTGTCCCTTGACTGAAGTGCGAGGCATGTATTTGATGTCAAAAACCCCTAGCTATTCTCCTCGTGTAGTCAGCACTCCTTAGTATGGTTTTAAGCGGGAGTTGTGTGAGCACAACGACCGTATGAGCTTGGAAATAGTGAGACAACTTTCGTGTACCAAGTACTACTGCCAAAATGGCTTTCTCCAGCGGCAGGTATCGAATCTTGGCCTTGTATAATGACTTACTCACATAGTAAACTGGCATTTGCACGCCTTGATCCACTCTAATCAGTACCAAACTTACGGCACAAGGAGCCATCGCAATGTAGGCAAATAAGACCTCATCTGGTTCCGGACTGGACATAATTGGTGGCCGAGCTAGATAGTCCTTAAGTTGTTGAAAGGCCACAACACATTCTTCAGTCCACTCGAATCCCTTCCATTTGTTGATCAACGAGAAGAAAGGTCTACACCTATCTGCTGATCGGGAGATAAATTGATTCAGGGCAGCAGTCATTCCAGTCAGTTTTTGAACTTCTTTGGGATTCCGAGGAGCCTGTGAATTATTGATGGCCTTTATCTGATCGGGGTTAACTTCAATTCCCTTGTAAGTCACCATGTACCCCAAGAATTTGCCTGACCCCACACCGAATGAGCATTTGGAGGCGTTTAGGCGCAACTTGTACCTTCTTAGAACTTCAAAGGTACTTTCAAGGTCCTTAACATGTTCAGCAACAATCTTGCTTTTCACCACCATGTCATCTATGTAAATTTCAATATTTTTACCCAACTGTGGCTCGAACATCCTCGTCATCATTCTTTGGTAGGTAGATCCCACGTTTTTCAAACCAAATGGCATCACCTTATAGTGGTAATTACCGATGGGGGTGACAAAAGCAGACTTCTCTTGATCCTCCAGGGCTAGTGGTATCTGGTGGTAACCTTGGAAAGCATCCAGGAAACTCATTCGAGGATGGCCGACAGTGGCATCCACTAGCTGATCAATTTTTGGCATAGGGAATGGATCCTTAGGGCAAGCCTTGTTTAAGTCAGTGAAGTCTACACATACTCACCATTTCCCACTCTTCTTCTTCACTACCACAGTATTCGCTAGCCACTCCGGGTAAAAAACTTCTTTAATAGCTCCAGCTTGTTTGAGCTTTGCTACTTCTACTCTTATTGCAACAGCATGTTCCTTAGATGGGCGCCGAGGAGGCTACTTCTTAGGGGTAATCAGTGGGTTGACCTTCAGATGGTGACATATGAATTCTGGATCTACCCCTGGGGCTTCGTAAGCGTTCCAGGCGAATACGTCGAGGTTTCTCTTAAGGAATTCTACTAACTCTTCCTTCTCCTGCAGAGATAACTGAGATCCAACTTGAAAGAATTTTTCTGGATTGTCTCCGATGATAACCTTTGTTAAATCTTCGCACCTAGCGCCCTCGTCTGGATCTTCGACGGGCAATACCCGAGACTTTAACTGCCATAAACCCCTTTCAGCCTTGGACGAGGACTCAGTTTCGGGCTCATGTTGGATGGCAGCCACTAAGCATTGTCTGGCTGCAGACTGATCTCCCCAAACTTCACAAACTTGTCCTTCAGATGGATACTTAACTTTCTGATGCAGAGTAGAGGAAACAGCCCCTAGTGTATGAAGCCAAGGTCTGGCTACAATTACCGTATAAGGCGAATACACATCCACAACTATGAAATCCACCTCTACCACCTCTGAGCCGGTCTGCATAGGTAATCGTATCTGGCCCTTCGGGGTGACAACCCTTCCTTCAAAACTCACAAGGGGGGAATTGTATGGTGTTAAGTCTTGAGATTTTAGGCCTAGCCCTTTATAGAGACCAGGATACATTATCTCTACCGCACTACCCTGGTCCACCATTACCCTCTTCACATCATACCCTCCAATTCTGAGGGTGATCACTAAAGCGTCATCATGGGGTTGGATGGTCCCAATCTTGTCCTCGTCCGAGAACCCTATAACTAGTTGAGCCCCGGACTTAGCTCTCTTCAGACCTTGGCCGAAATCCCCTGTGGGTGATCGGACTACCGACATAACCTTCAATGGCCAGGATCCTGTTCTTCCCGGTGCAGCAAAGATAACATTAATAGTTCCCGATGGAGGCTTTGAAAAGTCATCTCTTCGGGGCCCGGAGCTCATCTGCCCTCCTCGGCCATTGGAGAGGTGCAAGAGGTGTCTCAATTTGCCTTCACTGACCAGTTGGTCCAAATGATCCCACAGGCTCCTGCAATCCTCTGTGGTATGCCCATGGTCTTGATGGTACTGGCAGTAGAGATTATGATTACGCCTCTCAGGGTTCCCCACCATCTTATTCGGCCACCTGAAGAATGGTTCATTCTTGATCTTCTCCAAAACTTGGTGTACTGGCTCTTTGAATACGGTGTTCACTGCTTGAGGATTTGTTGATCCTGATTGCCCAGCATAATCTCTCCGAGGCTTATGGTTATTGTAACGGTCCGACCTGAAATCCCTCCTCTCCTGGGGGATAACCTTATCATTTCCCTTCTCTTGCTGTTGATCCTCCTCAACTCTTTTATATTTTTCAATACGGTCCATGAGCTTACGCATGTTAGTAACTGGCTTACCAGTTAAGGACTTCCTTAAACCATGATCAGTGGGGAGACCGAGCTTAAACGTGCTAAGGGCCATTCCATCAAAATTGCCCTCCATATCATTAAACATCTCCCAGTACCTATCTGAATACGTCTTCAAGGTCTCGCCCTCTTGCATGCTCAAGGATAGCAATGAGGACAAGGGCTTGGCCACTCTTCGGCAGGTGACAAAACGGGAGCCAAATGCTTGAGTGAGCTCTTTGAAGGAATTGATGGAGTTTGCTTCCAGGCTGTCAAACCATCTCATTACGACCGGTCCAAGACTGGAGGGGAAGACCTTGCACATCAGAGCTTCATCTCTGGAGTAGACAACCATCCTTTGATTAAAGTGGCTGACATGTTCCATAGGGTCCATTTTACCATTATAGATGGTAAACGTCAGCTGGTTGAAACGCCGAGGAAGTCTCGCTTCTTCGATCCTGCGTGTAAAAGGTGACCTAGAGATTTGATTCAAAGCTCTGCTCATAGCATCGTTCCCTACGCCTCCATGTGATGGGCTTCGAGGTTGCCTCTTATGATGATGCTCTTCTTCGTAGGAAAAGGATTCACTAACTGGTGTTCGAGATTTCTGCTTGTAAGTGACGTCCTGTTCGTCATCGGAATCTTCATCAGAGTACGAAGAGATCCGTTTCCTCTTTGCATGGCGCAGCTCCCTTTTTAGCTTTTTAATTTCTAGTTGCAAATTCTGGTTCTTCTCTGCATGAGACACGTGACTTCCACCATATGACTGGCTTCCATCAGGATGCTCAGTGTGCACGCTACCTTTACGATCTTGTCTCCGCTCCAAGTTAAGAAAAGGATCTACGTGTTGAGATGCCCTAGATTCTGCTGGTTGTTGTCCTGGTTCAGCCATTATCAACTGTTGCTTCCACTTTCGCTCAAGCTCTTCCCACAGACGGCGCCAATTGTAGGGTCAGGATTTGTAGCCCAAGCCCAAAACAATGAATTTGTAGAGAGTGGGTGAAAGAGCTGGACTAGTTGTGAATTTAACAACTATTAACTATGATATCTTGGAATGAATCAACGTAAAAACATACTAAGAGGCTAAATAATCTAATGTCCGAAGAGGGTTATTATTGATTGAATAGTGAATACATTTCTCAGAGCTACAGTAAAACCTTTCTTTCTCTCCTATTCTCTTTTTTCTTCCTCCTCCTCATCAGAGGCTTCCATCATTTATATAGCCCTCTTCTCCATCATCTTCATCGTACACTTATTCTTCATCTAAGCACTCACTTGAGTGCATGTCACATAAGATATCTTCTTTTGTTCTCCATGAGTGGTGGTAGCTGTGGTTGCACTGTTCAAGGGTCTTCTCCACATAAATGCGGCCAGGAAAGTTGCTGCAGTGCATTAAACACGGTGGTAGCAGCTTTATCTTTTAGATATTTCTCTATTATTATCATCTCCATACATGCCCGAAGCTTATCATTATCACTGGGGCCGCTGGGAAGATCACTCGACCCTCCCAATTATTTGCTTGATCGAGATTCTTCATATCCGAGGAGAATACACTCTTCGGACAACGGGTGATCTCTTCGGACTGTACCCCTTGTTCATTTCCAGGTATATCCCTTCCACACGAACTTCTTCTCAACCATTTTCTTCTCTTCGGACACACAGTAATCTTCAAATAGGGCCCTAGGCCCAATACACAATGTTGGGCTTTTACCCCACAAGAACAATATGCATCCTTATAATTAGAATTGAACACATGTGATTGTGAATACTTTATGATTGATTTTTCAAAGGATTAATTATAATTAATTACATGTAATAATATTATTAGTTTACCTTTATTAATAATGCACATGTATACTTTGGAAAATTTTAGTAGATGATTAATTGATTATTTTTCAATACTTATAGACGGAATATTTTTTTTTTTTTTTAATTTTTTAATTTAGGGACAAGAAAGAAACTTCATAGTCTTAGTGATCAGTACGACTCCTCATTAAGTAATAGTCATTTAACCCCACAAAATGAGAAAAAACGTCATTTTATGAGAAAAATAGATCACAATTTTTATTTTTAGATATTCAAGTGCTAAATAAAAAACAAATCTATAAGTCTTAGTGATCAATCAAGTGCTAAAATTGGACCACCAAATCTCAAAATTAAGCCACATCTAGATTTTAGTGAACAATATGCATTCTTTCATTTATAGTTGAACGCATGTGATTGTGAATACTTTATGATTGGGGTTTTCAAAGAATTAATTATAATAAAATGCATGTAAATAACTAAATATGTAATTAATAATATCATTTAGTTTAACTTTAGTAAGAATGCATGTGCATACTTTGGATAATTTTAGTAGATTGATAATTAATTAATTAATTAATTTTCAAAAGTTAGAGAATAATTTATTTTCTTCCTTTTTAAATTTTGAATTGCATTGTCTCTTTCTAACTAGGTTGGTTCAATGACATAGAGGTGCTGTCCTACAATGGAGTGCTGCTTAATGACGTGCAACGATGCTCTAGTTTTTTAAATCAATTACGTTACTCTCATGTTAAAAGAGAAGGTAATAAGGTTGCTCACAGTCTTACCAGGTATACTATACATATCTTAGTCTTTTATTTTGTGGATGAAAATGTTCCACCACAATGTTTTTCTGTCATCCAAACTAATTTAGCTGGATTTTCTTAATAAAAGTTCTTGATCTTTCTTCTCAAAAAAAAAAAAAAAAAAATCTAGGTTGGTTCATTTAAGATAATTAGAGGGGTCATAGTTTATTTTAGGCAAACTTTTATTTTTTTATTTATTTTTATTGTATTCATGTTTGTTCAAACACTTACAAGTCTTGCTAAAAGAAAGAGGCATTTGTTTTGGTATAAGAATGCCTATTTTTTCTCTTTCCCATTAATATTATCCAATAATGTCTACTATCAATTCTAAAAAAAAAAAAATCACACATTTTTAGTGCAATTGTCACTTCACAAGTACGAGTGCTTGTAGGGTGAGGGGGGCAAGGGCTGAGATTCAAGTCTCCAAGAGGAAGTTTTATACACATATACTTATATTAGACTAGAGTAGAATTTTTATTTTGTATTAAAAATAATTTTTAAAAAAAAGTTAGGGACAAAATCTCATACAAACTTTAGATTAAACTAGAATAAAATTTCTATCTTGTAAAAAAAAAAAAAAAAACTCAAAAAAAAAAAAGTTAGGGACAAAAAACCAACCTCACATAAACTTTTGGAACAAAAAGAATATTTTTGCATAATTTTATTGTTAAAGATATTCATTACCAAATTTCTTATATATATGTTTCTCAAAAAAAAAAAAAAAAAAAAAAAAAAAAAAAACATATATATACACACACACGGGAGGAGCCACGACGTCGTTCTTCTAGTACGTATATAATACCTGTACGACGCTAATAACAGGCGGTAAGCATTTTGGGGCGAAATACAAGCGGTTCGTTTGAACTTTGAACTTTGAACTTAATCCCTCTCTCTCTCTCTCTCTCTCGCTCTGTGTGTGAATTGCGTTTCCAATTCGCCATTATCGTGGAGGAACAAAACCCTAGACAACTCGGTTCATTTAGACAAAATTTCATTGTCGCTGTGAGTTCCCGCCTTTCTTTTTACCTCAGTTTTATTATTACTATTATTATCAATCTTCGATGCCTAGTTTCTCTATTATTTTTTTCTTTGAAATAATTTATATAGGTGATATCTGAGCATCGTTTAATTTTGTTGTCTCAATTTCAGCTTTCATTTTTGTTATTTGAATTCTTTGCAGCTTGCATTGTTCATTTGATCATAATCATTATTGGAAAATCCATCATTGCTATTGTTACTTTTTTGTTGTAGCATTTCACCTAGCAAGAAATCTGTTCTATGTTTTTGTATCAGTGTGATTGTAGAATACTTATTAAGTTATAGGAGAAATTTATAAGATTGCTATTAGATTAACTAAGATTTAAGGTATTGAATGTTGGGCTTTTAAGAAGCACATATTCATAAATTGAAACGTGGCTGAAATTAGAAAGTTAAGGGGTATAAGTGTAAATATATGGAAAGATGGGATTTGAAATGAGAAAATTCACTTAAAGATAGGAGGGAGAGCGATTAATGCAACAGTTAGAAAGTTAAAGTTGATTCAAATTGAGGGATCGAAAAATAAAATTAATAGAAGCGTGAAAAAGGATGTGTCAATTAAAGAAGTAATAGAGAGTGTAACTTTAGATAGAATAGAATGACGGAAAAGAATACATGTGCTTGACTTTGACTAGTATGTTAAGTATTTATGATCGATCCCAAAAATTTTAGGACAAAGGCTTGGTGGTTGTTGTTGTTATTGTTAATTTTCTTTCTCTTTGATATTCAAGGAAAGTATCCATTGGTCTGTATGCAAGTGTTTAGGTCTAGTTTAACAGTTCCTTCAAGAACCTTTAATGGGCATTTGAAAAGTCTTTCATGGCCTTCTAGTCAAGGTTATGGTGTTTGGAGTGTAATATCTATATTAGTTGCACTATTTGAGATGGACATTGAATCCTATAGGAGGTGTGGTACCTGCCCATTTAATGAATCACCTGAGTACTCTACAGTGATGGTCAAGCAAATTGCAAGTCAAAACAGTCATTTGATAAGCAACGCATTTGTCAGGTTGGACTAAATGATGCTATAAGGAGCCATGTTCCCTTGGTGTGGTACCTGCCAATTTGAGGAATAACCTGAGTACTCTACTGTGTTGGTCAAGCAAATTGCAAGTCAAAACACTTGTTTGATAATCAACACATTTGTTAGGATGGACTACATGATGATATTAGGAGTGATTTTTTTCTTTTTTTGATAAGTATTAGGAGTGATGTTCCCTTGAGGTAGGTTTCAGAAAACTCAATATTGCATTACCTCCGTAATGGGCACTTGTGTTTGACGTGTATACATTAGAATCCTATCTACTGCACTTGTGCAGGTACTGTGTATCTACTTATAGATATCATTCATTCAGCTTCCCTGAATTTGATATTTTCATATTTTATTCTTTGTCAGCTTTAAAAAGGTCGTATCCTAGTGCACAAAGATTCCACTTTTTGTGGGATCTGGAAGAGGTGTTTGATAAGTAACCTTACCCCCAATTTTTTTTGGAGAGGCTGATATAAGCTGCATACCTGTATTTGGAGTCATTTCTTTTTGTTGTTGTAATCTGTTATTTGCTAATTTTTGTTTTAAAATGCTTTCTAGGACAATTAACTTATTGATGTGGTCTGACTCTTAGGAATCTGGTGAGCTAGTGCAGTCGAGTGTTTGGCAAGTACTTGCCATCTTTGTTGACCTTCTTTGAAGCAGCTGAAACTCAATCTTTTAGTGAAGCATAAAGTTTTAGTATCTCTTATCAATACATACATGATTGCTTTAGCCTCCTACCTCCTTCTCCCACTTTAGTAGCCAAAGAAAGCATGGACTTATTTGATGGTTGGGCCCTGAAGGAATGAGATGCAGTTCTTTAATCATTCTGATCAAACTTTTCTGTCCATAGTTTTCCATTTGATTCAGAGCTGGAAAGGAGGAAGACTGCATGATTTTTTAAAATGTATTTATTGTAGAATGCCACTAAAATGACACAGAAATCCAAACATAAGTAAGAAAAAAGATATTTAAGTATTTTTTGTTGACACAGAAATCCAAACATAAGTAAGAAAATAGATATTTAAGTATTTTTTGTTGTAATTTCTACTTATTGTAGAATGCCACTAAAATGACACAGAAATCCAAACATAAGTAAGAAAATAGATATTTAAGTATTTTTTGTTGTAATTTCTACTTATTGTAGAATGCCACTAAAATGACACAGAAATCCAAACATAAGCAAGAAAATAGATATTTAAGTATTTTTTGTTGTAATTTCTTTGCGTGGTTCCTACCTATCATTTTTTTCCCCTCGGTCCCTGCAGAGGGTGGGGAATAGAGGTTAATCCATTACCATTTTCCTGATCCAAATCTTTTATATATATATATATATATATCTTTTTTTGCCGGGTCAATGACAGAGTTGTTTAGAATTAACCCATTAAATGGAAATAAAACTGTTACAATACATAATGTGGCATATGATTAACCTTTCTAGTATTCATGTGTTTACACATTGCATGTTTCTTGAGGAGGTGTGATGCTATTCTCATAATTTGACCATAAATATACGTCCTGTTTTATGCGGGTTCGCCTTTGGCTCTGAGCAGCAAATTTATCTCCCTTACTTTACATGAGGGTTTAATTCTAGAAATTTAAGAGCTATTTTAGGGTGGTATCATGAGAGGGTGGCTTTGGTCAATTTGTGTATACCATTAATTTTTAGCTGTATATCCATGTGGCTAGTTTAATTGACTATAATGGTACTCACAATCTAATTTTTTAAGCTCCTGGAAGCTTATGTTATTGAGAAAGATTTGCATATTTGGTGAGGATGTATCTGCATATGTCTCCCAATCATTCACTCAATGATGTGAGTTGTCAGGTGATGGTTATGGATGGGCCACTTGACTTGGCTAGTTGGGAAGTTGAATTATGAATTGGCCCCATCAACAAATCATATAATTCTATGGAGACTTATACAAATTCTATTGACTCAGCTATAATTGTTCGTTTCATTGAAATGGGGATCTCTCACTTCATCTCTACAGTAAGTTTATAGGTCATAAGAATTTCACACAGAATCTTGTGGGCATGTATAGCATTATTAGCTGACCAGACTGACCCTCTTTACAATGTCAAGTCTCAAAAACATATGGTTCCACTTTGGTTTTAATCATAGCATATGCAGGTCCAGAAATTGTATATTCAGTCCTTTCTGTCTTTACTTGTGGAGCTGGCTAACCCATTCCCATATGTTGTTTACTGTAATGTACTGAGGAAATGCATTATGGTGTTCTGGCAAAATGTCCAAATTACAGTAGAGAATATATGCATCATCAATATCATATTTGTAAGAGAATTGTAACTGCAAATTGCATTGGATATCATGTGGGTGTGTCTCATACTGGCATCAATGAGGGGACATGTTACTTTCTTAGGAAAACAAACTAAGTAACTAACATATCATTAAGGAATGTTTTGAATTCAAATAATTCTTCGTTTTCTGTGGTTATGCCCATTGTGTATGCTAGAATGGTTTTGAGATTTACACTATGACATCAAAATTTCTCTTATATCTTATATTTAGAGTGACTTGCATTGATGGTCTAATGGTATCTCAAAGAAGTAATATCATTATAGTGTGGATAATTTATGCATGAATCCCCTTCAATGTGTGCCAATGAACTCATATTATAACATAGCCAAAAAAGGGGGGTTTTGTGAGGGGGGGGGGGGGGGTGTGTGGAACAAACCTTGGGTCCTCACTAGTTTTGTGGGTTATTATTATTATTATTATTATTATTATTATCTTGTAAGTTTGAGTTCAGCATTAGTATTTATTATGCTTTAAATTAGATTTTTCCATAAATTTTGGTTGGCATATTCTGCAGTATAATGCACTTAAAAAGCAAGATAGTTGAGCTTTATATTGAAATTGCTATTATTTTCTTCATTTTAATAAATATTATTAAGAGACTGTACTAATTCTGTTACATTGTCTTGTAGGGTGACTCCATGACAGACTCTTCAATTTGACCAAGCTATGGCACTTGGGTATTCTACACTATTGTATTTACTGGTGATGAGTTTTTGAATGTTCACCTTCTTATATGTTATGTATTTACTTCATTGTTAAGCATCAGATTTCTTATTCTTTGTCTGTAGATTAGCCTTCCAGATTTCCTACCTCATGCTTCTCAAATTAGTTAGCCTAGCTGATTTTATATGGGATTTTTATCAGCAGTCCTGGAGCACATATTGGATTGACCATAAGTCATGAATGTTCATTCATCACACATTATCAGGGGAGAGGTTAGGCATGTGGGTTTTTTTTGTTTATTTATTTTTATATTGTCATGCTGGGATAAAGCTTACATGTGATACCTCTTAATCCAAAATTCACTTGTTCCTGTTCTCCGCCATTTGTACTCAATAAAAAGAAACTTTCATTATATATAGAAGAAGGCTATTTGACATTAGGTTGGACTGCTGCAAAATACTAAAATTTAGTTGACCAGTGAAAACGTTGCTCTCTTGATGCCAAGGATGAATAATCATATTGTTGACATTATGCTTGAAGGCAACCCCAAAAAAGCAAAGGACAAAAAATCAGTTGGCAAGACATAGCATGAGCTCAGCACATCACTCTCTATTTAGTATTATGTATTTTAAACTGTTTACATGGTGATATCAATCATAGGATGATGCATTACATGGCTGCTTAGGTGTTTCATTACTGTAATGTTTGGGTCTGCAGCAATACTTTTATTTCTTCTACATTTTTCATTTAAATAAAAGAGTTGAACAAAAAACTTCTAGGTGGTTTTGATGGCTAGAGGGTCAGGAAAGTTGGTTCATGTATTAGATTCAGGATAATGGTCGTACAGTCATACAATTTTTAATTTCAGTGTTTGGACTATGAATCAGCCTCTTAAAAAAAATGGGGGTATATGACTGCATACCAATCATCTCTCTTAGACCTTGCAAAAGTGGGAGTTTTGTGCAATATATAGGACCTTTTTAAGTTTTGACTATGATTATATATTTATTTATTTTGGGTAAATTGCATTATTCTCCTATAGTTTGGGGTGGTTTCAAATTAAACCTTAGATTTTATTAAGTTTTAATTAAAACCCTGAAGTTTCTAAATTATCTTGACTATCAACTAGAAATAAGTCTAGAAACAACTTTTCTCACAATTCTTTTCACAATTACTGAGGTGACAAGTTGTTAATACTTAATAGTAGACAATAAAGTAGTGTTAGTGGTGGGCCCATATAGAAATCAATAACAACATGCCAACTCAGCAGCTGTGAAATATGTGTTGAAAGAGATTGTTTGTAGCAGTACTAATCAACTAGACGGAATGGAAATTTACGTAAGCAGAACTTGAAACTTATTTGGATAATAAAAATCTCTCCATTTGAATTACTGGAGGTAATTTGGCACCAAAAAAGCTTACTAAACTGCTTAAAAAATCTTATGAGATAAATACATTTGATTAAAAATGCTATCATATTATAAGCCTTCTAAAAAAAAAGTTTATTCCCCCCCTAAGACCTACTACTTCATGTTCATATGATGGATCTTGTAGTACCCAGAGTCTAAAGTGCAGTTTACTTGAATTTTTGTTATTTTGACTCAAACTTAAAGTACAGCTTGAATTGGTCTTAAGGATAACTTTTGAAAATTTAAGATTTTTAATTTGAAACCAATCCCAAAAAAAGGGGAAATTATATGATCTGTGCTTATTTTGAGTAGGATTGCAGGACTGTGATGGTTGTCATGACTGTACTCCAGAAAAGTTTTGGGAGAAGCATCTCAATATCATAAAAGTTGGAGAAGGTTTACATGGTTTGTCATTAAGATGAGGTATCTCCACTTTTGTCATTAGCTCTTTCAGGTTGTACAAACAAGATTTTGATAGATATAGATAGGCTTGTTGCCTGCTATGTATGAATACATTGCAGATTTATTTGTCCTAAATTGTATTCATGTCATTGTTCCATTCTTTTTCCCTTATAAAATTTAAAAGTATATCCCCTCTTGGAGGGGTTGTACTTGGTAGAATGCCTCAAATCTTGAGAGGATGAACTGCATGTCACATTAGCACAGGCATCATTGAAAGGAGAGTTGAATGTTTAGAAGCACCAAGATCAAATTGAAAATGTGATCAATAGCAAGTTTGAACGGGTAGCTAAAAATGATGTTAGCCCTGAGACTGAAACTTACTCCCAAACGGCCGAAATCCTGGGTCCATTTTAGGGTTTCATAATTCGTTCGAACAAGTGCTCCATTATTTGAAAAAATATTTTTAAGAAAAGTTCAAAAGTCTGGTTGTTTGGATGAGAACGTTTTAGAAATCCTTTCCCCACCTTATTTTCTTTTCTAGCTTTTCCACCTCAGCTAAAGTATCACCCTCCAATTATGCAAAGTTGCGGACTACCACCCATTGGAAAACATCAAGAAAATTGTTAAAGACAGCATATTGTGATTCACGTGGAGAGGTCCTAAAATATAGAATAAAGGGCAGGAAAGTATCTTACATGCCAAGTGTCCAAACTTATTATAACATACTTTTAGCCTCCAGGGTTTAGATTGGTCATCCACTGTAAAATTGAGTCTATTTCAATTTCTAAGTGGAAGACAAATGGGCAGGGGGGAAGGGGGGAACAATTTAACTGCTAAACCCGCATTCTTTGATGATTCATATGCTTAGTATCCAACTATCCTGAATTTCCATAACAATAAGTCTACAGACACAACAAAATTTCATAACATTTTAAACAATTGTTGAGCTTACAGTTCAACATCAAGAAATGGGTGTTTACATGAAGGTAGGCAAATCAGGAGGAAGAAGAAGAATCAACAAGACATGCTCTGATGATTGAAAGTACATCTAAACAGTTACATAAGACAATGGAATGAAATGTATGTACACTCCATGAGAATGATTAAACAGAGAAAATTATAGGGAACGCTTTTTTTTTTTGGGGGGGGGGGGGGGGGGGGGGGGGGGGGGCGCGTGGGCGGTGTGTTGTGGTTTCAACAACAGAGTCTGTTATTGATTGGATCAAGGGAGTCCCTTTGCATTTCTGGGATAAAGCTCCAACCTGCCCTTGGCCTCTTGTAACAATAGGTCCAGTGTTTCATCCTGGGTCGTGTAGGATTGTTTGGATGCCCATTCCAGCAAAGTGAGCACCTCGGCCTCAGCAAGTTCCTTGCTGTCTGGCACATGCAACGCAATGTAGCATAGAAGAGCCAATGCTGAAATTTGAACAATTTGTTCTCCAAAATACACCAGCTGGATCAAGTGCTTTGCCCCTCCAGCACTTATTATTGCCTTTGAGTGATCAATGTGGAGGTAGTTATCTGAGCTGGCGAATTTTGTGAGGGCAATTGAAGCCTCTCTGGAAACCTCAGCTTCTCGCTCATCGAGAAGCTGCACCAGCGGGGCAATAATTCTTGTCTCTGTTGCTCTGAATGTCCTTGCCAAATTTCCAATAGCCTTGACACATGGGATAAGGAGGTCTGGGTCTTCCCTCTCAATAAGCATTAGCATTTGATCAACAACAGCTTTGCAGGCGGGTGAATTGGGCTTGAAGGCAGATCTTCTCAGTTCAGCATCTTTCTCTGCCACTGCAGTGATCTCCATCAACGCCATGGCAGAATTGTATTTAACATCATCGGGCCCTTTCTCCAGGAGAACTGCAAAGCATAACAGCGCTCTTGATTCAGTGATGCTGCGGCAAATGGCCGAGTTTTCTTTGGAAAGATGCCAAAGGGCTCTTGCTGACATTGCTTTCATGTAGGCCTTGGTAGCAGGGTCTTCCGTTTCCCTACCCTTAAGACTAGCCCCTGGATGAGAAACATTTTGCTGATGTTGGGGTTGATGGACTTGAAGATTCTGCTTCACATTGTCGTGGTTACTGCTTGTGGGATGGCTGCTGATTTGAGTTGAACCATTCCCCTCCGGTTGGAGTGGCTTGGACTGTGACCTCATGGCCATGGTAGTGGTCACCAAATTGTGCATCTGACTCGGGCTCTTATTCCCCAAGGGGTGAGGAATTTGACCGTAAAATTGCTTGTCATCCTCGTCATGCACCTGGCTCATGTTCTTGGGGTTTGGATTATTACTGCTTGCCATGACAAGCGCATGAATTGTTGCGGCTTTGATGCTAGTAATAGCATACTTACTATGCTCTTGAACTGTCTCAAATGCAAGATGACTCACCAGCAATCGAATTATGTTGTGCTGGGCAAAAAGATCTTGGCACTTGGGGTAATTAGCCACAAGCTCCGAAACGGCCCAAGCCACAACAGCTTGCACTTTCATTGGACCTTCTTTGAGGATTTTCGCAAACACAGTACACACGCCGGCATGAATCATGTGTTCCACACTTTCAGGGTCGCGTCCCAGTAGCCCAATAGCCTTGGCAGCGTTCTCTTGCCCATCAATTTTCCCCTCTTTGATCAATTTTAACAAGGGTAAAACCCCGCCTTCCTCTATGATAAGCTTCCCATACCGATCATTGTCCCTAGCAAGCGAAACCAATGAGGCAGCTGCATCTGATCGGTCCTCAAGCGAACCCGTATAAAGAATGGCAATCTGTTCCCAAATCAGACACAAAATTGGCTCGTTAGCTGCTATAGGAGGCAGCCCTAAGTACTCGCCGCCGCGATCCCCAGCCGGAGCTGATACTCGGAGCAGCCACGAGACATCTCCAATGGAGTTCTCAAGCTGGGAAGACATTTTGCGAAAGGCAGCAGTGGGGATGATGGTGAAGACACGCTTTATGATGCCGTTGGCACGGCATTTGAGCACAAGGGACAAGGCCTTTTCGAGGACTTGTTCCGTGTCTTCGATAATCCGCCGTGTGGGGCGCTCGTAGAGGTCGGAGCTAGCTCTAGCAGCCTGGCGGAGCAGCCCAGCTAGCTTCTCAGCTTTGGATTTGAGCTCCCCACAATCTTGCTTGAAAGCAGAAGCCTCATCAGCAGCCTTGCTCACTTGGTCAGCTAATTGGATCGGCTTTGCCAAGATTTGTTTCACTAAGTCCGCCATGCCCACCACGGCGGACCAAAAGTCTCTGTTGTGGTTGACTCTAGATAATAGAGATCAGATCAAGGAAAGACGATGGGTTGGCTTGGTTTTTGGAATACTTTTTGTCCCTGATAGACGGAGAGGAATTAAAGTAGTTAAATCTTCGAAGGGTGAGCTGGAGATGTGTGAATGAATGAATTGGCCAAGTGTTTGATGATATGGGTCAGGGTTTACCTACCAACAAAAATAAATAAATAAATAAAGAGTCAGGCGAGGCTTGGAAATTGGGCTTTGATTTGGGCTACAGTTTTTTTTCTTTCTATTTTGCTGGCTTTGGAAGAGAATTTACTCTCTAATGGTGGAATGGGTCTTATTTTTATAAGGTCTTTTTTTTTTTTTTTTTTTTTTTTTTGCTGAATCTTATTTTTATAAGGTCAAATGCGAGTTTCTTCTAATCTTTCATTTCCTTTGCCTGACTTGGTTAATGGTTTTTTTTAATTAATTAATTAATTAATTTTTTTCTGTCTAGTCATTTAAATGTGTTTCAATACATTAAAAGAAAAGACAAAAAACTATTTCCTATGGAGTATGGACGGAAAAATCTGACTGGGTGTGGGACTGTGGGTTGTAGCTTAAATTATGTAAATAGAATTAATTGAGTTTCAATAAATTAAAAGAAAAGACAATAAACTGTTAGCGTCAACAGTGTTGTCCTCTCTTTTCTAACGACCTGTCCCACCGGGTCCCCTCAGGTCACGATGCGGTGTGGGTTGCTGATTAGCCCTGATTGGGTATTTTGGTGTAGGTTTCCAATTATATTTTGCCTTACTTTTTATTTATTTATTTATTTAAATTTTTTAGGAGTCAATATATTTTTCCATTCTGGAGAGGAAGATAGAATACCTGGTCTACCAATCATTTTATTGATCCCTTTTAATTATAAGATAAGACAAGATTAGTAATTTTTTATAGATAAAGATGGAAATAAACATATATCGTATAATGTACTTTCGCTTAAGTGTTGGTTTGGTATATCTTATTTGACTCTTTTTGCTTAAAAAATAAGTTAAATAATGGTATAAATATGTGATTTTTAATAGTTTTGCATATGAAAACAAGTTAAATAAGCTAAAAGAAATTGAGCATTAAAAAAAAAGAGCCAAACAGAATAAGCAAAATCATGTTATTCTCCACCTGTTTACATTGATATATAAAGAATTTGAGTTTTAATTAGTTTAACTAATAAAACATTTTCTTATAAAGAAAAATAAATAAATAAAGTCTTTTGTTATTGAATGAGAGATTTAAAGTTTAAATTCCACTTACACCATTAATCAAATAGTGTCATTGTATGTATATAAAGATGATCACACTATAAGACGATATACTCATTTACTTTAGTAACCCACAAAAAGGATAATTTGTTTTAGAGAAGGTTGCATTGATTGATGTAGGGTTGTAATTCTTAAAGAAGACACCATGAAAGTTGTCAATTCCGTACCATACTGATCATTACACTAATATGAACATTTTTTTTTAATCACATAAGGATATGATTAATAAAAATCCTTCAATATTTAAGTTTTAAGAATAACCACAAAAATATACTAATCTTTGTAATCAAATGGTGCCTTTGTAAGTATATAACAATGATCTCACCGTAAGATGATATGCTTTCTTTCACTTTAGGTCACCCACAAAAGGATGGTTTGTTTTGGAGATAGTTGCATTATTTAAGTCTTAAGAATAACCATAAAAATATACTAATATTTGAAATCAAATGGTGCCTTTGTAAGTATATAAATATGATCTCACAGTAAGATGATACGCTCTCATTTACTTTATTTCACCCATAAAAGGATGGTTTGTTGTAGAGATGGCTGCATTGTTTGATGTAGGATTGTGTGGTATGGGGGGAAAGGACCGGAGTTCAAGTCTCCAGTTTGGAGCTTTCACACACACACACATTTATATTAGGTTATAGTAGAATTTCTATCTTGTATAAAAATAAATAAATAAATAAAACCGTTATAAATATCCCTAATGAAATGTACCTGATGCCATCCTCATCTATTCGTGTTATGAAATTGGGAGGGGGGTACTGAAGCGTGGAGGAGATGGTGGTGGTGTTGTGATACTAATCTCCAGCAAACAAAAAGGTTTTAAAATCAATGCATGGAGGGAATGGATTAAGGAATGAGAAGGTTACCACCTACCATAACCCCCCTAGTCCCCAGCCCCTAATGCATAAATTCAAAAGGAAATTATACAGTAATACAGTATTATTAGTTATAAACTTATAATATTAATACCCGTAAAGTACCAAACCTTCCACCGTAACAGCCAAATTCTTGTCTGAATGTATCACATGAGAAGAAGGAACAGATTCGAAATAAAGACAGGAAAAAGAAGGTTGCCCCCCCTTAATTAATTTTGTAGCTTAGAAATCTTTATAGGCGAATTGAAAACGAGAAGGACGTGACTAGAAAAAAACTTGATTTCTTAGAGAAGCTCAAAAAAAAAAAAAAAAAAGCTGTCAAATTATAATAGTAAATTATTAAACTATATATATGGTTGAGAGAGTTTAGGAATCTTGTCCGGGAAATGTGTATTTGATTATTATGTTTATAGTGTCTTTCTTAACATGCACTTCGTTGTATTAATTAATTTGGTACTTCCCATAAAAAATAATAATAATAATAATAATAATAATTTGGTACTAATTGGGTTAACGTGATTCATGTTATATTTTACATCAAGAGATATTAAATAATTAAGGGAAAATTGCCTAGTCCTAGAGCTGGCAATTCCGTAGTGCTACCCACGCGTAATATTAAGCATCTTTGTTGAAAGTCAATCTTATATATATGGTTTTAATTCAATCTTATATATATGGTTTTAATTAGTTTTCGCTACTAGCCAGCTAATTGATTTGGTCAATTTATGACTTCTGACCTTCTTTTCTTTTCTTTCTTTTCTTTTCTTATTGGCTGGGTTATTATGGAGATGTTTCTGTTTCTTGTAAAAAAAAATTATTATTATTATTTTTTTTTTTAAGGAGTAGGTGCTTCTCTGTTACTTGGAAAATAGAAATATTTATTTAAGGATCAGTCTATAAATATATATTTAAAAAAAGGGGGACGAAGAAGTGGGAGAACTGTTTGTAAATCACCGTTAGGTAACCATGAAAGACAGGTTCTGATAATTCTACACTTAAAAGGTGTTGGGCTTGTGTGTTTGAGCTAGATTGTTTTCATGACATATTTAATTTAAAAATAAATTGAGTAAAAATACAATTATACCTAGAAAAAAAAAAAAAAAATGGAAAGCTCTAGCTGTGCTTTTTGGTTTTGGTGAGACAAATAAAAGTTATAATTACCTAAAACGTACCCTTCAAAATCAAGGAGATGTAAATGTTTGAATCTTATTTGGGTTTACCTACTTTGGTTGGCCGGGTGAAATACCAAACCTTTTCATTTTTAAAAGATAGAGTATGGAAAAAATCCAAGGGTGGAAGGGTAATTTACTTTCAAGAGCGGGTAAGGAGATATTGATCAAAGCGGTGGCTCAATACATCCCCACTTACACTATAGGGGTTTTTCAACTACCAATGAAACTTTGTGAAGAACTTAATGCTATGTGTGCTCGGTTTTGGTGGGGGCAAATTGACAATGAAAAGAAGATCCATTGGAAATGGTGGAGTGTGTTGTCTCAACCAAAGAGGGAGGGAGGAATGGGCTTTAGAGAATTACATAGTTTCAATCTAGCTATGTTGGCCAAGCAAGGGTAGAGTCTGCTACAACAACATGAGTCTTTGGTGTATAAGTGCTTTAAAGTAAAATATTTCCCTCGTACTTTCCTAGAAGCTACGGATGTCCCAAATAGCTCTTATGTTTGGAAGAGCTTATTAGTAGCTCAACCAATCCTAAGGAAAGGTGGCTGCAGGAGGGTAGGCAATGGGTCCTCTATTCGGGTAACCATGGACAGCTGGATTCCTAACCATCCTACACATAAAGTGCTCCACCCGCCCCATGTGGAGGAGTGGGAATGGAGAGTATCAAAGCTCATTGACTGGAGGGTTAAAGCTTGGGATCGAGAGCTCATTATAGTTGCATTTCATAGGGAAGACGCGAAAGCAATCCTTCGCATTCCTTTGAGCCACAGGATGGTGTCAGACGTTTTGGTATGGATTCACACTAAGAATGGGGAGTACACGGTGAAATCGGGGTACCAGTTGGCTAGGTTGATTCAAAAGCAGGAAAAGGATTTAGGGGAGAGTTCAAAGGTGGCGGGAGATTCTCAAATATGGGCACATGTGAAAGTGCCAAATAAGATATGTGTGTTTGCATGGAGAGTTTGTCAAAATATTCTGCCTACACGTGAGAATTTGTTTCGTAGGAAAGTGGTTCCAAATGATTACTGTGAGCGGTGTTACCAAAGCCCAGAATCAGTTCTTCACGTGCTATGGGAGTGCGGAGTAGCACAAGACGTGTGGGCGGGAGCTCCTGGTTGATTACAAAAGGTAAGCACAGTGCAAATGGAGTTTACGTAGCTGCTACAACACTTGATTCACAGTTTTTCCGAGGAGGAGCTTGAGCTATTTTGGGTCCATTGTTGGCTGATTTGGCATCAAAGAGATACATTGTTGCATAGAGGGACAGCCCAGGAGCCATCACGAATCAACACTCGAGCAACTGACTTGATAGAGGAGTATAAGGCATCACAGAACCAGCTGGCTGTCCATGCTCTAAGGGAGGTAGTGCAATCATGGTGTCCACCTTCAGGTACTCTGTATAAGCTGAACTTTAATGCGGCTGTCTTCATGGATACGAAGTCGTTGGGCTTTGGCGCGGTTATAAGGAACAATATGGGAGAAGTGATGGCAGCACTGTCAACTAAAGGCCCTTCAATTGCAAATAGTTAAGAAGCAGAGATAATGGCATGTCAGAAATCTTTGGAATTTTCTGTGGAAGCAGGTTTCCAAGACGTGGTGGTGGAGGGAGATAATGTCATGGTAATGAAGGGATTGATAGCTACCAAACCCGACAAATCACTGCGGGGAAATATATATAAAGATGCTTGTTGCTTGGCTATGAGGTTTCGAAGTCTTTCAGCTAGTTGTGTTAGACGTAGTGCTAATGGAGTTGCCCATTCTTTGGCCCGGTTTGCAAGACAACTAAGTGAGGATTATGTATGGTTGGAAGAACAACCCCCCCCCCCCCCTTGAGGCTTTGTATTTGGACTCATCTGTTATTAATTGAATAATACATGGTTCACGTTCAAAAAAACGTACCCCTAAAAAAAAAAAAAGTAACTTTAAAAGAGTGAAATTTTAGAAATGAGATTAAATTCTATAAGGACGTGGTGTAAAACTCATGTTTTACCCCTCCAATCCCAACATACCACATCATCTTATCACATATTTAAGAATAAACACAATCACACTCAATCAACTCTAATACCCATATATAAATCCAACCAAATTGGGAATCTATCGAGATTCGAGATGTTATTAGGTGTGGTAGGATGTATTGAATTTTAAGTAAAATGCTGATGTGGCAATCACTTATTGGATGGTGTTGTTAGGACATATGTGAATCATGTTAGGAATATATGTCATTTAGAATTGGCTTATCCTTTGACAAAACACACTTTACTTGTATTTGGGTAGATCTAGGATGTGTTTAATACTTCAAAGAACCAAAATTCAAGTCTAGTATTGAAACCATGCAAATCTGTTCAAGAAACAAGTGAAGAAGTGCTAATTCATTAAATCTCGATAGCTCTCGATAGCTCGAAACAAGTGAAGAAATGTTGATTCATTAAAGCTCGATAGCTCTCGATAGCTCGCAACAGATAGCTCAACAAATAGCTATCTATCGAAAATTATGAAATTCAGATTTCCAGATCTGATTTTCGGCCCATGCTTATGTATTTGTGTAGGGTTTTTTTTCTCACAAGAATACAAAGAGAACACATGCAAAAGGTGACCGATACTTTATTCTCTCTGAAAGAAACTACTGCGTCTTTACGCCTTAGGATTTTGTAACCAAGTGCTTCTTGATCTTCATTGTTAATGAAGTGAAGAACTTTGCAGCCAATATCTTCTTTAAGTTGGTGAGGTAGTCACGTACTGGGAGCTGTGCATCTTTGGTTAGTCATGTACTGGGATCCGTGCAAAAAGGGTGGCATTCATATATGGAAGAGTTCAGAGGTTTTGAAACGGTAGAAAGTTTTTGTTGTAAATTCATTTACAGGGATTGTAGAGTCTAGGGACAAAGGATTTGTACTAGATATTAAACTTCTCTTTACTATAGTGAATTGTTTTTCAGGAAGGTTTCTCTCAGGTTTTTTACTGTGAAACTAGTTTGTTTCATTGGTTTTCCTGAGTCATCATATCTTGTCTTATTTATTTTTTCGTTGCATGATTTTGACATGATATTGATGTTTGTTTGTTTTAACAAGTTTTATTCATAATAAATCTAATTAACAACTTGGATTTAAAACTTGTTAATTCTATCAACTGTGGTTTATATTTTTTAACATGTGTAAAATATAAGTTTTACACCACATCTTTATAGAATTTAATCTCTATAGAAAAACTGAACCTAAAAAATTAAGCGCTAACAACATGTCAAATGAAAATTAAATGGAAGCAAACGAAGCTCGTTCACAAATATCTACAGAAAAATATGGAATGACATGATAGAGACAAGTAAAGTATATTTTGTTTGCGAAACACCCAATAATAAAAAAAAAAGTATATTTTGTCTGCTTGTATATTCTGCAGGTAACGTGCGCACGTATATATGTTCATCAATGGTAGGGAAAAAGACAAACTCTAAAAAAACAAAAACAAAAACAAACGCAAGGAATTTATGAATATACTCCATAGCTCCAAAGATTACTTCAGGCCGATCGAGACATTAATTAGTCTAAGAAAAAAGTGTAACGAGATGACAAAATATGGCAGTCAATAAGGCAATAGCTGTTTCTCAACCAAAAAAAAAAAAAGGCAATAGCTCTCAATATTAGTATAATCTTTTTATTGACTCAATATTATAAATTAGAAGTAAATTAATGACATGGTTGATTTTCTGACTTCAAAGGAGGTGAAATTAAAAAATAAAATAAAATTATGTATTCATAATATTTTTATAATAAATTTTAAATGAGAGCTTGTAACTGGCTATTATGGTTGAGTAAAAAAGTAACTTAAGTAGTGAATTCAAATTAGAACCGGTAGTGGGTTCTAGTTAGCTCAACTGGTAAAATTTCTGATGGTTGTATAAGAGATCTAGGGTTCAATCCCCGCCTACACCAAAAACTGATTGGTGTCTTGGTCTGATGATAAAGAGCTATCATCAGGAGCGGACGTCATAAGTTGAAACTCTTTCAAAAAAAAATTAGAATCGGTAACAACTTATTACCTGAGATTTATTGTGAAAATATTATAGAGACAGAAGTCTTAACATTTTTGAATAGAAATGGTCATGAAGTCTTACCCCTTTTTTTAAGGCACCGTGTAGAAAGATCCAAGTCTTATCCTTTTTGAAAAGAAATGGTCATGAAGTCTTACCCTTTTTTTAAGGCACCGGGTAGAAAGATCCTTTTTTACGCATTATTAATGTAGTATTTTTTTTTTATTATGCATTATTAATTTAGTATTTTTTTAAAAAACATTGTTAGGGTCATATTTTTTATATATTGGATTATCTTTTGACAAAACGCACTTTACTTGTAGTTTGGTAGATTTAAGCTGGGTTTAATGTATCAAGAAGTATGTAAATTTACATCTTAAGTGGTATATTTGAAGATATGAAGATTGATCCAAGAAACAAGTGAAGAAAAGAAATTTCAGTATTTCTCGACACTAGCATCTATCGTGATTTAATGAAGAAGCTCGACACAAGCTCGATCTATCAAGATCTACGATTTCATAATTTTCAGATATGAATTTCGGCTCATGATTACTTGGATTATTAGGGTTTTGTTCTCTACAACTCTAGACCATATAAAAGGCTTATTTTAAAGTCATCAAAGATATGGAGACTCAATTAGAGAACTCATACACTCTGTGAGAAGCTACTGCGTTTGTGCACTTTATGGTTTTGTAATCAAGTGCTTCCAGATCTTCAACGTGCTTTGAAGTGAAGAACTTTGCAGCCAACAACAATCTTTCAGTTGCTTGGAGTTAGTCACATACTATAATCTGTGCATGCGAAGAAGTCTTCTACAAGAACAAGTCCAATTGGGGATTGGTGAAAAGGTTCAACTGTAGGTTGGTATTTTAGGATAATCCAGGGTAATGGTAAGATTCCTTATACTTGTAACCGTTTGTTCTTAATTAGTAGATTCTTGGAAGTGGTGACTTGAAATTCACTCGGTAGAGTTTTTGCTTTGCAAAAGGTTTTTTCCATTTGTCAACAAATCACTATATTATTTTATTTTCCGTTATATATGAGTTTATTTGGTGGTTTGTTGGTATCTCCATGATTTGCATGTAATTTTACCTAATTAATCAATTTGGGTAATTGAATTAATTAACTATGGTCAATCTATAACCCAATAGAAACACGTTAAATGAGTACTTGAATTTGATTAATGAGATTCATCCTCGTACAGAGTATTAAACAAGACACGGCTTGTGTCCAGTGCATTGATGCACTAGACACGTTAGAATACGTACACTTGTCTAAAATTGGACACAAGCTTAACCCATTTAACTATTGTCCATAATGCATTCGGTAACAATTCATTGGTTAAGGATTAATAAATACTCAATCATGAGTTGTAATGCATAGTTTTTGAAGAAGAAATATATTTTTTAATAATTCATTAGTTTATACACAAAAATTTATTATGGTTGTGTGTGCATTTTGGATATATGCGTGTAGTTTGATTTTATTCTTTGAAAATATATAAAAAAGTTATTTAATGAAATATTAAATGAATTTTAACCATTGCCATTAGGTCATTTATTAACAAAACTTTTATGGATAAACATGAACAAAACTCATTTTATAATTGTGTCAAAACTCTTCAATAATAGCATAATTTCCTCATTAAACGTGGTTGGCACACAACATGGCTAGAACTAGTATTTTAGTTGGGGTGGCACAAGTATGAACCAATAGAATTTTTAATGAAAATATAAACTAGCATCAATTTGATATACATTAACAAAATATCAACAAAAGAAAATATACAACATAATTATTTTTAATCATTTGCATTTTTTTTAAAATAAAAAAATCAAATATTTTATTTTTTATAATCTACGAATCAAATAAAAGTTATATCTATTATCTATTTCTATATGCAATATTCTTCAAATAGAAAAACTAAATAGTGTTGCCAAGTAAAAAAAATGAATAAAAAAAGCACAAACAAGTCATTTAGGTGTAGCCAAATAACATCACGATTCACAACAGCATCCAAATCTGAAAGTATCAAACTTTTAACTTTGGATTTCAATCAGAATACAACCAAAGCTAGACAGGTTAACTATAATACAGTGCACAAAAGATCTCATCATACACAATCATAGAGATAGGTTAGCTAACAAATTCTTTTGCTTGGTTATTTGCATCAATTTTTTATTTTTGAGGGGCTCAAGTATAGTTATTGTGGGCCCAAATTTTAAAATATTTAAAGTTTCGGTGATTTCTCAACTTTTCTATAGTTAGTTCCATCATTGATTGAAAAACCTTAGTGTAGTGGTGATCTGTAAATGAATTGGCAGCATTTCTTAAGGCGGTTAATACCTTCAATAAAACAACGAACACCAAGTAAGTGGCCAAAATGGCAAAATACTCCTTTCGTCTAAAACAAATAGCAAAATGTCCTTGTTCTGAAATTATTTAGAAATATGCCCCTGTTTTAACTCAATTTTCTAAAAATCGAGTTTCAATGAAAATTTTGATTCGCCCAAAATCGAGTTATAGGCAAAAAACTTGCAAAAACTTACATGGAACTTGAGTTCCATGAACTCGAGTTCCTTGAATGGAACTCAAGTTCCATGTAAGTTTTTGCAAGTAACTCGATTTTGGGTGAATCGAGTTTTTCATTAAAACTCGATTTTTAAAAAATCGAGTTTCAAAATAAGAGCATATCCCTAAATAGTTTTAGAACAGGAGCATTTTGCTTGAACTTTTGGGCGAAAGAGGTATTTTGCCATTTTGGCCCCAAGTAAGATTAAGGTTTTAATAATTAAAAAGTGTTTATCTTTTTGTTGAGATGGGGCATCATCATAGGTGTGGGTTAGCACTTGGCAGTTTATTTTCAATTTTTTTTATTATCTATTTGAGCAATTTAATCATTGAGAGAGAAAAGGAGAGAGTTAGGCGTGAGTTTTGGAAATCCAAAATTAAAATTTAATTAGATAAATTATGCAAAACAAACAATATATACTTTTGTTTTAAATTTTTAACCCCAAGGGAAGTGGTTTCAAAGGCCTCGTGATATCTTGGAATTCAAAATCTCTTGTCAACATCTAGTAGCCATTTCCAAGGGATTTCTCTTTGTAATAATTTGATGTGTGTGAGATGAGGGGACTGCATACACCTAAGAAAATAGTCAGATTCTCTTGAGGAGGTCTAAATGCCTTGATTGTAAAAAATAAAATAAAATAGAAAATCTTTGGAGCCTTCTTTCCTAAAATGGCCCCGTCTTTGGACATGATCCATGTAAGGCTTAATAAATAAGTTGTCTTGTGTTGGATACATGCTTGATCTATTTCAATCTGTTTATTAAATAATTGTATATATTGGGTTGACAAAGACATGAATCATTTAAACTTGTTAAAAATAATAATAATAAAGACCCAAAATAATTAACATAGCTTTATATTTTACAAGCACATAAAAATTTATAATAATTTTATTTAGACAAATACATTCTATTTCACACACACACACACACAAAAAACATGCTATAGAAATTAAAGTTCCTCTCACATAATAGTAAGTTTCATTACTTAAATTTATAGTGTTTGAGATCTATTATTCATAGGAAATACATATTTATTATATTTTTGGATAATGTGGATTTTTTTGGGCTGCTCTTGATAATCCACTCAAAGCACGAAACTCGATAGACTTTTAGGAGTTAACCCTCGCAGAGTGTTACCAAACGCAAATGAATTTGTACTACACACTTAAAAAAAAATAGAAATGCATCTCTCTCTCTCTCTCTTATATAACCAGCTACAGAGGAGGATACCCTAGCCTCCAACTTAATCTTGGAGCTATAGCTACAACTTGTTGATTGGCATGCACGCTGCATGCACACACACAGGTACCTAACCATAGTGGACGAAAATTTCTTGGAAAAAAATGTATGATATGAAAATTTCTTTTTTAATAATTCAACAGTTACAATAGATGTGGACAGATTTGAATTCTAGATGTTTTTTTTTTGAAAACATCAAAAAATGGCAGCTAAGTTACAAAGATCTTAACATAAAAATATAGGATCTTAATAAAATAAAAATAAAAATAATTTATTTTTCTTAAAAGTGGTCCTAAAAATGAAAGATTATTACCTTCCAAACCTTTCCCCCTTCCCTCTCTCCCACCGTGTAGTTCTGAAAGTTTGGAACAACAAAATAAGAGATAGATCAAAGAGGGAAAAATGAGGAGGAAGAAAATACTGTCGTAAGTTGAAAAGTTAAGTTATAAATTTTTAATTTGGATTGCAATTATTTAATTCTTTGAAAGCAAATTACATTTTAGAATGCTGGCTTATTTATATTGAATACTATAAAATTTTAGGGGGTTTTTTCCCTTTCTTATAATTTATTTATTTTAACTTAAAAATACTAGTTAATTTATTTCAATGAATTGAAATTGATTATTTAGGGATATTTTGTTATTTAGTCTCTGAATATTGAATTTCTTAATGTAATATCATATTCGTTGTGCTGACAAGTTTAGTTGAACTATTTAAGTATTTATTAGTTAGTATAAAATTCACTTTAGGTTATTAAGTTTTAAAAAATAAAATTATATTCTTAAAGCATTGAGATTGAATTAATTTTTTCTTTAAAAAACAATCCATTACGTTATACATTCCTTAAGAGAAAACCAAACAAACATCAACATTGCGTCAAGGACATTAGTAATGAGTTAAATATATATATATATAATCATTGTATTCAAAATTTTTTTTTTCGTCACTACTTCTATTCATCTCTCTCTCTGTTGTAGTAGGGTTCCATCAAAGAATAACTGTAGGATTTGATGTATGATTGATCGTGGTTCATATGCATTATATATGTACTAGCAAGTCCTTAGAGCATGTGGAACTTGAGGTGAGTTTGAAGGACGTGGAAAGAAGTCAGAGTGATTCGTTGTTCTTTCCCATTGTGTGCACGGATTAATTTGCATCTTTTGCAAAACGCGTAAGTTTCTAAACCTAATAAGTTGTTTCATGCTTGACTCTGCAAGTATGATTTTACACATATATCCACTTTTTTTTTTTTTTTTTTTTTTTTTGGAAATATCTCTTTTATACAGTTTTTATCTATATCACCGAAATGTTAATGTTGAATACAACTGTCCCAGATGTTAATTTTAATTCAAAAGTAGCATGAATAAAATTAGTGTGCACAAAAGATATACATGGACACACATGTATACAAATAATATTTGTCTGTGAACGTTCTGATCTTTTTAACGAAATTGTCTATGAAATTATCCATAGTTTAAATCCTCATTTCTCGTTATTATTATTATTATTTATGGGGATGGACCTAGGTGGGGGCTCAAGGGGGCCTGAGCCCCCATGGGTCTAATTATTTATTTATTTATTATATATTTCATTTTTGTAGTTGAGCCTCCATTCCAAAACCTTAGGTCTTCTTTCTCACTAATCAGTCTAATTAGTCTAACCCAAATAGCAACTTTCCAACCCAAAAACTTAACAAAAGCAATAAAAACATTCACAATGGTGATTGTATTTTAGCAAAAAAAACTATTTTATCACCAAAGAACAAAAAAATCATGTGTTATTAGAGATGCTAAAGCTAAATTTTTTGCAAATTGTTAAAAATAAAATACAATATTTTATTAAGATTATATCTCTTTATTCAATTAAAAAACTCAAATTCTCTCTCATCCGTTATTATTTTAATGAGTTGTTTATATTGTTTTACATGAAGTGATAAAAGAAAAAAAATAGAACATTTGATATTGGGTGTATTGTAAAGTGAGGTGGTAAAATAAATAAAATAGTTTTTTGAGGTACTAAAAGCTAAAATTTTTAGCACCACCACTCTGAATGCTCTAACTTCAACCAAAAAAAAAAAAATCCTAGCTAGCCTAGTATTAAAAAAAAAACATTGTTTTTGTAGGGACTGGGTTTGAGCACTTCTACTGTTGAGTGAGTGAACTCAAGCCCAGCTAGCCCAATACAATGAATTTGTAGAGAGCGGGTTCAAGAACTAGGCCCTAGCACGCGGACAACGCCTAATGTGGTGTTCGCCACCATCGAACGCAGATGAACCGAAATTATCTTAGAAAGTCTGTCCTTGGCCCGGTCCGAGGAGCTTGATGGTAGTATTTATCCCATGAGAATGGTTCCCCCCCCTTTTTGATATGTTTCTCCTATTATATAGTCCTCCTCCAACGATCCATTTCCTCCACTTGTTGATCATCCATGCCTCTCTCTGACACCCCGTCCCATCAGCCACCTTACCAAACCCCCTGTGAGTTGCTGCAACCGAGGCAGCACTGCTCAGGGGTCATTTCTCCATTAATATTGCCAGAACATTAGTCATGCGCATTTAATGTGGAGGTGACAGTTCATCCTAGTCTTGCTCTTCCACTATGCTTCCATGGTTGACATGTTGTACTTGCTCTTTCTCCTTAGATGCCCTGGAAGGCTGCCTATGGTGGCCCGTTACTTCCTCCTCCCATGGTCTCGGTTGGCCGAGGATAGGGTTGTCCTCGGCAAGGTTCCTGTGAAATTTGGACTTTCACACTTCGCCCTCGGGCGTTTCCTCCTCCTCGGCATCCTTGGGCTTAGTATAAAGTGGGCCGGGGTTGCCAAATCCTCTGACCCCACAATAGCCCCTCAAAATCCTGCTGTCCGGCTCCTCGGACGGGGAGGAGGATTTTGATGTCCTCGGGCCTATACCTTGGCTTGTCTAGTCTGGTCCCAAGTCAGCGGTTGGAGTCTTTTCACCTGTCTAATGCACGTTTCTGGCGCTTCGATATGCGGTACGCACCCATATTAAATTTTGGCGGCTCCATACTCCCCACGTTCAACGGTGTGATGGTAATCCAACGGCGGGGATCTTTCGCCATTATGGGCGGGAAGCCTTGCACAGTTGTCTTTAGTGAGGGGGTAAATACCCATTTGGACTGGTTTGCCTCTTCACTTCTGCATTCAAGAGTTCTTATGCACACACCCTGAATCCGGTCAAGTCTTCAACCCAACTCGCGTCTCTTCACAGCCTAAAAAGCTTGTGCTGAGCGCCTTCCCTCATTTCTGTAAGTT